>PYHW01009688.1:3704227-3734200 GCA_013186435.1 Turdus rufiventris
TGGAGCAACTTCCAATGGGATGAAGTAATTTTATCAGTCACACAGTGGGACTCAATGGGCCATTAGCAGAAGATACCTCCTTGGAGGAGGGATGAGTTCTGAAAAGATAAAGAACAATGCCAGCCTGGTTTCAATGGGTGGGCCATTAGCAGAATCTCTCCCACAGAGATAAGGATCACTGCCCCCACCCTCAACAGATGGTGATAGAATAGCTCTCTTTTATCACACCCTGTATTGTAACCCAAGACACACCTGAAAGCCATCATTGGCCTTTGCTGTCCACAGCCTATACCTGGGAAGGCAGTGACTGTCACTGGCTACAAGTGGGCTGTGGGGCATGACCACAACAAGCAACCACATGCTAGGGCTGGGGTCCATGGACTCATTTTCATCAAGTGATGTCTACACACAGGGCCATGCATAGCAGTGCCCAAACAAACTAAAGTAAAGCTACCCTAAATGTGCCTCATTCAACCTCTCCTCAGAGGCTGAACCTAGGTATCGCATGAGCAAGAAACTAGCTGAGGTTAAAATAGGATCCTGGCTTTAAATCATATACCACTTTTTTTCACCTCTCCATCCTTTCGTGTTTGTTATACAGGAACGGAGTCTAAATAATTTCTCCGTGTTTATGAATTCCCAATGTGCATTAACATTCAATGCAATAAACCAGGAAATGCCAAGTACTATTTTAAAGCATCTATTTTTCAGAAACATGGGTCTCATATTTGGTCCTTTTCCTTGCAGGCACTATAACCTCAAAAATAATAATGAAGACTACAAGTTCAATAATATATTTAATTCAGAATAATTTTGTAGACTTTTGCAAGTAGATTTCTATAATCTTATTACTTCAAAGAAAGTTATCAACTTTTTAATTTAAAGTAAAATAAAGTGTCTTTATATTAAGAGAATGTTTTCTCTAGGTTTGGGGTTTTTTTCCCTACAAGTTAATGGTAATGTTCAATGATTTTGGTTTCTTGAAGCTGTAGAAAAGCAAAACTTTATAAAGATCTATAAAATATTCTGATTCATTCCCCAGAAATCAATGATTTGATATAAATAATAGAATGTTCTTTACCTGCCTCACTGAGAATCGTTTCACCTCTTACATGGGAAGAGATTAGAGTTTATGCAAAAAATCTCCCACAGTCTGAGAATGAGCAGAAATTTGTATGTGGTGACCAGTAACATGACAACAGTGAGCAGACATTGAGTGGGAAGAATGTCGAAGGAGGGAAGTTGAATGCCATCAATTCCTTGAAGCTGAGAAGCTGATAAAAAACCCCTTTGCATTTATCCTTATGATCTCTTTGGATGCAAATTCCCAGAGAAGTGGAACAAGTTGACACATTCTAATGTGTGCTATGATTGGAGCAAGAAATAGAAGGTTCAGTATGATTAGGATTTGAGGAAACAGTGGCTACTAATACTACAATATCCTAGGCAGGGGAGAAACAATGCTGCAGCTGAACACAGATCATGTTGTAGCATGGCATCAAGGTGCCAGTGGGCTCTGGTTTTCCATAAATAATATTTGAACTCCAGTGGAAGGGAATGAACTAGTGGCCAAAGCATTGGGCTGGAGTGGATTTGCACACTTCTCCTTATCCCCTGTTACCCAAGCTATATGCTACCCTGTATGCTCGTTGCTTTTTATGTCCATTCTGCCATATTCTCCTGCCATGGTCACACCTACCCGAGAACATTTAGTGTAGTCAGTGCAGTTTCTCGGGCTTGAAAGCAGGGTAACTGAGTCAGTCTGAATTATCTCAAAAATAATATGACAGAGTCAAGAAAAAGCAAAAGCTCAGAAATGCTGCTGCTGTTTACTAGAAGAAGCTGATGGAAAAATTGAGAAGGAGAGGTAGAAGGAATTTGTAGTTCTTCCAGTAACTTTCTTTTTTAGGATATCTTTCTCCACAAGTTCTCTGCTGTCTTTGTTTCTGTATTACTCAAAGACCCAAGAACTGGGATAGAAACAAATAGTGAATCTGAATACTCTTACCCAATGTGGGTTTTGTCTCATCAGTATGCCTTAAAAAGCACTGAAAAGTTTAATTGCTGTATATTAGCAAGTGCTTTGCAGAATCTGAAGCCTTACACACAGAGGCACCTGTACATATGAAGCACCACTCCTGAGTTGACAGTCTTTTCTCTTTTAAGTTATTGGGAAGTGTTACATCTCAAGAACATGAATAGTTGAGAGCTGCAAAGCATTAGGGCAATTTTACATGGTTTCTGCCAATGACACAACACCCACTAAAGTGGGAGAGAGAAGTGGGAGAAGAGATGCTCAGGGCCAAGCCACAGAAATGAGCATATCGTAGCCTGGTTGATCATGTTTAGCAAAAACATTCATTTTCCACATTAGCAACACTGACTAACCAGTAGGCAAGGCCCAGAGAGCCATTTACATTACAACCACTGTTGCTAAAAACCTTTGGAAATGTACTGCAGCACTTTTCCTTAATACCAGTAAATCCTTCAGAGTAAGTGACCCAGATATTCAAATATACAGTAATTTCACATGTATAAGGCATAGCCTTTTGACTAAAATTTTGGTCCGAACCTGGAAGCGCACCTTGTACCATGGAGCGCCTTATATATATTGACAAAGTTTGGAAATTTGCCAACCCGGAAGTGCGAGCCTGCAGCAGCCCCAAGTCGAGCTGAGTCCATCCGGCCCCGAGTGGCAGCGCTAAGTGGCAGGGGCAGCACTGGCCGGCCCTGAGCAGTGACGCCAAGCGGCAGTGGCAGCGCTGGCCGGCACCGAATGGCCCCACTGAGCAGCAGCCCCGAGAGGGGCTGAGCCCTCCCAGCCCTGAGCCGAGCCAGTAAACCCTGCGATCACCCGATTCTGTTACTAATTTGTTACTTTGTTGTGCGCGGATCCTCGCTGCAAAAAAAAAGTGCACCTTATATGCTGGCGCGTCTTATATATGGATAAAGTTCAGAAATTTGCCGACATCCAGAAGTGCGCCTTATACTCGTGAAATTATTTTAATTTGAATGTGTCTCTTGCATACTATTCCACACAGGTATGCCAGAAGCCAAACACCTCCAAAGATTTTCAGTTTAGAGACACTAAATGTACACAATGTAAATACTGCCTTAACTACTCTGAAATGGAAAAAACAACAAAAGTGCCTGGGAAAAAAATGAGCTTCTTATGAATAAAGGATAGAATTAGCTAAAGGACCCATATCAATGTCAACTTTGAGTCATAATGCTGATTGCTTGCCATAATAGGGCAGCTATGCCAAGAAAACAACTGATAGATGATCAAATCTGATATGTGCAATAGTCATTTATAAGAGCGTGTATGTAATATGAAGTGGTGAGAATTTATGTTTAATAACAAAATTATCCTTGTGAAATTTGCAGGCTGTCCAAGCACACTGTGCTCCATAAACATATGAACAGTGAATAATTTAAAGGGAAAAAAAGTATCTATAGTCTGAAGCAGAAAAAATATTCTTTCTTACTGCTTTTCTCATAATCAGAGACATAGCTATGCAAAATGCCCTTTCAGCGCAAAAAAAAAAAAAAAAAAAAAAANTTTTTTTTAAATCTTTGCCAAGTCTATCAACATAACTGCATGTAGATATCATCACTGAAGACTGAGGCAGATATCCCTACTGCAAGAAATTTCTATAAAAGGGACTGTGAGGATAAGTATAGGGTATGTATAGGTGTTCAAACATTTTACGTGACCACTTCACTATAAGCCCTGCTTCAGGCACTTCCAAACTGCAAATGTTGGAAACTTTTTTTTTTAATGAACCAGCTGGCTTTCTTGAAACCAAGACAAATCCTTGTATGCTTATATCTCCTCTTAATATATTTATCCCAAATTATTTCTGTGATGATTGACAGCTGAGTGGTCACATATTACAGACACTGAACTGAAAAAATAACCCTTCAAAATGCAATAATCAAGTCTAGGAACAGCACATAGCACATAGAGGGTATGGGTTTAGTGCTGTGAGACTGGGATGTGACCAAGCCATGAGACAGACTCTACATGCTCCCAGTTTCCAAATTCTTGCCTTCTCACAAATACTGTTACAGCTACTGAGCTTTGACACCATAATTTGAAATAAGTTTATTTCCACTTCCACTGATGACCCAGTAAGAATGACTTCAAAATATATGTACTTGGACCAAACAGTTTTTTGAAGAGATGAATGCCTGTGTAGGAATGATTTCTATTGAAACAGAAACATTTTACTCGCAGCCCTAAGTAGATTAGCAAGCCTTTCTAAATTCTGGGCGACTGAAATTTTATCCAGCTCTCTGAATTGGGTGTCTGTTATGAAATGGTATATTTCTGCTCAAGAAATTATTTTATGTTAGCACATTCAGCAAACCCACTAAGAATGGTTTGCACATTTTCAAAGAGGGCTACAGATTTTTAGTACCACATAAATACTTTTTGAAATATAAGAGAGTACAGACAACAAGGGGGGACCAGA
This sequence comes from Turdus rufiventris, assembly GCA_013186435.1. NCBI lineage: Eukaryota > Metazoa > Chordata > Aves > Passeriformes > Turdidae > Turdus > Turdus rufiventris. The sequence goes on from PYHW01009688.1 coordinate 3,708,706, forward strand.
GATAAACATTTTCTTTCAGACCATACCTCAACTTCTCTGTAAGGGCAGAAACAGAGGAATTTCAAATGCACTGAGAGGACTTTGAAGCATGAGTTCCATTAATATTTTTATTATGTTGTGTGAAAATGTCACCCATACTTACAAGACTTGTCCTTACTCCTTCAGCTTGAGTGCTTCTACAGAGCAGGTGCCATCCAGGTCTGTAGGGAACCTGAGGCAAAAGTCATTATCCAAGTATTGGTGCCCCTGTGATAGACCTTAAAAACCATTTCACAGCACAATGTGACACTATGTGATAGGATAGTATCCTTGTTTGGAGGACAGGTACTACCAACAAAAAGGGCAGGAGCTCCTCCTGAAATGGAGAGTGAAAATCCCCTTCCTCCAATTTATTATAATTTGGAAATTAAGGGGCTCTCAGGCAAAGATATGGGTTTAGGAATAACAGTTCTTTGCTAATATATCTACAAGGCAAACAAGAATAACATCACCTATGAAAATCAGTGATAAAACAGAACAAAAAACTCAGTTCCAGTCCCTTTTCCAGTTTCAGACACTCTTTTCCTCCACACGGTCCCTGTGGGGACCAGGGCAGGGCCCTCGCAGCTTCAGCAACAGGTGGGAGCAGGGAGGCGGAGGTAGCAGCAGCAGGGCTGTGTTCCAGGTGGGAGAAGGGTGAAGGAAAGGCTCCCCACTCACTATTTGAGTCCCAGTTCTCAGCAGTGTTCTCAGAGGCAGGAGGCTGTAGTGGAGCAGGGTGCAGGGCAAATCCGACCGCAGAGAACCTTGCTCCTCCACTGCGAGTGTCTCCCCAAGAGCACAGTTAGCTCTCTCCCCACCTTCCCCCCACCCTGCCCTTTTTTCTTGAGTGATCAAAAGCTGGGAGAGCTGCCTGACAGACTTCCTTAGCATGATAATGGGAAAAATTCTCCACAGAGGAGGAAGAGTAAGAGAACAAAATCCCCCCAACCCCCAACAGACAGGACCAGATTAAGTGCAGAACACTTCATCCATCACTCATCAAGTGACTGCAGCCATTGTTTAAAATGTCAACAAACCAATGAAAACAATATGATTGTGCCAAAGTAACTTCAGTTCTGTACACTATCTGGACTGTAGCTGGCAGAATTCAGTAAGTGTCTGTTTCAAGAATATGCTTGAATCCTATATTAATTGCCAATGTACTTTTCTTATCCATCATAAAGAAAATGGGAAGCTTTAACAAGTATTGAAAACTAAAATAATTCCTAGGAAATCAGAACAGAAACTCAGTGAGAAGTTTTTTTACTGATGGAGTTTAAATAATAATTAGTGGAGCTGTTCTGTGAAACACTTAATAGGATAAACCACTGTCAAAAATTTACACAGTACTCTCAGCACTGAAAAACACAGATGGTATTTGGAGGCAGCTAGTTAGTGTAGGAGAGCAAATGAGCAATTGACCACAGAAGACAACCAGTTAATCTGCAAGAGTACAAGATAAATAGCCTTTACAGGAGAAGGTCACTTGTGAGTCTTTATAGCCTGGCATGTTAAGCATGATTTGCTGTCATCAATTAAAAACTGTTTTCCAAAGCAGTGGTAACTATTGTGAGCTGTTCTCATTTGCTGTTGAAACAAAGAAATAACAATGACATTTCTGGCTCCTTTCCCTTCCTTTTTCATGCTGCTCCTTTTAGAATCAGTTTATCTTACCATTTATTCAGGTTTTCTTTTATTTTTGTTTGGTTTTTAGTTAGCTGAAGATGGTTTTCATTTTGAAAATGCTGAGGGCCACCAGGAGAAAGTTTAAAAAATAACTATAGTTTTCAGGCTATTAAATACTTCAAAAACATTGGCTTTTAAACTCTGAGTTTTGAAGTATTCCTCCAGTTTCCACTACAAAAAAACTATATGTCTGAAACCCAGCTCCTGACCCAGGGTCAGCATGTGATAAAAAGTCTCTATGACAGTGGTGGGTCGGCCCAGTTTTCTCGCCTGAACACTCACACAGCTCTTTACTCACTTTCCCTGTCCAACAGGATGAAAGAGAAAGGGCAGAGAACAGTAGTGAGAAAACTTAGGGATCAGAACAAAGACAGGCAGCTCACTAATCGATTAGTGCTCTATGAAAACCAGACTTGATTTTAAGAACTTAATGTTTAATTATCATTTTGGTAATGGGAAACAAACAAAAGGTAAATATCTAAAACACCTATCTTTCCTCTTTGCCAGGCCCAGTTTCAGACTGCCCTCTCACCCCTTGTCACCCCTCCAGTTACACTCAGTCCCATCAGGGAGGCAATGAGAAGCATGGGGGAAGGTGGTCACAGATGCAGCTGTTTCTGCAGCTCCTGCCTTTTTATGCTTTTACTGTGCTGCAGAGTGGATCCTCAGTAGACTTCAGTCTCTTTGGTGGTGTGTCTCCCTGCCATGGAGCATCTCCTTCCCCTCTAACTGTGGTGTTCTTTTAGGCATTCATAATTTTTGTTCATGCCTCCTTTTGCCCTCATTCCCTCCTCTGATGCCTCCCCTATCTGTATTTTCTGGTCATAAGCATGTTTTTACAGAAGTGCCACCAGTTTGGTTGAAGGGCTCTGCTGTATCCTATCGTGGGCCTGCTGCAGAGCCATCTGGAGCTGGCTGTGTCCAGCACAGGGCAGGCCTGACCTCTTTTCACAGAAGGAAGTTCCCCTTCTAACAAAACCTTGCCACCTATACCCAGTGCAGTCAGGAATTTTAATTCAATGCCAAGGTACAAGGAATAATGTAATTCTCTTCCTCTTCATGACATATTCCCTAACTGACCATTCTTTAGTTGCCTCCTCAGCTCAAAACTGTAAAACTTTTGACAGGAAATTTTGCTGTGTATTTCTAATGGGGCTATCAGGCACTTCTGGCCTCTAAATTGCAGAAGTAAAACATGCAGTTATGGGTGGAGTTACACCCAAGTCCAGACAGGTGCCTTTCAGCCATAGCAAAGCTCCAGGAAGTGACATAGCTCACAGATAAAAGCTGCTAAATGCTATGCTCAAGAATGGGTACTAAGCAATGCACCTTCCTCTTATCCAAAAGATAGCAACTTATGCAAGCTCTAACAGGGAACATAAATTTTATACTGGCCCTTACTTTATGAGAGTGTTTCAAGCTCACTCTTTTTGCTGTGTGGCACCAGTTGGGTTAGCTAACTTTGAACTGAAGAGTTGTCAGTCTGTTTTCTGGGACAAAAATATGTCAGAAGTCAATAAACTTGGTAGTGCACAAGGGATACTAGCCAAATTTGGAAGAAAAAACAAATTGGGGAAACAGGGGCATAACTCCCTCACAATACTTATCCTTCACTGATTGATTTGAATTGGCCTCCCTTCTGTTTTAGGAAATCAGCAAATTAATTCAGGAGAATGGAATAGGCTGATACAAATATTTTTTTTCCAATTATCAATATTCTTTAAAAAAATACATTAGCTTAAGAGAATGAAAATACCAACAGAAATCTCAACAGCCTTGTTATGTCCAACTACTGCTAAAAGTTACAGATCTGTTGTGTTATAAGAACCTAGGATTGCCCTTTTGCATGTAAACCATTTGCAGTGCATAATGAAAGGGATGAAAATTTTAATACTAATGATGTATTTGCCTTTTGAGCAATTGTGCATATTGTATTAAATTCAAAAGCTTTGACTTTGACTTACAGCAGCATCAGAAAATGTTTTGATCCTACAAAGCACAGTTTAAGACTTTCATCAGCCTACAGCCTACAGGCTTCAGGCACATAGGTCTCTTTCCAAAAATAGTTTAACTCCTTCTACCAAATGGAGAACATCTAAATCAAAACTGTTCAGTGTATATGTCTGCTATGTATATTGTGTAGCACAGAGTACTGCAATTAGTCATCCCTTCCCAGTGGTAATTACTGGAAAAAGTTTAGACTTCAGGAACAGTGTGTCTCTTTTCAAAACCTATCAATCACTTTTTAAATTTGTGGATTATACAAAGCATTTTGTGTGCTCCCAGTCTGTTAAATCTTGTTGTTACATCTAGCCTGAGGACCTCAGTTCACTGCCATTTTAGCAATGCAGGGGGATTAAAAATTTATTTGAGAAGTTGCTAACTTTATTAACAGCTATAGTCTTCTTAAGTTTTTCTGTTTCCTTTATTTCAGAAGCTGAACATCAGAGTTAAGTGAGTCATTAGCATCCCTCTTAAGTAATATTTGATAAGGCAGACTTCCCCAGGCAAACATTTCAATTTTAAGCTCATTATTTACTACAGCTCTAAATCTTTAAATAAGTTACTTTTACAGAAGAGATATTACATTGAGAGCTAGACCAGTGAATAAGCTTCCAAGGTTTTATTTCTGAACAAATAAACACTTTTGCTGCTGTTAAGGTATTCATGTTTGCTTTTGAACAGAACAAAACACTGCTTACCCTCTCAAAGCATAGAAATCATAAATTAGAGTGTGGGGCAGTAATGATAGTAAAGGTAGCACTAGCTTCTGGTGATTACTGTGAATTGGAAAGGATGTGGTGGCAAAACACCCAAGGATTGTTTTAGCCTTGATGAAAGAAGTGGCAAAAATTGTAGGTATAATGCCTCTTGTGAGGGTGTGGTCCAAAGCAGGAGGCAAGCAAGTTGTTAATATGAAAACTTCAACCTCTATCAATCCATTCATTTACTGTAAGAATGCAAGAGGAAGGTGCCTGGAAGCAAACAGCCTGAAAACCTCTTTGTTTCTATTTATCTGGGAAATTGAAAGAGCTGGTTAATGAACAGTAAAGAGACTTGTTACTCATTGATCACAATAGTAGCAATGTGTGTGCACGATGACAAAAACAATATGCACCACAGTGCAAGATGAAAAAGGGAATATTTTAAAGAAAGTAATATTTAACATTATGTTAACATATTACTGTTAACAATGTACTGGGTTTGGAATAAGCCCTCATGTATAATGATCAAGGATTATACATAACACAGGTAAACTAAAACTATGTGCCACATGAATCATCTGTGCAGAATTGTGTTGAGGCCAGTGAGATCAGGTAGCAGATGTAACAGCATATTTTTCAATTGTTCTCAGTCATGGGATTCTCAGTCTAGAAAGAACTAGTCTCAGGATATTCCAGTATCAGGACACCACCTCAATACACTTCAGTTTCTACAACCATGGCCATTATTCTGTGGCTGTTTTAGATGCATGTTATATGATCTTTGTGGATGTGTGTGAGGCAGGGAAGGGAAGGCCTGTGCTGCACAGGACAGGAAATCTCATTGTCAACATAAACTAACCATCCTGTTACTTTGTGTCACCTTGAAACAGGTATATAAAAGAAAGTGCAATAAATCAGGTAATTTTTATGTGAGATCATTGAATGAACTGTAGGAGCCATGATCACAGGAGGTAGCAGAGCATCACACTGCACTTTCTTGGTTAGCAGAACTTGCTGCTAGGCTTTGTCCTAACCGTTTTCAGGCATCTTTCTGTACAATGACTTATTGTAATGAAGATCTGTACAGAAAATTATACCATAACGCTAGCAAGGAGAAATCCTCAATAGTCATAAACCCTTGTCTTTGCAGGAAGTCTTTCTCACTGCACTCAAAATAAAATCAGACTATGTGTTTCCAGAGAGGCAGATATGTGCTCCTTTCTATCAGGAGGCAGGTTTTAAATATGGAGATGACATTTCCAGCATTGTGCTATAAAAAGCAATAAGCTAGAGTGGATATGTTTCAAACCTGGCATTCAGCAACTTGCAAGAGACTCGAATACTGTTATTTTATATCTTTTAGTAGTGTATTATTTCAATTCTTACTGTAGCTATTGTTGCTATGGTTCCCTATATTGGAATGCATGTTTATCTGCACATTCCCTTTTGCTGAGGTTACCTCATATGACTGTGAAATGAAAGGAGATACGTGCTTGAGATCTTCATCCTCCAGAATCAGAAAGTATGTAGTCTGCTTTTGTAAAGTAGTTCAGAATAATGACCGCAAACACACTTCCAGGTAGTCTGAAAAAGTGATCTAGGATGAATCTTAGTTTTGTAATGGAATGTGTTGTACATGCATTGGCTCAGCTCCGAACGAGCTGGTTCATTTCTATAGCACAGAAAGCGCATCTCTGTAATAAGATTTGGTGCTAGACAAAAACTTTTCAGCTCGGTCCCAGCCAGTTAGCACAGATTTCAGAAACAGCATTGTCTCCTGTTCTGCTTGGGCAGTCTCTTTGTCCTGACTCAAAGCAGTTCAGCGCTTCAGTGCATTCTGAGATGCTGGCTTGCATCCTGAAACTTGCAGAATTGTGTCAGCATGACTCTGCCATACCACCAGTCAACTCAGCCCCATGCTGCTACGATTGCTTTTCTGCTTTCAGCAGACAAACCAGCTTGTATGGAGACCCTTGGATAGCTTCATAGTAATCCTTGGAACAGTACTGAATGTGCTCATTGACCACAAGCATGACCACAAGCATGGTTACTGACAAGAGCAGAACAGAACCTGCATTAGGACAGTCCTTTAATTAAAAAGAGAGCGGTAAAGAACACATCGGTCAGGGTTCAGGATCCACTCCTCAAAGAATACTTTCCCAACAAAGTACAAGGTTGCTTCTCTCACCTATGTTCTACATGCTCTAAAAAGAGATGTACTTGGTACAGAGATACAGTTGCTTGTGGGTCCCATGGATGCTATCCCTGAGACAAACAGCTCTCCTGAAATGGGCTAGAATGGCCATGAATACACTTCAGCTGAGCCAAGTTCACTTACAAATTTCAATTGAAAACAAACCAAAACAAAAGCAGGAGGAAGGTCTCTTTCACAGATCCCATCAAGGACTGATCTAAAGTTTAGTCTGTTTTGCCCATTCTGCAATAAACCCCAATGGGAGAGTATTTTTTTGTACTCCTTCTGCCCCCTATAGTAAAGTAAAAGCCAGCCAAAAATTCTCTCTCCTGGCTTTTGCGATATGGAAGAGTTTTCGATCCAATCCCTTACTCTTCCTTTTTCATGCAACACTGACCTAAGCATGCTCAGTGCAACAGAGTCACACAGAGCAAACAATGTTTTGTTAGGGCAGAATTCAGCCATGTTTATTTATATAGCTAGACTTATCACTGCAACCTTCTGATGGTCACCATGTGTCTGGCAAGCTTCAGCTGCGGTGTTCTGGGAAGCTACAGCCTTGCTTTCTCCCATGCGTTCCCCTATGCAGACCTGAAGGAGAGAGGGAGCTCTGAGAGACAATGAAAACCCAGCTTCTATATCTAAATATTAGACCAGCTGAACTTTTGCTCCCTCTTTACTCTTCCTGTCCACATCCTGCAAATCCAGCAACTCCTTGAGACTGTTCTTTATACAGAATACATTCTGAGGTGAGACATTCGTAAGAGCTAGTGCTGCATGCATTTTCACATGAACTATTGCACTTAGAAACAAATTCTATTTAAAGTGATTTGTCCCAGGAGTCTCTCTCAGTTAGCACAATGCACTTTCCCAGAAGGAGTTCAATTGGAGGTCTTGAACTTGTCCCACGCTCCCAGACCTTATGGGCCAAAGAGAGTGGCAGAGTCATTAAGCCCAAACCTTAGCTGAGACCTGGAACTCTGATAGCGTAATTCTGAGCCATTCAAAAATGCTTTTGTACATTCAAAGGGGGACTCAAACTTGGATTTTGTCAATCAGAAGCCCTGCTATTTCAAGGAAAGGAAGTGGTGCTCTAACCACTCCTGGGAAAGAAAACAGCTGTCCACTGCACTTTTTCCCTTCCCAAAGAAAACCCCCAAGGAGATCTGTAATTATGAGCAGGGGAAAATTTAAAAGAGTAAACTGAAAACTACAACAATTTTTGCTGTTCTTACTAATTTTTTCTGTAAAGCTATCGAGAAACCTGAAGGACTTCAACAGGGAAGTGATTTATTTTTTGTAGTGCTAAACATCTGCCTTTTATGAAGTGTGTCCAGTTTGGAATGATATAGGCATTGAAGTTAATAGGGAATATAAGGTATATGTAGGGAAAGATGTCTTGGAATAGAAGACCCTTTGTTTTTAATATTTTCCTCTCTCCTCCTGTATTCTAGAATTATTTGGCAAACAATGCAGATGATTTATAGCTGTCTGTCTCCTTTCAAATCACTGATTGGCACCTTTGGGGAAATCCATGAAGGTAGTTACAATCAAATAACTGCAATCATCTGCTTCAGACTCAAGAAAATTTCTTATCAAAGGTTTTCAATCTGGCATTAGAAAATATTGTTATGATTTTCCTATGTTCAGGAATGCAGGTTGAGAAACAAAAGCTCAAATTTGGTATTATTATTTGTATTTAACACACAAGATACAAGGTCATGGGTTCTCAGGAAACACTTCCATTAATGTTCTGAGGAAAGAGGACAGAATCACTCTCATCGCCCTTTGTGTGTTTATGTGCTACTGAGTTTCCCAAACATCCATTAAAAGAACAGAACAGAATTTTGCCTGCTGTCTGGGAATTTCAGAATATGGACCAGAACAAAATTGATATAATGAGGCTTCCATGTAGTCAAAGATAATTGATACAGAAAAAGGCTATTACCCTGCATCCCCAGCAGAATTTCCATTTCATCTGTTCCATTTTTCATGTATGCACAAGTACCTGTCTGCAGAAAGAAAATACTTAATTTTAAGTATTTAAATTAAGACTTTGACACAGACAGGTTCTTGCAAAATAAATTTTGAGATTAGAAGGAACCTTAATAATCTCAGAGTTATTCTTCTGGATGCAAGTGATAAGGATGGTAGACAGTAGATCCGTGTATTTTCTGCTTCTAGCAGATATTCAAGGTTAATACCTTGAAGTACTTCAAGAAAATGAGAATAAATAAGAGAGAACTTCTGACAAATAAATGGAATTACCACGTTGCCATCTCTTTAACAGCTGCCAATGTTTTTGTCTCTCTGTTGCAGCAGACAATGATTAACTGCAATTGGTTCATGTATTGGTACTTACAGACTGGCAATTAATGTGGGCAAAACACTGATCCTTATCCCAATGTTTCAGTAGCCAGTCATCTACTTTTGATAAACTATGGAGGAATTTGTGACTAAATGCATGATTTATTTTTTTTTCGTTTCAGAGCAATGCTCCCTAATTATACACTCATCCTTTAATTCTAAGATTTTTATACAGTATGAGAGTTTGCAATGCCTTGTTAACAATTTTGGAGCTGAAGTCCAGGATCTGTTGTCAGATGTGTTGCCTTGTGTATCTCCTCTGGTAATGGAGAATGGCCAAGAGATTCTTGGTAGTAGCCCTGATACTGAGGGCAGTAGAATTGTCCCAGTGTGATGACCCAGCTGGGCTGTTTAACTTTAATGACACAGAGAGTAAAACTGATGTGCTTCAAGCTCAAGCATTATATAGCTTCAGGGTGTTTCTTTGCAGGGGGACTGGTCATGATCAAACACATTTAATACTTAATCAATGATCTTTTCATTTTCACACCTCTCCACCTCCTAAAGTAGACTGCCCTCAGGGCATAGGAAAGGAAATGGAGTCATTGAACTATGGTTTAAAACTTTTCAGCAGATTGAAAATGGTTTTCCAATATTAACAACTAATTTAATCTCTGCCTACAGAGGTTTTCTGGGCTAGTACTCAGACAAAACCTCTATTGGTATGAGAAGATAAGAGAACATATGAGATACATTGTTCCTGTTAAGACTTTTGAAAGATTAGCAGTCTCAACAGTGATTTGTGTTCTTGCAATTTCCATTTGCAAACTTTAGTTTAACCTCTTCAAATCTTTGATATAACACTAGAGGTCCTTATGAACCTGATAGAGTGGATTTTTAGAATATGGAGCTAGATAGGAGTTAAACTGGGTGCTATGTACAAAGAATCTGTTCAATACTATTTTCATTTCAGTGAGACATAAATTTCAGGAGATACATTTCAGAGTATATATTCCAGGATTTAATTCATCCTCTGGGTCTCAATAATGTTCTGATTTACACTCCACATAATCCCCTATTGCAGTGCTCCTACTCACTCCTTATCTCTAGATACAAGTTAATGCTGTGCTTATTCTTATATCTTGACTCTTCCTCAAAGCTGTGTAAACCCCCTTGTTAATCAGAATAGGTGTTGCTGATGGGCAGAAATGTTGAAGAAATTAATACCAATCATGGCACCAGGACCTTACTTACAATGTGTGGCCCCATTGTTACACACAGCTGCTGACAGTGTGTGGTATGTGCTGAAGGGCACGGCACAACTCTCACTACACGAAAGCAAACAGGGCAGTTCCTGTGCAGCAATTATGCTTTCTGCTGTCATTTCCCTTATGATCTCTCCATTTCTAAAATATCCATGTAAGACATTTTGTGAATGTTTGTTCACCTTTCCTCAGAGAAGTTACACCATACCTGCACTTTGATGTCTGAAAGAATCCTCCTGCCCTTTTTGTGAAGCAGAGGGATTGGAATGACAAGCAAACCACTTCTGCTGAAGGAATTTTGTTTCTCCTGTGTCACTAAGAGACACAGCATAGAGTGAATGAGATTTCTTCTGTTTCAGAAAATCATTGATTTGTGTCCATGTATTTAAACAAAATTAAAACTGCTTGGTATATGTGCCAGCATGTGACACTATTACTTGCTATGGGGTCATGAAAAATTCATGCAGTTTATATTGGTTAAGAATGTCTTTCTTTCCTAAGACCCAAAAGACTTCACTGAAACATTGGTTCAAAATAAAAGTACACAGGGAACTTGTCCCCAGCATGGTACATTGCACAGCCATTTAAAATGAAGAAAGGAAGAAAGGTCACATCAAAGGGAATTCAAGTTGCGATTAATTTGGTTAAACAGACAAACTCTCCAGGATGGGAACTGTCTCCTTACATGTCAATATAGTGCCTTACACAGCAAAGCCATTACCCAGTGGAGCCTTCAGACCCTTGAACAGCACCACCACTCAGGATTTTGGGAATTAAAGGAAAGGCTGAGGCCCTTAATTGATTTTCATTGACATATCTTTTTTCCTCTGACATTTATTTATATCCTTTGCATCTCAGTGTACTTAAACACAAGCAAACCCTACTGCAAGTTACATTAGAGACACTATGCTGTTAAGGAATATCATATTCTAATACTTGTTAAGAGGATTGTTGTGGCACACAGGCCTTTCAGTTGTGTCCGTGGAGAAATGTAAAAGAGGACCATAAAAATAGCAAAATAATTGCATGTGATATTTTAATTAAAAAATCTCCAAATCATCCCAGTTTGCAATAGAATTTGAACTACTGAATTTCAAAATAGAAAATTACCTGCATAATAAAAATATTACTGGTTTCCATTTTTATGTGAGTAGCCACTTACTGACTTTTATTCTATTAACAGTATCTACACCAAAAGATGTGTATCTCTGTAAGTACAGCTGAAATATTAATTCCACAATTACAATATTTGTGGTCTTTAACCAGTGGTTTCATGCAAAACAAGACAAGACTACAAAGGATTTGTGCAGTTGTCTATACTGCCCAGTGAAGTGGAAGTCTTGCTACACATTGTTCCTGCCCTGATATGGTGTGGTAGTGGAGAGCTTTGATACATAGAAGCAGTAAAGGGGGAGGAATTGGCAAGACTTAGGAATCGAACTAAAATCTTTGGATCAGCTGATAGAGCTGAAAAGGAGCAAAAATTCTTTCTGCCAGAAAAACACTTCTACAGGTTTTGCAGCTCTTCACTCTAAGAGCTCTAAGAGTCCATCTATTTTTTTTCCCAGTGCATTACCTGCGTCTGCTGAGTGACCCACTTGTGAGCTTACCTTCTCAATCTTGCCCTCTTTCATATTCCATTTTTTTCTTACACACTTCTCTAACCAACCAGTCAAAAACATGCAGTAGTAACCCTCCTTTACCGATTTCAACTACTGCTTCTCTGCTGTGGGTATGTAGGCTTTGGAACAGATTTATGCTAAATTTATTGTATATCCTAGCAAATTTTCTACAATTGCTTAGTTTTCCCTCTTCCACAAACTGAATGTGTGTTTAAATACATCCTGACTGCCATCTTCTTACTGTTTTACTCTAATGAGGGACAAACTGTGCACTAAGTAGCAGAGGGTTAATCTCAGGACCTTTCTATGGCTCAAGTGATTTAATCTTAAAAGTACATGAGTTATAAAAGTCAATAATTAGACATTAAACAGTTATGAATGTAGAAGATGATGCTCTTGTATAAAAAGAGTACAGAATTAGTTTGATAGCTCTTATCTTGTGTATTTGCAGTATTTTCTGAGATAAGATTGCCTGTCCAATGAGAAAGCTTATCTTTATTCTAGTAATTAGTTTCTCATTACCTTGAAATTTAAAGAGTCACTTGATAAATCCTAAATTGTGCACTTACATGTTCTCATTTTAGTGTTCTGCTAAATTTGCATTCCAAACAATAAGTATCTTTTAGTGCTGCCTAAGCTAGCCTCAGACAAGTGATCTTTTTCTAGCAGGAATGGCACCTTTGCATTTGACAGTTGTCACTGTCATTTTTTTCATTATTGGATCAAACCTAATTTAAATTGCATAGATTCCATCTGTCAGGAGTTTTTTTTAGAATTGAATAGCTTACTATTTCTCACCCATTATTAGCATGTTAGGGACACTATGGAACTCTTTTCAATTTAAAGAAGTAGTTTTACTTTACACAGCTCCCATAAACACAGAGCCCTTCTTGTCCTTTTCTAAAGAAAAGTTACCTCAATCATTTGAGAATACTATTTTTCCACATTTGATGTAAAAAAACTTGCCTGAATATTGAATTTAGTTAATCTTCAGTTAAGAAAATGAACAGGAAATATTTCAAACATTAAGTTTTCTAAAAGCTACAAAGAAGCTTTCTTCCTGACTGTGATGTCCTGTGTGGTCATGTTGGTGATAAGTCTAAATTGGTATTAATCAGTAAATCCTTTTGAACTGTTCTTCATACACTGAAATAATTTGACTGGAAGTGATTACTAAATCCATCCTACAACATGCTTGTTTTGAAGTTCCTCTGTTTGGGGATGAAATATTAAAACAGGTACAGATTTACACTTGCTATAACTTAAACTTGGTGATGCTTATGGTGAGCCTTTCTTCCCAATTAAAACTTCTGTGCTACCCTAAAATGCTGTCTTTTTCCCTTTTCCACTCTAGAATCTCAATACTGAGACTTCGTGATATGAGGGCTTTTCACTAAATAAGATCAGAGCTTTCCAACAAGTCTGCCATCCTTTCAGACTATATGGAAGAGTTTGGCTTACATGGATGTGAATGATCTAACATGATGTGAACATCAGGTTCTTGTTGGATTGACTGTTATTTTGGGCAAGTGCAATAGACAAGACTCTGGGACTAAAATGACAGCATAAAGACACTGGCATGGCAAGAGTTATATTGAGTGGTGTTGTCAGTATCTGTCAGACGATGTGGAACTCTTCAGCTCATAAATGTTGGCAATTCCAACAATTGGTGGTGGGTTTTTTGCTAAAAAGAGAAAGAAAAAACCCCAAATTTATAGGAAAAATCTTAACTCAGGTTTCACCTGTCTTTCACATGTCACTATTAAGTTCAGAGACAAAGAAAACCTCAAAAAAATACTTTGTATTTCCTTTTCCAAATTTCACACGACACAGTGGATTAATATTTGACCCTTCACAACAGTTTGCCTACTCTCGTTATTCAGAATTCATGTGAAAAGAACAAAGAAATACACAGATAACATTAGCTTGTTAATATTAACTTCTCTCACGAACAGTAATTCAGGATTTGTTTGACTGATATGGGTCTCACCAATAAAGACTTTGTGTTAGTGAGATAAGAAAATGACTGATCTATCCAAATTGTCTTCCTTTAATAGGCTGTATAAGGTATGCAATGCAAAATTCCCTGCAAAATCCTTATATGATTATGTGCACAGAACCAGTGACATACTAGAGGTTTTAACCTAACATAAGCATGATTTCAGATGCATTTCTTTCCAACAAACTTTAAACAGATTTGGTTATAACAGTGAGAAATGTGAAAGACCTGTGAAAACTGTGTCAATAAAGGGTTTGGTTACCAAACTTGCTAGATATTTTTCTGTGCTTCTGCCAGAATAGTTCAATGCTCTGCAATATAATTCAGCTTTCCCTTTAAAACCAAACACAAAGATTGCTTGCAATTCTTGTCAAACCCATGTAAATACTGCTTTGCCCTTCTGCTGTGCCTCCCAGATCAAAAGCATCTGCAAATATCCATTAAATATTTTTCCAGCCCCCTTGGAGGCTAGCTAATTAAATTGCATGACTTTGGAGATATATGCGGAAACAGACTCTGAAGTTGAATAATGTGCCAGAGAAAAGGGCAGAAGTCTGCATCTTAGTTAAGAACAAAAGACAAACCATGCAGCTATTAGCCATACATTTTAAGTTAGGTGACTGCCTCTCATCTTCTTTTGGTTAGTGGCACTTTTTTTATACATGACAGTATAGTGAAACCTTATGGCTTATCTTCCTCAATGTGCATCATTTGAAAATGTTTCTTCCGTTATGCCTACATTAACACATTTTCCTGGTATTGTTCCTTGGTGAAATGATTTTGACAATCACTGTTCTAACTACTCCCTGGATGCAATCCCTAAAGGTTGCTTTGAAGGAAAAAGCAGCTTTAGAAAACATGATCTCCCAGTTGAGTAATTGAATTGATTTATAATTCAGGCAATTCTGATTTTACACCAGAATTCCAGTTCTACATCAGCTTTGCAAGTTTGCTGTCTTACAGGAGGGTGCTTCACCCTTAGACAGGAATTAATTTAATGCAATTAAATCCTTTCCCTGACAAGCACACAAGACTAGCAGTAGCAGTGTTGAACTGCTGGCTTCCCTGTGAGCAGGAAGCAGCTTGAGCTGCCTGGGGTGCTCTCCCTAGGACCTTGCTGGGGGGCACAGTTCTGCACCACTGGGGATACTGAGTGGAGGAGGTCTTTCATAATCCTATTGCAGGGAAATTTGGATTACTTTCGGCTTTTGCTAGTTCACTCAAAGCCCTGAGAGAGCAGCTGCCACAGCTTTCATTGCTAGATCTGGCTTGTGCTCCAGTGATGAAGCCAGGACACTGGTAACAAAATATTCTTTTCCAGATTTGCTCCACAATGAAGGAAGCATATTCATCTTGCTAAGAGATAGCAACCCAGCATTTTATGTGGTAACTGGAGCTCTTTTAAGCACAGAGGCTGTCAGATTGCAAATATTTAGATGAGGCATCACAAGAAATACAAAGTAAAAGAATCCTACTGCTTTCTTATTAACACAGTATTCATCATCATCTGAACTCTAGCATAAGCTGAGGCACCAGTTGGCCATTGTGTTAATCATTTTTATGTCTCAGCTCCAGTCACAGAGAAAAAGGAATTAAATAACTCAGTTTACAGCTACTAAAAATAAACTCGCAGACTTGCTGGATTCCTCCACATTAAAATGTAAACAACTGTCAGCTCTTCTGGAAAAGCTACTTTTGCCCTGCTAGTAACTTCCCCAGGAGAATTTCTGTGTTTTTTAAAAGTTTTATGCTGAAGATTTGTTTCCATAATTGAGGCTGGCCAGTTTTCTCTCAGAAAAATGAAAATTGAACTCTTTCCAGTTAAAACAATTGCTACTAGAACTTTGGCACACAGTCCATGTGTGCCAAATGGTGTGAGCTGCTTCAGTGGGGATTGCAGCCAATCATTTTCAAATTTGGGTACCTTAAGAGAGGCAGTTTAATCCATATTTAGACACCTATAGTGGAAGTGTCTGGTCTGGCTTTACTGCCAGCACCCACATATCCTATGGGTGTCTTCCACTGTCTGTCAAATCCAGGATATTGGAAAGCAAATCTATGACTTTTGAGGGCCTAAATTAAGAAACTTTTTTTTTTTTTTTACATTTAGAAAAAATATCTCAGGCCAAAATTTTAAACGCTTTGATTAAAATATTCTTCTTATGATGTCAAATACATTTTAAAACTGATGTATTAAGCATGTGCTCATCGCGTTAGAACACCACATGGCACTGAGATGGACTGATGGAGTAATGGAAGTCTTGGGATAGACAGAAAATAATTAATGTAGTGCAGTTTGATTGATACACTGCATTCAGTTTTGGGCTGAGGATCTTTGCATGGACATATTTGGACCATATTATCAAAGTATGTTGAAGTCATGGTGTAAATAATACAACAATTAGCCAGTCAAAAAAATCATCTGACTACCTTATACTTCCCTCTATTTAAATTGGTTTGGAGGATCCCTTTGTTGCATGGTTTAGATATCTGTCAGTTGAACAGCTGTTATCTTACAGAATGTCCACACCTCACACATACTTCTTCAGATTTGGGAAGTAATGGGTTATATTGATAACCATGGAAGGCTGGCAAATGGGTTAACAACTTCACTAAATTCATGAAAGAATAGTCAGGAAAAGCCAAAGTAAAAGGAGAAATAATGTTTCTTCTCTTACTTTGAGGAGAGGAAAATAGGAACAGAACAGAGGAAAAGTTAGAAGATCCATCAATAAGCAATATAAACCATCCTTCTATCAGTGTATAACCAACCAATACTCTTGTCAGTTCAGTGAAAGCTTTCCAAGGGTAGAGGCTATACTGGCTCTCCAGGGAATCTCTTCTAGAGCTTCCCTACCATGAAAAATCTATTCCTGCTATTAATTAGTTTGCAACCTATTCCCTTTTGTCCTTGGAGGACATGGAGAACAGTCCCTTAGCTCTATGCAATAGCCTTTTAGGTACTCGAAAACTTATATCCTCCTTCAGTGTTCTCCTCTTTATTTAAAAATTAAATCTTTTTCTGTAAATCTTTTTCTCCTAGCCCCCAGTCTTCTTATTTCTTCTCACATATGATTTTTTGATTTTTCCAATTAGGAAACAAAAATCTTCCCAAATGGAAAAAATGTAAAATTTGGAAAAAAAAAAAGAAAAAAAAAAGAAAAAAAAGAAAAAGCCCAGCTTTATGATAAAAGGCTTCACAACTATAGTAATGATTTGATGATTGTTTGAAAATTTTTTCTTTTGAATCTGACACAAATTAGTTTGATACTTGCTTATTCAAGCATTAGAAAAAATGATGAAGTAACTTCCAATACTTTCTGTAATGTGCTCCTTTGTGCACAGTGTCATGACAGTATGACAGTTGCTTCTTTTCCAGGCAGGGTAGTGATGATCTACTCAATCATTCATCATGCTGAAATTGTTGTAAAACTTAGATAATTCTCTGTGATTCTGTATTGTTCTCTGAATCTCTTTTTAAAAATTATTCTTGCCCTTACCATTGCCAACCTATACCTAAGCGGCTTTAGTGAGAATTTATGTCGTCTGGTTATGAATTTATATAGTTCAGCCATTTCACATTTGCATTCCATTAGTACTTGGGCAGGTGCCATCCAGTTCTGGTAGTCTAAGTATTCTGTCAATTTGCTCTATAATCTGTTCCACTAACACTTCAGTTTGTGACAGATTCTCTAACACCTCCTCTAAAGAGAAGAATTTCAGCATGGAAATTTCCCTAAGCTTGTAAATGGCAAATGCTTTTATGCCTTGCTTATCTATTGGCTCTTACACTTCTCTGGCAAGCTTTCTGCTCCTGATGTGTTGGAAAAAGAATTTACTATTACTTTTTATGTCTTTGGAAGTTTTTTTTTTTCTCAAAGCCTAGTTTGGCATACACTTGCACTTAACCTTCCAGTGCTTGTGGCCTTGTCTGAGACCCTCAGTTGGACAGAACCTCATCTTTATGAAGGCAGGCATTTTGTTCCTAAGAACTTCCCAGTCCATTCAACTGAGGCCAGGTTGGAGGGGTCTTTGAATCTACTGGATTCTTCCACATGGCCTACGGGAAGGTGCTCCTGACTACTACAGGGAGGTTGGAACTAGAAGATCTTTAAGGTCCATTCCAACTTGGCCATTTTTTGCTTATGACTATGATTCAGTTTAGCTGCCCTAATTTTATTCTTTTAGGGCAAGAGGCATAGGTCTGATTAGAGCTTCTGATACAGTGTCTTCAAGTACACTCTACGTTACCTGCAAAAATGTCATACTTTGGACCACCCCATTTGCCAAAATTTAGGAAAATTATTTTGATTTAATTCCTGGAGGGTCCATCCTCTAAATGATGGTTTCTTTCATGTTTGGTGGTTTTCTTCTATTCTTCTTTCTTTTTTCCCCTCTAAAAATGCATTTCCCCCTGTAGCATTTTTATGCAAAGCATTAGCAGCTGGTTTCCACTTTGGTTTATATGAAGTCTTTATTCCCTTCTTTTATAGACACCCTTTGTTTCTAAGTTATTTTGGTTTGGATTTTGTTTTCTTTGATATTATTATTTGGTGTTGTTGTATTTGTATTTTTGTATTCATTGTTGTAGGGGTTTTTTTGTTTTGTTTAGTGGGATTTTTTGTTGGCTTTGGTTTGGTTTTCTGCTTGACTTTGTGTGTGTGTGTGTGTGTGTGTGTGTGTGTTGGTGTTTTCTTTTTTCTCTTCTTCCCAGTAAATCAGACCATATCTCATTTTTTCAACCATGCATTGCAGATTTTATTTTCTGACTAAATTTGGCCCTCTGCATGGCAGGAGGATTTCAGAGACTGTAAATTTTGTACATCCTGGTTTGCATGGTTTGCATGATTTGCTTCAGAACCTCTCTCTTACCCCACTGCTGGTTTGAAAGTGCTAAGAGGTTAAATCTTCTACTTTACATACAGTCTTAGTCATCTGCTTTCCATATCAGGATATATGTGGTGAGGAGATAACAGAAATATGCTTGCAAGCCACTTCAATTATTTTTATTTATGTACAGATTTTGATTTTAAAAATTTGCTTCTGCCCAGAAGAATTAGCTAAGGAATGCATCTCTCCTTTTTAATGGGGAGAGCATGTTTTATGGATTACACTAGTCCTGTATATTTGTGCTCGAATCAGATTTTAAATGTAAGATAAATAAATTAAGAGATAATAGCAGAATAAATAGGGAATTCATCAAGGCAAACAGTTTACTGAATCAAGAATTTTCCTTATACCAGGATACTTAAATATATCTCATATATTGCACAATTTGACTGTTGACCTTCCAGTGACCTTATTAAATACTTCAATTTAAATTATTTTGCAGTTATTACATCTATTTTTATTATTTTGTGTGTGTGTGTTCTATTTGTCAATAGTGTAGTTAAATTATTTGGGTTTTTTATTTTATTGTTTCTCTTTTCCAAAAGTTTTAAATTTTCTTCCTTCTGTTTAATAGTCTCTAATTTAATTTCTGAAATTAAATTCTGAAATTAAATTAGAGGTCAAAAGTGGAAGTGCCACAGCTTTGTAAATTCAGCTTTGTAAACCAATCTTGATGTACAAAGTAAAAGTTGAGGTTTTTTTAAGTGAGAAATTATGTGTTCAACTATACTTTCATATATACAAACAGTTCACAAGCAAATTGGCACACAAGCATATATTTTTAAATCTAAAATAATAGATTGATTTCAATATATATTGAGGTAGGACAATGTACTGGGGATGAGTATTCCAGAAATCTCCAATGATTTTGCTTTGCTATGCTATTAGTGCCAGGCAATCTTTTCCATTTGAACTTCTATTTTGTATACATTTGATTTCTCTTTCAAATTTTCAATGAGCTTGTTAACTTCATGGTTCACAGGCTTTGGTAAAATAAAATAAAATAAAATAAAATAAAATAAAATAAAAATTAAATTAAAATATTTGTGTCTTGATGAGGAGAAAAGAAATACTGAGAGTTGCTGAACAATTACATATTTTCTGTAAAAATTCTCCCAGTAAGCCATGGAATAAACTCTCTTAAACACATTTTAAACATTTATAATTTAAAATATGTTTTGGTGCAGTTTGTCAGCAAAAAACTCACTTCCCAAAATGAAGAGCCATTAAAACTGCAAATTTGTACTGGAAATCCCCTTTGATGGTTTTGGTAATGTGCAGCTCTTTATTTGGCTGCAAACTAAACACATTTCTTCTAGAGAGCATGAATAGGTGCAAAGGGAGGGGAAAACCACTTTGTTGTCTTGCCTCTGAGTTCTCCAAGGAGTGGAACAAAGCTGTGGTGTAGTGAAACTGGGCACAGTATATGTTTCTTCAAAATCTCAGATCCTGGTAAACTTCAAAAAATAGCATCATAATTCACAGAGATCACAGAGCATCCCACCACTTACATTCTCTTTCCTCATGTCACAGCTGGGTCAGAATTTTATATCAGAGGCATCTTCCTCTTGTTCACAGGAATTTGTTAGAAGGAGGGATCAATGTGGGAGAAAACATAGCAATTCTTCCTTCTCTAGAAGATAGTTTGTATTGTCCTACTTTGTTCATTACAAAAGATTATGTTAATACCCTCTAAATGACAATAAAAAGTTCAACATTAAATTGCACCTATAGATGTGCTTTATTTTTTAAAAGTAGCATATCCCATGTAAACATGATTGTAAATCACCCTGTCACCTCTGATGAAAATCATTATGTTACCATAAGCAGCAGTTTCACCTAAGCATAATTTTATCAAGAGTTTGAAGACTTTCTCCGGTAACAGCAAACACTCTTTGAGGTGCATGAGGGTTGTCTTCTCAATGAGAGTTGGTTCAGAATAGCACACTGGATACAGACAGCAACCACAAACAGCCCTCTGTGCTTTTAAATGAGGTTTTCCAGGTTGAAATCCTCATCAACACAAATAACTGTACTCACTATAGAAATCAGCATGAAAGTCATCTGAATACACCTGACAGAGTTGGTTTGTACAATAAACTCCAGGATTGAATCTCCACTTGCTCATACTTTTTGTCAGTTCATGTTCTGTATTCGCAAAAGAAGTGTACCTCAATATTTTGCAAGCATTTTTATGAGAATTATTTCCCTTTAAATGTTAAAGAAAAAAATATTTCCAGATGTTCCAATGCCTTGATATGTTGCACATACTGACTTTTCTATGTCCTGAAAAATTTGATTGTTCAAGGAGAATAATCTTCAAAGGTTTTTCTTGAGGAAAACTTGTTTATGAGCTAGCCTTTTGATCTGTTGTTTCTTTCATGCAACTCCCACAGATGATCTTTATTTATGTAATTTTTTAAAAAAAACCTCAAAATAAAATCAAAAACTCTAACGTGTCAAGCTTTTAAAACTCATTAAAAACAGAACAGTCTTAACAGAAACCATTGAGGCAAATAGAGAGCAGTCCAGAGGGCACAATAAGCCTCTGGCTGGCTGGACTTCTCTGCAAAGAGAAAAAGGAAAGGCAGTTTGTCTTTCTGAAATGTACAGCCAGAACAGACCTCCTAGATGTAAGAATAGGAATTACAGATTTTGACAGGTTGCTCTGAAACACTTTATTATGCTCATGTAGTTGAGAACAGTGCTGTAATTTCTGCAGAGCAGACTGCTTCTGCCGCTCTACTTCAGATTTTCCACCCAACCATGGTAAAATAGTAAGAGTAAAATAGGGTAATTGTTCATGTAGGTAACTTAGTAATATAGTAAAATAGACCACAGAAAACATGAAAAGAATATGTAACACTGGAACTAATCAGGTCAGAAGTTCATAATGAAATGCCATTGCTGGACAAAGAATTATTTAGAATTAAGTGGCGTTAACAAGGAACAAACTGACCAGGACTGAGTGAAAATTAAATCCAAAGAAGAATAAAACAATCTCAAATCCTCAGTCTACTCAAATTCTCAGTGATACTAGAGTTTTTGCTTTCAGTGCCTGGAATGCAACTGCTTTTAGCATTACAAACAAGAGTAGGTTCAAATGGCTTTCTCCTGAATACTCAGTTTGTATGAAGCCAGTCAGCCAATGATGCAGCAGACACTGATGCATTTGTTTTGTGTAATTTCAAACACTATCAGTTTGATATGATGTGGCTGGTATTCTTCTTAGGGCTTGCTTAAGTTTCACACCATGGTTGCAAACACATGCTTGATCTTAGTAAGAACAGAACTAAGGGTATTTAGTCCAAAGGGCTGAGATGCAGAAAGTTCTCATTGGTTGTGAAACCATGTTGTAGAAAAGAGGACCACTGAAAGTGTCCTAGCCTCACCCATGATCTCTCCCTGGGAAGGTTCTAAACATGCCAACTTCCAATGAAATTTAATTATAATGAGATAGAGAAGAATTTTATTATACTACAAAATGCCCTTTAAGCCATCTATGCATATGTGCCTGCTTGCCTTCTATTTATCCCCAAATGTGGAGATTAGGTAACAGATTGCATTGCCATTTGAAACTGAAAATGCAAATAATCTGCATTTTTTAAAACTTTTGTATGAAAGTTCCACCAAAATGAGAGCGTGAATTGTGATTTATGTTTGTATTGAAACTAAGTGGGATCCTGCTTTGGGAAAAGCAAAAAATAATTCCTCTAAAATTCCTCCTGCAAATTGTTCATAAATGTTAAACTAATGTGGTAATATTTTAATCTATTCTGCATAAACACTCTCACTTTGTGTTTGCATCTAGATATAAGGTATGTCTATTTTGGCTCATGAAATTGCAGCTGAAATATAAAAGAATTTCAGGTACTCAGTTTGAGTAAGACAGTGACTACAGTTAGTGAAGCTATAAATGTCTACTAAATAATCACACAGAGAAAGCTCTATATGCAAGCCAAATATCATAAAAATTCACAATTATCTTATGAGATAAATGAGGCACATTTAAAATAGAACGTAACTTTCCTGTCATCTTCAATTCCAGTTTGAGGAACATATTTTTTTAAATACTCACGTGTAATATCCACCTAATGGTATTTGTGCTGTGTTTAGAAATATGAAAATATAGGTTATCATTAAGTTTTTATTCTTTTGAAATTAATTCTTTTAAGGACAATGATAAATGGGAAAAAATGAAAATTTTTATCTTAACTGTCAATTAGTTTGTATCACTGTGGCCATCTGTATGCGTTCAAGATTTTGACACATATGATGGTAATATTTTTCCTGAATACATAATGAAAGCATGTATCATCTGCAAGCAACAGTCATTTCTGAAAACACACTAAGAGATGCTGCCTATGAAAAAGAGCAAGAAAAACCTTGCTGCTTTTTCCTTTGAGGATTTTTTTTTTTTTTTCAAAAATAGACAGTTGATTGGGATGACTGTCCCACAAGGAGACCAACCAGCAGCAGAGGAGAATTGGAATGTAATTGGAGTGTTATGGCAGTTCAGCATACACAGTGGCATTGGCCACGATTGTTGGGAAATGAACAGTAGCCCTCATTGTAAACTTGACTTTTTTCACAGCTTCTAGCACCCTCAAGACAAACTGATGAGCAAGGCAAGTGTGAGGCAATTTTTTCCCTTAATGCAGCAAATGTAAAAGCCTCACATACCGTTAAAAGATGGGCTTGTTTTGAGAGCAGATGATCTTTTCTGAGAAGCTGAAGAGTGAGTTACTTCTTGGTTTCTGACTTTGAATAACCTCTTTTCCCTAAATTAAACTTCTACCTAGAAAGTCACTATGTATTTAACCTTCCTAATAACAGCATATGTAGGAGTGTATACTTACTTGACATAAAAAACGTTCTCCTCTACTACCAACAAAAAAGTTATTGATGATCTTTTCAATCTTTAGATACTGTTTAGAAAAGTAAGGAGGAAAAAAGTTTCACAACAGATTAACCTTCACATCTTATCTGAAGTAGAAGTCCTATAGAAATGAGTAAGTGGCAACTTCTGGCTCTTTCAAATTCATGAAAACTCTCCACGTTTCATCACTTCAAAATCCTGCTTCTTTGATGTAAGCTAATATATTTCTTCCAACAAAGTCCCAGCTCGGGGCGGTGCGGCACTACCCACTCCCTCTCTCCCTGTGAGGCTGCCACTGGCCTGGGGCTGGGTGGTCCCACTCAACCCACACAGCCACCGCTGGCTGGGGGGTTGGGCAGCCCCACTCAGCCCACGCGGCTGCTGCTGGCCGGGGGCTGCCAGCTCCCACCCCACCTCGTGGCTCGGCTCACAGCTCACACGTTTTTTTTGCAGCGAGGAGCTGTGCTGTGTGTAACAAAGTAATGAATTACTGGCAGGTGCTCAATTTGCAAATATTTTTCACAGATTGGCGTAGCCTTTAAATGCAGCCCCAGGTGCCCTCTCCGTGCTGTGGGCCCAGGCACTCCTGCCCGGCGCTGGCTGGTGCAGCTCGGCTTGCGGCTCAGCTGCCACGGCTGGTGGCTCCATCCCACCGCGCCCAGGCTGTGACTGCCTGCGGCACCTTCTTCCCCCTGCACCTGGTCCGGGGCTGGCTGCAGCTCCCTCCCTCCCCACGTGGCTCCTGCTGGCCGTGGCCGCCCACTCCCACCCCCCCTTGCAACTAGGCGCTCACACAGCACCACCCCCCCCCATTGCGGCTCACACTTTCCGGGTTGGCAAATTTTGCAACTTTTTACATTATATAAGGCGCACTTCCGGGTTCAGGGGAAAATTTTAGTCAAAAGGGTGTGCCTTATAGTCGTGAAATTACTGTAATTCAAAGTATAGATATGTTTTCTTGCATCTGTATGTCAGGAAGACTAATATGGCTAAAATGCTCTGAGAACCATACAAAGCCAATGAACTGAAATGACAAAGAGACAGATGTCAGAGAACACAAGCAATATGGAGAACATTTTTACATTCCACTCTATGCTAGCCCTCTAAAGCTGAAAGCATTCACCTAAATTTTACATTAGACACTCTTTTAGTGGGCAGTATTGGTTTTAAACCAAAATGAAATAGGCTGAAATGCAGGAAGTGAATTTTCAGTTAGTTCCATCAGGACACAGTTAACCCATGTGCTTGGTGTTGACTGTGTTAGCCAGTATGTGCAAGCAGAAGTTCCTTCCTCTTACCAGAGACAAGATTTCAGCTCCTACTTTTCACTGAGCTTGACAAGACTGAGATTTTTCTCAGTTTCAGGCTTAGCAAAAATTGATTTCTCTTTCCAGTCATACCAGAAAGGAAATAAGCCAGCTTCATCTTGTTGGCTTTAAAAGCACCGAGGAGATATATCTTTATTTTAAAGCATGAATGAAAAGGAGAACAGAGAATTTGAAGTGGCCCTTTGACACATCAATAAATCCCATCTAAACAACATAGTTAATTTTTCCTTTTACTCCAATTCAGTGAAAAAAGCCAGAGTGATCTTTGCAGCTGCTACTTTTCAATACAGATACTCAGACATAAATATCCAACAATATGTCCTGGGAAATTTAAAATGTTTTAAAATGTTGTAAAGAAATAAATCACAGAGCAATACATCCATGGTGCAATATTTGGAGATGAGGTCTGTAAATATACACTTATTTAGAGGAAGTGAGGAATCCTGAAAACACTTTCTATTACCCCTTTTCTTTCCTACATTTTTAAAATTAGTACACAGTCTGCAAGTAGAATATACAGTAAATTCACGACCATAAGGCGCACCTGACTATAAGGCGCACCCCCCGGGAGTCAGCAAAAATTGCAACATTGTAGATCA
>PYHW01009688.1:3734797-3750082 GCA_013186435.1 Turdus rufiventris
AAAAAAAAAAAAAAGCTCTCCTTTGCCATCATCTACAAAGGAATAGAAATATAAATAGGATATAAATAGGCTTACAGCAATTTTGAGAAAAATATTTGGATATCTTATAGCTAATTATAACACATAGTTATCCAGTTCTATACTTTCAACCAGAAAATGTCAGTCTTTGAAGTTTCCTGCTGCATGACATCTCACATAAGTAAATATAAAATCTAAAAAAACAACAACAACAAAACCTCAAACCAAAAGCAAAAACAAACCACAAAAAAAAAAAAAACACCAAAAAAACCCCAAAAACAAAACAAGCCCATAAATTTAATTTTAAACCAACAGAATTTTTTACATAATAATGCTACTACCATTGCCTTCTTACCACAGCAAGGAATTGTATCTCAGGCAATGTCTTCAAGTGCCATGAGTAACAAACACCAAGTGTGATCTTAAACAAGTCATATTTTCTTTATGCCCTGGTTCTTTCTGTGCAATACTGGAATAGCAACACTTTCTTCTTCTCTCCTAGAGGGGCTATTAAGAGCTGTGAATGATTTCCAGGTAGACCATTGTAATTATCTGACTAAATATGAAACTTAGCAAGATATGTATCTCTATGAAAGGGAAATATTTATTCATATGAAGGGAAATCAAGTGCGGGTTTTGTCTTCAATATGTTTCTTTTTCTCCTATCATTTTCATTTAATATTTTACTTAAGTTCTTCTGTAACATTTACTGCAGTAATAAAATAACCACCTCCCAAGGGTAGTCTGACCTGCATCCTTCACCTCCAGCCAGAGGTGTAGTCTTCCCTGGTTCGGTAGTTTGGGTGGGAAGGTTAATATAACCTGAGGCTCATATTTAGTGTGCTCATGTAGGGAACAGTTCCAGGCTGAAATCCCATTTCTGAACATTCCTGTTCTACACTTGACATAAATGGATCCTGTTACAAGTCACTGCAGTGGCTGACCCCAAGGTGAAGTTTGTCACATCAATTCGGGAAGCATTTTGAGGGCAATTACTTACAGCAGAGCTGCCCAACTATCACACAGAGACAGGGAAAGGAGAAAGCACTTGCAAGGTCTGCTTGTGCAATGACATGAACATCATGTTGTCATTGGCTTAACTAACTGTATGAATGGCCTAAAGTATAATCTCTTTCTCTGTTTTTTTTAAAGGAGAAAAATGAGAAAAGAATCAGCACAGAATCACAGCTAAAACCTGCAAGTCACTGTAGCTAAATGCTATATATAGACAGCATTTCCTTCAGGAATGAGTGAGGAAATACTATTTCAGCTGTGGCTGTATGAGCGGGCAGATATAATTGAAAAGTGCTGGAGCAGAGATCTTTAAATGGTCTAGAAAAAAATACTATCCGAGTAGGTTATTATTTAGATGAATTCTCTACACCATTGATGCTCCATCTCTTTTGCAGTTCTGCTTTAATCTTTGTTCAGTTTCTGAAATCAGAATAATACCAGCACAGCAAGGAGATTGTACTGTTTATGCATGATACAGCAGTGAGAGCTTTCCTCTATGTATCATGAGAATTTTGTGCAATGCTGCTCAGTCTCTCTTGCGGCCTCATCACAGAAAGGCCAAGTAGCTTGTGAGAGGGATCCTTCTGCTGTGGATAAGAGTTTGTAAACCCTAAGCTTTTTTTGCTATATTGGATGCAGAAGGGTTAAAATACCAAAGGAGATCATGAAACTGTAACTCATTTCAGCTTGCTCTTCTCTAATAGGCCCTGATGCTTGTGTTAGTTCTACTTCCAAGCTACATGCTGCCAAATGACAAGAAAGAAATCATCTATGAGTCAGTCTGTCTACTCCTTTCAGCTGGCCGGCTAGGGCAACAGAGGTGTAGTACTTTGATGTTTAGCTGGGTTTTAGCCTGCTCTTAAACAGCCAAAATAGAAGAGAGATAAGTTTGTGACATTTTTTGTCATTCTTTGTATGTAGGACAAATCCCCCAATCTGTAAAACCAGTGTGCAAATACACAGCTCAGTAGCATCTATACATGGGATAGAAACCTGATAGTACTTCCCTGTCAGACACACTACGTGATTATTAGTTTGCCCAGTTCAAACTGGATGAGAGGTATGCTGAAAATAGAATAAGAATTAATGAAGACGGAGTTTTGTGAGAAAATTACTTCCTGACCATAAACTCACTAGTTACTATTGCTCAGAAGCAGCAAGTAAAGGTGCACAGTTGGTTACTCTGTTGGGATCTGTCATGATAAATACTAATGAGGAATAATAGCTGTTCTCAAAGCTAGAAAATGAGAAAGAAGTAATAGGAATTATTTACTTACAAATGGAATTGAAACTCAAGAGCTAAGTTCTGGCCACACTCCAGTTAGTAGAAGTGGGAAATAAGTGGCAAGGATCATGAGAGTTATGTGATTTTATTGGAAAACACGGAGCTTCTTATCTTTAGCACATTTACCAGCAAAATAGAAGGGACTGTATTTTATTTTAAGAACCAGAATAAGTCCCTCACTTTTTAGAAACCAGATTTTAAAATTATTAAAATAATGGAAAAATGCATATTTTTAATTTCTTATACATACTAGACTAATATTGTTTCTATAGATTTAGTGTGAAACTTCTGCCAGACAAAGCATATTCTTTGTTGACCCTGCAACAGGCAATTTGAAAACAACACAAACCAGAGGGGAGAGCTGTATGGCACAGCCAGTGATTTAAGTATATAAGAATTTTGACTCAAGCAAACATTTCAAGGTTGGGCAACAGATAAATGGTCAAATATCACAGAAAATAGCAAATATACTATTTAAATGTCTGGTGAGTCAGTTAGAAATTAAACTTAGAGATGGGTTACTATAAAACCCCACCCTGAAATAAAAGACAGGAAGCAATTTTCTGTTTGGATAGTGAGTAAGGAGTAGCACCTCATACTGCAGTAGTAATTGTGACTTCTATCATATTCGCTGAAGAGTCATTAGAAGAAGTGACAGAAAATTCTCTACTCAATTCCATTAGTGTGAAACAGACAAGAGTAGAAGCAGAGGGTCCACACAATATTCTGGAGCAGTTCATCTTTCTCGGAGGTGTGCAGTGTCAGGACGACCGGTTGATTGTTTGGTAGACATTGTCAAGGGTAAGTAGTGGCTCCACTTTTTTGATTAAATATTAGCTAGTGGGAGGTCTAGAAATTCCTATTAAACAATGCAATTGTTCTAATAAATTCTATGGAGAGTGAAGGGCTTAACCAGCAGGCTATGTTGCAATCAAAGAAAATGGGTTCAAATACATACGAGTGTAAATAGGAGAGAAAATCCAGTTTGACTGATTTTTAGTAGTTGTTACAGAACTGCAAAGTCATACCCTAAAAGACACAGTCTAATAACACTACAGTAAGAACTATATCCATTAAAAAATTAGTATGTCTGGGAAATTTGTTTCAGTGGAGTTGAACTTGTGAAAATGCCACTTCTGATCAGATATATATAGCAAAATTAGACCACACCACTCAGGAGCTGAGATTCTAAAGCTTTGATTTTCAGGAACAGTCCTGTCTTCAGAGATTTTTGTTACCTGGCTATTGATCATTGTATGATAAACTGCATTGACAAATAAAATGATCACAAATTGCAGCAAGCAGAATGCCAATTAGTACTAACAAAAAAAACCCCTCTCACAGTGAGAGTGGGTAGACTCTGAAACTGATTGCCCATCCCTAGGGGTGTTATAACTAGCTGGAATTTTGCCCACTGGTACAGCAAAGTTGTTTCAGATGGTATATAATGGATCTGAGCTGTAAAAACATAGCAAGGTTTTTGCTTACCTGGATGGTCAGGAGGAGAATTAAGCTTCTCAACAGATGACTGTGAGTAGTTAATAGAGGTTTACCAACAGTAAATTATGCTTTACAGAACTGTTTGCCTTCTACAATAAAATTGATAGATGTGTGGCTGATCAAACAACAGTTGTTTATGATGTCTCTCTTGGCTTCAGCAAGGCCATTTTTACACCATCTTCCATGATATCCAAGATGGAAACCTCATTTTCTGGGTCAGTGCCCGATTACATTTATAAAAAACTGCCTGGGTCATGAGGCAGTGAGTAATGGTGTCTCCTAGAAATTTCACTTCAAATGGATCTCCTCAAGGGTCTATCCTGTGAACTCTTCTGCTTTGTATCTTCACCAAAACCATGGGTGAAACAGGACTGATGAAGTGAAGAACAGGACAGGTGTTCAGAGGAGGGACTTTAACTACAAAACTGGGCAGACACAAGCCACAGAATGCAAAAAGATCAAAGGCAAAGTCCTGTGCCTGGCATGAACCATCTCTCTGCATTGTTAAAAGCTGAACACTGCCCATCTGATTAGCAGTTTTTCAGAAAGGGAAATGGAAATCCTGGTAGACAGCAACCTAAACATGCATCAGCTGTGCTGCCTTGACAGCAGCAAAACCTAACAGCCAGTTGAACTTACTAAACAGAACACAGACAGAAGATCAAGGAAGGTGACTCACTCAGTATTTGAGTTCCCCCTCGCTCAGTATTTGTTAGATCACACCCATAATACTACATTGAGTTTGGAACTCTTGCTGTACAAAAAAAGGCAGTGATAAACTGCAACAAACTAAGTGTCATCAAAATCATCAGGGGCTGAAGCACAAGGCACAAAGGAAGGCTTAGAGAACTGGGTGTGTTCATCTTGGAAAAGCTGTTTTGCTGCTAACAAATTTCCAGTACCTAAGAAAAAGATGGAGCCAAGCTCTTTACAATAGTGTATGATAGGAGGACAAGAAGGAATGGTCAGAAATTAGGAGAAAATATTCTGACCAAACACTGAGAGAGCTATTTTTTACCAGAAGGATGCACAAGCACCTGAGCAGGTTTCCTGCTTAGTAAGACTGTGGCAATTCTGTCCTCAGAGACCTTGAAATCAAACTGGACAAAGCTCTGAGCAGCTGGGGCTGAATTCAGAATTATCTGTTTTTAGCCAGTGAGTGAATACTTGAGCAAAAGGCCCAGTCATTCTATGGCCTAATGGTTACTGTGCTGAGTCTTCCTGATTGTACAAAAGACTTCAATATAGAAACAACTGATGTAAATACATAAGAACTTGAAATCTGGTTTTTTTAGCAAGCTGGTATTTTCTTCTTTAATTGCTCTGGAATATTACTAATTTAATAGGGTCTTCTCAATGCCACTGTATCCAAGTCTGTATCAGTCTTCTCAATGCCACTCACACACTTTCTACAGCTTCTCTGATTGTGAACACAGAGTCCAGCATCATGTTCCCACTGCTGCACAGTACACTGAAATCTGGCTGGGTTTTTCATCTTACTCTCCTGTAAAAGCCTGCCTTTGGAGATAGTTATCTGCAACCTTACCCTATCTCTCACTGTATCAGGATGCACATTAAAGGCACATGCAGGAGAGGAAGGTGCATTATACATATGAGCATGGGTTTTAATTGTTTATTGCTCTTTATCGCCTCAAAAAATCTGTTCCCTGTCCTAAATGTCCATTGTAATAGCTAAGAAATGGAGACTGAATTGCTTTCCAGCTTTAATAATGAATCCCCAAGTGAAAGAAAAAGGTTTTGTCTCCACTTTCTGGATTTTTTTAATAGCAAAAATTACTTCATATAATTCATTTATGTAAATATTCCCATGGAGTGACTGTATCAAACTGCTTGACAACTTAGAACTGCTATGCTTGTGTTACTGCAAAGCCTCCTAATGCCTGATGGCTTTGGCAGAAATCTAGTAAACAGACATAACTCAATTACAGGAGTTTTAATGCAAAATTGAATTATTTTTTCATAACATTCTGAATGTTTATTAAACTGTCCTGCTTTCCTTATGTGTTGATTAAATGGAAGTCAAACTGCTAAAAAAATAATGTGATGATATTATGCTGCGTTTTTTGCTGATCTAAATTGGCACAGTGCCAAGTTTTTCTAGTAGTTTCAGTAGAACAGCAGAAATTTAACAGTCATGCTTTATAGACTAGGCAATTTAAAGCAATTAAGCACAAAGCTGAGTAACTAATAAGCAGGCTGAAGAATCCAAATGTCACTTGTCTGTTTCCTTTGTTTTATTGCCTTTTTTTTTCTAAATTCTGTTTATTTCTAAAAATAAATGTTGCTGTAGAAGCACCTCTAAAAAGAAGATGAGTGGAAACATTGTGTAGTGCCTCTGTGTTTCTTCTGTGCTTTGGGAATCTCTGATATGAACAAGATAGTAATTAAGGTAATCTCAGACAATACAGGCATTTTCAACAAGAGTAGGCAATAATATCTAGGTTAGAGTCAAGTGTGATTTTTACAAGAAAGCTTGTAAAAATTTTGTTCCTTAGTCAGTTTAATCTAATAAGACTTTTTCGAAAGCAATCTGATTTCAGTAATTTTCAAAGCTGTATCTAACAGAATTTTCAATATTTTTTGTTATTTCATTGTACTACTGCATAAGATTAGACTTTAAAGCAAGAAACCAAGCAAGATGTTTCATGGTTCATGCACAGTCCTCTGACAGAGCTGAATAAATTGACTTCCTAGCACCTACTTGCTAGCTGGAATCAAATTCCTAAGTCCTTCCTAAGTACAAGAAGAAAAAGGAACAAGAAAGAAGAAATTGAATAGTTTTAGGTCACAGGACTGATGCTGGAAATACACAAAAGTGGGACAAATTGAAGATCTTTCTCTTACAATGGGTTTCTATACCAAAAGGAAGGGCAAAAGGTATTGCAGTTCCTAAGACTGAATAGTTCTAAATATGGTTGCTTTCCGTACTTCATCAGCTTCATGGATTACTGCAGATATTTTCTTCTGTCTTTCATACAGAAATGAAATATTTAGGCAGCATGTTTTGAAGCAAGGGAGGCAAAATAAAGTGAGTGCACAGAAGAGTTTGACTGACCTAACATCAAAGAAGTAACTCTGTAATTTTGCTGCTTCTTTGATGGGTCGTTGGGGCACAGCAAATCATGCTTCAAAAGAAGGCTCCTAGAAAGGAGGTTAATCCATGGGCTACACTGCGCATGGTAGCTCTGTGATGTATCCCAGAGGCCTTTATCTTTATTTGTCTGCACAGGCAGCAGGCTGACAGGCACTGTTGCATCCTTTCAGTCTACACACCCCTTTGCCACAGAAAACAAACCCTACAGAATGGGGATGGAAAGGACGGCTCCCCATACCAGAATGTCACTTTCAATACAGTTTAGAAAGACAGATGTATTGTATACTGAAGAAAAAAAAGGAAGTCCTCCAGGTCTTATGATTTTGGTAAAACTGTAGAAGATTTCATATTCTTCTTTGATAAACAGTCAGGTTTATCAAACCTAAGTAAATGGCCCTGTTCAGACTGAAGATCATAGGTAACCTTGAAGAAGATAAAAGGGATCAGAATATGCAAGAATATCTAAGGAATAAAGTTATGCGGTGTCTCAATTAGTATCCACAAATGGAATATTTTACATGTCCATATGCCAAAAAATGACACTTTCTGGGTTCTTTTGTTAGGAGAAACTAGAGATTTTGTTAAAGCTTTCAAAAGTAGTTTTAACTGAAATTGAGAGGGGATAGTGTAATGGAGTACTACCTAGGATCCTACTGAACATTCCAGGATTCTGAAATCAGAAATAAAAAACAGTTATGGGAGATGGCTAGTAAGTTCAGAAATTTCACAAAATCAAAACGCAACTTATATTGAACCTTTGAGTTTTATTTGTTCATAGGGATGTAAACTTGTTTAAATTTGTTCTTATGAAGAAAAAGTTCCATCCTGAGCAGAGAAAAAAATGAGAGTAAAGACATTTTGTCTTTTTCCTGAAAGGCAGGCAAAATAAAACATAGTTTGTATAATACAGAAAATGTGCAGATGAGCATAGAACATATAAAACACACATATCGGTAGTAGAGGAAAAAGAAAGAAATAAGAAAGCAAACTAAAGGGGTGAGGGAAGTCACATACTATTTCACCAGCTATCTTTTGATGAATCCTAAAATACCCCTGTCCTGGTTTGGAGGACAGGTACTGTCAAGAAAAAAAGTCAGAAGCTCCTCCTGAAATGGAGAGTGAAAACCCCCTCCCTCCAATTTATTATAATTTGGAAATTAAGGGGCTCTCAGGCAAAGACTAGGGTTTAGGAATAATGGTTCTTTACTAATACATCTACAAGACAAACAAGAACAACATCAGCTATGAAAATCAACGACAAAACAGAACAAAAACTTAGTCCCAGTTCCTTTGCCAGTCGCAGACACTCTTTTCCTCTACACATCCCAGTGGGGACAAGGGTAGGGCCCTCGCAGCTGCAGCAGCAGCTGGCGAGAGCAGGGAGGCGAGGGCGGCAGGGCTATATCCCAGATGGGAGAAGGGTGAAGGAAGGCTCTCCGCTCACCATTTGGGTCCTGGTGCTCAGCAGTGGTCTCAGAGGCAGGAGGCTGTAGCAGGGCAGGGTGCAGGGCAAATCTGACCGCAGAGAACTTTGCTCCTCCACGTTCAGACCAGCAAGTGTCCCAAGGAAGAGAAAAACAACCAGCCTCTCACACCCCCCACAAACCCTGTCAGGATTGAGGGAGGGAGACAGCCCCCACCCATCTCTTTTGTCCTGAGAGATCAAAAGCTGGGAAAGCTGCCCGGCAGACTTCCTTAGCATGATAACGGGAAAAATTCTCCACAGAAAACAGAAGAGTAAGAGAACAAACCCCACCCCAACAATCCCATTCAATGAGAAGGTCAAACTTTGAGCAAGTGGTAGTGACAGGGAAAGCAACGAGTCTGTCACAGGCACCTATTAACCTTGAGACCTAATACTGCTTTGCACAAATAATGGACATGAAAACAAGCATAAAGAAAATCTAACTGTTTATGGATTTGCTCTGAAAATGCTCTGAAATTATGAAATCATGAAAGCATAGTGTAAGCATTAAGGCATCAGTTAACATGTTTATGTTTCATTCAGTTGATATATATTTAGGTGAATTTGAATTTGATTCTATTTTTATCTACTTTGAATACCAACATGATCCTAAGGTTGTTCCAAAGACAGATCTATCGATGACCTAAAATGGAATTGTCTTGCAGTGGTAAAGAGAAGGAACTATCTTTGAACTGTATTTGTAAGGTCAGCCTTCAATGTAATTTCCAGCACTGACTCCCAAGTCTTCTCTTCACATTACTGTAAAATATCAGATTAATGGACATGAAGCTCTAAAATTTTTTTGTTTTCTGTTGGTTCATAATTTTGTTGAATACGCAATTGTATGCAATAGATTGTATCCTGAATTTTTAAGTTTTTCTCATTCATAACTAATGCTTATATGCTTAAGGAACCTAGACAGAAAATTGGCGCATCATAATAATGATTAAACCCTTTTGGTAATCTATCATCTGTTACTATGAATAGAAATGTAAAAGCACTTGCACGGACTATGAGCAGTTTCAAGAATTAGAATATAGATAGCCTAGATATCACTGGGGATTGGATTTGGAACTATGGCAAAGCAGCAGTAATGCTGCCTTCACAGCCTAAATGGAAACATAATTATTCTGTTGCTGAATATTTGAAACACAATGACTCTATAATTTGCTTGAAACAAACATTGTCATCTTAGGTGACATAATTCTCTTCATCTCTGTCTTCACACAAGTCAGATGTACCCTGCCCTCAGGGATTTTTAGAGGCTTTGAACAATGAGTGATATTGACATATTCCTAAATATTCCTCTCAGATACTTGCTAAATTATTGATGTCTGTCAACTCAGTGATTATTTGAAAGAGGGATATTGACATAATGGAATTAAACTCTAAAAGCAGATTTTTTTACATCTGTGTCAACAAAATACAAGTAACAAAAAAATTCAAGAGAAACATAATGGGCTTTTAAGGGTGGTCTGAACTACAGCCTGAACAATGAGACAGATCAATTTAGGATTAAAAAGGAAATTAATATTTTCTGAATAGCCCACATTTGCTCTGAAGGCAGTTGATTGTCACCAACTTCTCTAACAATTAGGTTATTTGGAGATAATTTCAGAATATATTTACAGGGATAATAACAGAATACTCAGTTTTTGCATTGGTGAAACAATACTTGTCTCACAGGACCATTATTACAGTTTTCTTTTATTTCTCAATTGCGTGTTAATGTAGAACAGTGAAGAGAATTACTTTTACAATGAATCTTCATTTTCCTAAAAATATCTGCCTGGGAATCTGTATGCAGAGGAACTGCAGTGATCTAATGGAAGATGTAACACCAAGGCAGTTTATTTTAACTGGAGAAAGTTTTGTCTGTAAACATTTATTAGTTTTGTTACCAAAAAGATAACAAACTTCTCTTGCATCCCAGAGAGAAACGACATCCCACCAAGTACTTGCTGATTGTGTACAAATACAAAAGATCCAACTACAAACAGACTGACTTCTGCAAGCTCACAAAATACAGAACATACTGGGATCTTCTACCAGTCTCACAAACTACTTAATAATTGAAGATTTAACCTTAATGTTTAAATACAGTAGTTTGTTTTAGTGTCAGCTTGTAGCTTTCTTAGGGACAGTCTCCCTTGGAACCTGGACCTAAATGAAGGCCCAAGGTTCTCCAGTACAGCACATGGGGTATTAGGAATCCGAGAAAGATGCTTTTATTTACAGTCACATTCAGCACTACCTGCTGGCTGGAAGGAGAGTCTGAGACTTCTTCATCCCAAGGACTGTGGGGACACAGCTCAGTTCGCTTGGAGAGGGTACTGCAGAGCTCTCCCCTGGGGGTTGTTGCCTTTTGAAGGGCAATATTAGAGTCTCAGCAGTCTCATACCACAGAAGGAAGAGGATCTTCCTGTAATGTGCCAGAAGAACTCTTCAGTCTATGATGTAGATTGTTCAAAGATTAAAGCCTACTTTCCTCTCTGAAGACCAACCTGTTGTCTTTAGATATGTTATTTATAAGTTTACAAATTTTAGGAAGAGATTACTGGTAGGAAAGATAACAGCCTTTTCCAGCTTCAGACATTTAGTTGGCAGGAAGTGCCAAAAATGCTGAGTGTAGCAGAATGGAGACATGGTCAGCCCCCTCTTTTTAACAGCCCTTCAGAAATCATTTGAAAAAATCAAGATCTATAGGTCATCCAAACATTCTTTGTAAACAAGTACTCTGTAGCAGATTTTAAAATATATTTAGGTCCTGCACATATAAAGAGATGTTTTGCTCTTTTGCTAATACCACGGAGTTACAAGTAAACCCAGATGCTCTACCAAACACCAAATGTGGAGGTCACATGCGTACCCTATGGTGCAAAGAGTGAAGTGAGACTGGGTTTATGCTGGGTTTCCTTAACTTCACCCTCTCTCATGTCTGTGTTTCCACATGAGAAAGACAGCAAGCCTTGACAGGTGCACAAGACCCAATCTACAATTAAATTTGCCACATTCTGATAAAGTCTGGTATTACAATATTTTTTGGACATCTCTGTTTGTCTGCTTCAGAAAGGTGCAAAATATTTGGCAACAGGACTTTTCAATGTAACATTAAATAGAAAAAGGTGTTAATCTTGCTTAGAAAATGAAAAAACCAATCCTGCTTCTCCAGTGATTTATATACATCTGTCCCTGCATTTGCCATCTTGTTGCTCACTGCTTAAGTAGGTAGCTATTCAATTAATGCAGTGTGAAATTTCAGATACACTAATGCATGTGTCCTAGTTTAGGGCAAATTTGGGAGGAAAACTCCAAAGGGGTCCCTCTAGAAAGCAGATTCAAGGCCCCTTCCCCATCTGGTTCAGGAAAATATTTCTGGGAGGAAAGTGGAAAAAACTGTTTATTTAACAAGCAAAGTATTCACAAGCATAAAAAGGAATAATATTAAACAATAAAATCCCGTGCTGTTCTGAAGAAATGGCAAATTCAGAAAGTTATTGTTGTGGGATGTAGCTCAGCTCACTCAGTCTCTTATCAGTCCCTCCTTTGCTGGAAAATGCCCTGTCCCAGCCCCGGTGGGCCACAGGTGTGAGGTCCTGGTATTTCTTTGGATTTTCAGTTCAGAGCAGGTTTAAGCAGTTCCAAGAAAAAGAAAAACCGCAGTTCAAGATACACCTCAGGTAGCTAAAAAAACCACTAACTAAAAATCAAAGGAGAGCTGTCTCCTGCTGTCTGTGCTGCAGACAACATAGTCGAAGAGAGAGAAAGCTAAAAAATCTTATCCTTATGTTTTGAAAACAACTGCCTCAGACATTCCACCACTTCTCCTTCTCCCCACTTCACTCTAGTTTTAAAGGTACAAAAGTTATTTCTGGACTAAACAGATGAATGGGGATATAATTCAGCATCATAAAGTCACCCCAGGACAGTATGTTAATATTATATTGGACTAGCTTACCTGAAATGTCTATTCCTCTTTTCTCCCCAAATGTTTGATTTTGTACTTCATTTGTATGGAAAGCTTGGAGGCCAGAATATATATGTTCTGGCAACTATGGTGTCAATATACACTGTGTGGTAAATAATTCAAGCAAGAAATAGTCTCATTTTCTATTTTTTTTTTCTGCAATGTACAGTGCTCAAATTTACTGCATTTGTGTATAAATACTCTTACATAGGGTATGTTTTGGTTTAGAGGACAGGTACTGCTAGAAGAAAGGCAGGAGCTTTTTTTAAAATGGAGAGTGAAAATAAAATCTCCTCCTTCTTAGTTTACTACAACTTAGAAATTAAGGGGTTCTTAGGCAAAGGCAGGAATAACAGTTCTTTACTGATATATCTACAAGACAAACAAGAACAACATCAGTTATGAAAAAATCAGTGACAAAACAGAACAAGCCAGTGTCTCCCCGGAAAGATAAAAAAAGAAGAAAACCATCCACCCCCACCCCTCAAACCACCCCCACCAGTGACTGAGCCAGCAAGACAGCCCCCCACCCATCCCTTTTGTCTTGGGCAATTAAAAGCTAAGGGACTTGTCCCAGCAGCTTTCTTAGTGTGATAATGGGAAAAATTACTCCACCAAGGGAAAGAGTAAAAACCCCCCAACCCCCAACATTATCCACCTTATACTACATCAAATTAAAACTTTTAAATTATAGACATACATGCAGTCGCAGACACATTATTATAGATGGTTTACCCTAGAACAAGGTTTTCTTGGGATATGCATTGAGTTATTGGGTTTCTTTATATTTTTGCATCACCTACTAGGTACAACTTGGTCCTTGAGCAAAAACTATTTTACGGACAGGATTGTCTGCTGGAGGCAGTTTACCTAAACAGTTTTTTTAGCATACTTTTTATGTGTACTACTGGAACTTTATTTTTATTTGGTGTTTTTAAGGGCTTAGATTGGGCACAGCCTATTAGATTAGTGAAACCTCGGGTATTTACTAACTATGTGGCCTTTGGTAGATTACAGTAATTTCATGATTACAAGCTGGATCTGATTATAAACTGCAGCTCTGGGTGTCAGCAACATTTAGGTTTTTGTCCTATAAACTGCACCGGATTATTAGCCGCACTTTCATTCGCAGCGAGGATCCACATGCAGCTTTAAAAAGTTGCCAATTAGTAGCAGAATCGTGTGATCATGGGGTTTACTGGCTCAGCCTTGCTCGGGGTGGCCGCCAGGGAGTGACCCCAGCCTTGCTTGCCACTGCCACCAGGAAGCGGGGGTGTGGTGTCCCTGGCTGCTGCTGCTGGGAAGAGGGAGAGCAGCGTCTCCGGCTGCTGACACTGGGAAGAGGGAGAGCGGCGTGCCTGGCCACTGCCACCGCCGCGCTTCCAGTGGCCAGGCAGAGCCGGCATGTCCCCCGGGGCCGGGCAGCACTGTGGCTGCGCCGCTGCTGCCCCACCGCCCAGGGTAGGGCAGGCTCCTCTTCAGCTCAGGGCTGCTGTGGACTTGGACTTCCGGGTTTGGAAATTTCCAAAATTTGTTCATATATTGGCCGCTCCTGAGTGTAAGCTGCACTTCCGGGTTGGGAGCAAAATTTTAGTCAAAATGGTGGGGCTTATAATCATGAAATTTCTGTACTTTTTTAGTTTTTGGAAGTTTCCCCACCAAGTGCTTTTAAGGTGGTTTTAAGCAGGCTATTGCACTGTTTGACTTTTTCAGCCACTGGTGCGTGGTAGGGGATATGGTACACTTACTTAATGCTGTGTTCCCTAGCTCTGCTGTTTATGAGGCTGTTTTTGAAATGAGTTTTGTTGTTTGACTTAATCTTTTCAGGACTACCATGCTTTTAAAGGACTTGTTTTCCTAGGGTCAGGATGGTGTTCTGAGCAGTGGCGTGAGGCTCTGGGTAGGTCTTTAACCATGTGGTGGCGGCTTTTACTATGGTTAGCATGTAACACTTACCTTGGCGGGTTTGAGGCAGTGTGATGTAGTTAATTTGCCAGGCTTCTCTGTATTTGGACTTCTCTATATTTGGACTATTGCTCACTATACCAGAGGCACTTTACCTGCTTGGCTTGCTTAATGGCAGTGCATGTTTTATAATTATTGAAATTAAACTTCCAAAAACTAAAAAAGTACAGAAATTTCATGATTATAAGCCCCACCATTTTGACTAAAATTTTGCTCCCAACCTGGAAGTGCGGCTTACACTCAGGAGCGGCCAATATATGAACAAATTTTGGAAATTTCCAAACCCGGAAGTCCAAGTCCGCAGCAGCCCCGAGCCAAAGAGGAGCCTGCCCTGCCCTGGGTGGTGGGGCAGCAGCGGCGCAGCCGCAGTACTGCCTGGCCCCAGGGGACACGCCAGCACTATAATTATTGAAATTATTTTAAATACAGTAATTTCACGATTACAAGCCGCACCATTTTGACTAAAATTTTGGTCTAAACCCAAAGTGCGGCTTATAATCAGGTGCAGCTTATATATGGACAAAGAACAAAAAGTTGCTGTTTTAGTTTGGAGGACAGATGTCTGCTGAGAAAGGCAGGAACCTCTCTTTGAAATGGAGAATGTAAACCCCCTCCCTCCAAATTATTATAATTTTGAAATCAGGGAGCTTTCAGGCAAAGATATGGGAATTAGGAATAACAGCTCTTTACTAGGGAAATTAAAATAGAAATACACTACTACAAAGAAACAAACTCCTAACCCTGACAAAGTCAGGCAGGGTGTTGGTAGCAGTCCCATTAAATGGTGGCTGCAGTCCTCTTGCAGTGACAGATGTAGTTTAGTTGAAGCAGTGGTCCTGTAGAAGGTGCAGTTTCCCTCTAAAGGTCAAGTGGTGATGTGGAGAAATCTGGTTTTCCTCTGGAGTCCAGTGGAGAAAGGGACTCCCTTAGTGTCCCAAAACCTCTGTTTTTATCTT
>PYHW01009688.1:3750132-3772572 GCA_013186435.1 Turdus rufiventris
AATGTTGGGCTCTTCCCCCTGGCTGGAGCAACTTCCAATGGGATGAAGTAATTTTATCAGTCACACAGTGGGACTCCATGGGCCATTATCAGAAAATGACTCTCTGGAGGAAGGATGGGTTGTGAAAAGATAAAGAGCAATGCCCTGCCTGGTTTCAATGGATGGCCCATTAGCAGGATATCTGCCATGGAGATAAGGATCACTGCCTCCACCCTCAGCAGATGGTGATAGAATAGATACCTTTTATCCCACTCTGCATTGTAATGTGGGGCTTATAATCAGGTGTGGCTTACATGTGGACAAAGAATGAAAAGCTGCCGACACCAGGAAAGTGATCCTTATAATCAGGTGTAGCTTATAATAGTGAAATTACTGTACTTTCATTGCTGTGTTTTCTCACGCAATGATGTTATCGATGTATTGCGGTCTTCTGGAGTTTTACCTTTTTCCAGTATATTAGGATTAGTCTGTGGCAGATGGTGGGGCTGTGTTTTTACTTCTGGGGCAGACAATTTTAGGTGTATTACACACCTCTCCAGGTGAAAGCAAACTCATGCCTGTACTCTTCAGCCAGAGGAAAGGAGAAAAAGGTATTGGCAATATTGATGGTGGCATACCACCTTGCTGCTTTGGACTTTAACTTGTACTGGAGTTCTAGCATGTCCAGCACAGCAGCTCTCAGTGGGGGAGTTACTTTATTTAATGCACGATAGTTTACAGTTACAGTAATTTCACGACCATAAGGCACACCGGACTATAAGGCACACCTCTGGGAGTCGGCAAATCTCGCAACTTTGTACATTATATAACGTGCACCGGACTATAAGGCGCACTTTTTTTTTTTTTTTTTTTTTTTTTTTGCAGCGAGGAATCATATCACGTGCAACAAATTAACGAATTAGTAACAGAATCCTGCGATCGTGGAGTTTACTGGCAGGTGCTCCATTTGCAAACATTTTTCACAGTTTGGCATAGACTTTCAAAGGCAGCCTCAGGTGCCCTCCCCGTGTAGTGGGCCCTGGCACTCCCGCCAGCCACCAGTGCCGGCTGGCGTGGCTCAGCAAAGCCACAGGGCCACCTCCCCCTTGCGGCTCCGTGCTGCCATGGTGCTGTTCCCTCTCGCGGCTCCGCGGAGCTACTGTGCCATTCCCTCACTCGGCTCGGCGCTGCTACTGTGCTGCCTGTCCCCCGCGGTTCGGCACTGCCACCGTACTGTTCCCCCTCGCGGCTCTGTGGTGCCGCCATGCTGTTCCCCCTCACGGCTCTGCATTGCTGTGGTGCGGCCTCCCCCTCGTGGCAGGCAGCTCCTGTGGCACTAGGCTTCCGCGGCTCGGGGGAGCATGGGGCTGTTGGAGCACCTGGGCTAGGGGGGCTTGGAGCGGCTCGCGACGGCTCAGATTGTCCACGGCTTGCGGCGGCTTGGATCGGCCGCAGCCCATGGCTTTTATGGCAGCCTGCTCCCTCCCAGCCACGCCGCCCCAGCGCTCCAGCAGCCCCGTGCAGCTCTGGGAGCCCTGCACCCCCCTGGTACTCCGGGTGCCCCATGCTGTGCCAGGAGCCCCACGCTCCAACAGGCTTTTCCCCTGCGCTGGCGCAGCCCCGATGCCAGCAGGCTCGCACCGTGCCACCGCTGCCCCAATGCTGCTGGCTTTCCCCCCCTGCCTGGGCTACTCCGCTGCCACCAGCTTTCCCCCCAGCCCACCAC
This sequence comes from Turdus rufiventris, assembly GCA_013186435.1. Taxonomy (NCBI): domain Eukaryota; kingdom Metazoa; phylum Chordata; class Aves; order Passeriformes; family Turdidae; genus Turdus; species Turdus rufiventris. Next base: position 3,751,838 of record PYHW01009688.1, read on the forward strand.
TGCCCTGATGCTGCCGGGCGGACACTACTCAGCTCGGGACTGTTGCGGACTCGCACTTCCAGGTTGGCAAATTTTGTAACTTTGTACATTATATAAGGCACACCCAACTATAAGGTGCACTTCTGGGTTCGGACCAAAATTTTAGTCAAAAGCGTGCGCCTTATAGTCGTGAAATTACCGTAATTTTTATTTTCTATCAGATTTGCACACAGGCTAGATGGGACTGTTGAAGGGTGAGTGGGTTTTGCTCACTATTCTTTGGCTGTCCAGCTTACGGATTATTTTAGGGATTATGGCATTTTGATTAGTTTGGTAGTCTTGGTGGTAAACTCTCGAGGTGGCAGCTGGCGCTTGTTGCTTTTTCACTTTCAAGAGTTTTATTGCAGATGGGTTTTTTGACAGTCTAGGTAAGGTGTTTAACTGCTTAATGCCCTCTACTGCTACAGCAGCAATGTTAAAAGCCCACCTGAATCCCTTTGGGTTTTTATAATAGCTATTTTTGAGAAAGTTTATGCTTAGAATGCACGGTGCTTGTAGGCTAGTTACAATTGGATGTTTTTGCCATCCCTCTTTTGTTAGGCTTACTTTAGCTTCCAGCAAAGTAATTTCCTGTGATTCCCCAGTTACTTCAGCAATGGAAACACTTTCTTCCCCCACATGTCCTGATGGTATCAGGGTATACTGCGAGCCAGCATTAATTAATACTCTATATTTCTGTGGCTTTGATGTGCTAGACCATTGGATCTACACTATCTAATCGACTTTGTTGTATCGTGCCTCTCCCTGGCTGGAGGCAGAGGTCCTCTAGCCCTGGCTATTATTCCTTTTTTGGGCATACATAGTGAAGGTTTTTTTTAATTTTAAATGGGTTTGACAGATTATCCTCCTTTTTGTAATGCTTAGCACCTTGATTGTGGAAGGTTGAGGCTACCTTTACTTTAGTGTAGCTTTTTTTGGTTATCATTTCCCTCCCTGAGTTGACACACCTGCGCTGCTAAGTACAAAAGTGAGTTTTTCATCCCATTTTTCTATGTCTTTTTTATGGTTATGCAGGAAAAAACATAGGTCAGCTTGTGGGGTGTACTTTTTTTTTAGCTGGGGGGCGTTGGGCTGTAACCTTGAGACTCGCACCGGTGCTGCATTCATCTTTTTCACTTTTTCCCTTATTTATTTTATTTATGTCTTTTTAATTTTTGCTTGTATGTAATTTTTGAGCACAGCAAAAACGTGGGCTTGCATTGCGTTATTTATTATATTGTGAAATTTTTTAAGCTTGTTAGCAACAGAGCTTACTATTTTTCAGTGTTTATTAGCATTAATCATGGGAATGAAGGTGGTATATTGAGGTGGCTCTAGGTTTGCCAGATTTTACAACATTTGCTCTGTGCATCTGACCTTGTCAGGGTTATTATTATGCTGTCTGTCCTTTTTAAAGAGTACTTCTAATACTGTCACTTCTTTCAGCTGTTGAATTCCTTCCTCCAGGATCTTCCAGTGCATCTTATTGTGGTGCTCTTGCATTCTTTCTTTGTTGACAAACCTCTCTCTCACACTCATTAAAAGTTGCTCCCAGAGGGGAAGGGGGCTTGGCTCCCTTACTAATATCTGATCCACACCTGAGTCCTGGAACAAGGATCCCAAATTCCTTGCCTCTGTACCATCCAAGTTCACACCTGTACCCATAAGGTCCTAGACCTGAAGTAACTAAGTTGCAAAAGCTTCCTGGCCCCGTCATGCAATATCTTTCCGCAGATTACGGAGATTTTCATATGACAGGGACTCGGTTATGATTTCAACCTCTGGCTCCCCTGCTGATTGTGACGACCCTCTTCTCTGATCTTCCTTGCCTAGGTGCCTTGTTTTCATTTTAGATTTTCTAGTTTCCACAGGGGCGACTGCTGCTGGCTGTGTGTGCCCTTGCAATTCAGCTGGACCCTGGGAAGATGTAACATCTATGGGTTCCACTGCAGCATCACTGGGTTCTCCCCCTTTAAGGCTGGTTTCTCACTAGCTGGGGAAAAGTACTGCTTCATCATCTGGCTCATCTCACGCATCTCCTTCACCAAAACCCCTGTCTACTTTGGGTGGTTCTTTTCTGAAGTGGGCTGTGGGGCAGGGTCAGGCTCTGGGGCAGCATCCCTAGTCTCTGGGGCAGGGTCAATGTCTGCAGCACCATCCCTATTTCCTGGGGTAGGTGTCAGTGTTGTTATCCAGCTCAATACCTCTTTATCTCTAAATGTTAAACAGAGCAAGCCTATCAATAATACCAGCTATTGTGTGGTATCATTAGAATTTAGAGGAGATTTGAACCCTTCAAAAAGTGGTGGTGTAGACCCAAAAATCTGTGTAAAGGGTTGGGAGAAAATTTCCCCTGGTGTCATTCCCTTGCAATACCATTATTAAAGTAACTAAAGTATTAAAGTATTAAAGTATTAAAGTAACTAAAAACATGTAGTTAGTGTGTGATATCTCTGAATCCATGCCTTCCAAAGGAAGTTAAAAATCTACTAATTCCTCACCTTATCAACCCATAAACTAAGCTGGATAGTAGTAGCCTTAGTTACAGGGTCCATCTTTAGATAAAGGCTTGCAAATTGGAGAGATATATGTGTGAACACATGCAGCTCAAACCAGGTTAAACTGGACCACATGTCACTACCACACAAAAAAACAACCCTCGGCAACTGAAGAACTTTTACTCTTTTTTAACCCTCTTTTCAATGACTTCAGGTCCCACACATTGGGTACCAAGATCTGTCCAGGTTTAGAGGACAGATACTGCCAGAAAAAAGGCAGGAACTTTTTTTAAATGGGGAGTGAAAATCCCCTCCCTCCTAGTCTACTATAATTTAGAAATTAAGGGGCTCTCAGGCAAAGGTATGGGTTTAGGAATAAGAGTTCTTCACTGATATATCTACAAGAACAACATCAGCTATGAAAAACTCAGCAACAAAATAGAACAAAATCAGTCCTTTTTTCAGTCATGGACACTCTTCTCCGCACAGTCCCAGTGGAGTGGGGTGGGCCCTTCTCAGCCGTGGCAGCCACAGCAGCAGGAGCAGGGAGGCAGAGGAGGCAGGGCTGTGTCCCAGGTGGGAGGAGGATGAAGGAAGGCTGCCCTCTCATTTTTGGGTCCCAGTTGTCAGCACTGTTTTTAGAAGCAGGACGCTGTAGCAGGGCCGGCTGGGCTACAGGTTAGATCTGACCACAGAGAAAAAGACCTCTCTCCTCGGCGTTTGGGCCAGCAAGCCAGTGTCTCCCCGGAAAGATAAAAAAAGAAGAAAACCATCCACCCCCACCCCTCAAACCACCCCCACCAGCGATTGAGCCAGCGAGACAGCCCCCCACCCATCCCTTTTGTCTTGGGCAATTAAAAGCTAAGGGAGCTGCCCTGAACAGCTTTCTCAGCGTGATAATGGGAAAAATTACTCCACCGAGGGAAAAAGTAAAAACTCCCCAACCCCCAACAGGCTATCAGTCAGTATTTACACATGAAGTATATAACTTTCCGAATACTAAAGTATTCCCTCAGGAATAAATCTTAATTGAATTATAAATAACACACAATGAATTTGCTATCACTCAATCTATCTTTCTGGCTATACATGCTATGTGAATCCTATATATATGAGCAATGCTACTTCTTCCACTTTTACCCATATCCATGATCATCACTCTTGCACAAATGCACCCTCAATAGTGATTAATGGTAACTATTGTAAGGATTGTGCCACACTGGAGCAGTTCATGGAGAACTTTCTGCTGTGGCAGGGATCCCACACTGGAGCAGAGGAAGGACTCCTCTCCCTGAGCAGTTGCAGAAACAACTTCATCCAAGTGATGAACTGACCATAACCCTGATTCCCTGCCTCCCTGAGCCACTGTGTGGGAGAAGGTAGAGCTGGGCAGGAGGAAGGAGTGAGGGGTTCTCTACTTCTCATTATGCTGCTCTGATTTTGATTGGTAATAAGGTCAATTACAATAATTTCACGACTACAAAGTGCACCGGATTATAAGGCACACTTCCGGGTGTCGGCAAATTTCCGAACTTTTGCCCATATATAAGGCGGACCAGACTATAGGGTGCACTTTTTTTTGCAGCAAGGATCTGCCACCGGCTTCCCCAGCTCAGCTGCCGGCTGCAGCCCACCGGCCCCGGCACCACGGCCCCGCCTGCACCCCTGCCGGCCGTGGCCTTGTTGGCCCCAGCTGCACCCCTGCCGGCCACACTGCTGGCCCTGCTGGCCCCGCCTGCCCATGCTGGCTGTGCTGCTGGCCCCGCTCACACCCCCACCAGCCACTCTGCTGGCCCCACTGGCCCCGCCTGCACCCCCGCTGGCTGCACTGCTGGCCCTGCTGGCCCCACCAGCCTGTGCCGGCTGTGGCCCTGCTAGCCCTGCCTGCCCCTGCCAGCTGCAGCCCCACTGGCCCCTGCCAGCCATGGCTCTGCCGGCTCCCCCCGCGGCTGTCGTGGCATGCACTTCCAGGTTGGCAAATTTCCAAACTTTGTCCATACATAAGGTGCACCGGATTATAAGGCGCACTTCCGGGTTTCCATCAAAATTTTAGTCAAAAGGGTGTGCCTTATAGTTGTGAAATTACCGTAATTTCCCCAAGTCGAACCTACTTTGTCCATTATGATAATTGATGAGTGATCTCTGGCTGTCCTCATCTCAGCACAAGACTTTTGTTTTGTTTTCTCTCCCCTGTCCAGGTGTAGAAGGAAGTGACAGAGTTGGTTTACTTGGTACATGACATCCAGACAGAGTCAACCCAACTCTACCTTTTGCTCTCTTCCTGAATATTAGTTTATTGCTAGTATTGATGATCAAGCACTAGTATTTTCTACAACTTTCATCTTCACATTTAGAGTCATAACTTTGCAACTCATCAATAAGACAGCTGAAACAAAAACTGAGAAATTGATGCTTTAGCCTGATAATATTCAGCCTTTTTATCAGTTACTCTTGAAAGTATTTTCTTTGACAGTCTGTGCTTTACAGCTTTCCTTTGGATTTCTGCATTTTTATCCTGAGCTGTAGCAAAAGTATGTATGAAACATGGAAACATAGTCCATGGGCATTTATGTAGTTAATTAATTAAAGACCCAAGCCATAGCTGCTTTTCACAGTGCTCTGTCCAAATTTCCAAGCTAGTTGCAGTATAAAGAATCAAGTTTTTCACATTTAACTCTACTTTTCATAGACTTTGAATATCATCCATCCTGTCAAAGACAACAACTTGTATTTTTTTCACTGAATTTTATTATTCTGAATATATAACTTGTTAAAAGGCCAGTATTCTGCTCAAGTTTGGCTGCAGTACAGTGTAATTATTTTTTTTTAAGAATTACACACTGAACTCCTATCAATTTAGTATAAAGATGTGCACATGCTGTGCTGCATGTCTAACGTTGCAGCAAATCTGAAAGGACTTATTCAATATGAGGATGAGTATTAACTTTCCTGCCTCACACCCATTAAGATTTTTCCATGAAGTGGAACAACAGTTCTCAAGAACAGAATCTTGTAAGAACCAAGTTCTCTCATGCTGGTCATGTACATACTTTTTTTCTATCAACCAATACAACAGAGTTCTATTTTTACTTGGTGAAAGGATAAAAAAGGTACTTTCTTGCCATCTTTTAGTTTTAAAACTCACTCACACAATTCAACTCTAAAGTTTGCTGATGGTGATTCTTTAGAACATATAGCCCCTCAAGGTCAGTAAGAAGAAAGCTGTTTTTTGAAATCTATTTCCAATTACATTCTCCAATATTGATACTTCCTTTGCTTCTTTTTTTTTTTTCTTTTTTTTTTTAAGTGAAAATAATAACTGAATCTGAATAGTAAGATGTTAAGTAAAGAGATTACTGGAGTGAGAAAAAATCTGAAGACTTTTCTAAAGTGGCAGGACTATCTGACTGTCATGCAGGCAGCCTGAGGTGTTGAATTTCAGAGTGAAATTCAACAAAATAGGTCTCAAACTGGCTGCTTTTACTTCTAATAAGCATTTACTTCTGCAAACTTAAAATTCTGCTTGTTATGCAGAAGCATTCAAAATGCTTTTGTGGTGTATGTGGCCAAACTTTCCCCAGGAGAATGAGAGAGGGCTGGTATATAGCTTCTCATATTTGATTGCCTGCCTCAGAAACCTCAGAAAAAAAACCTGGCAGCCTTGAGCCCAGTTCTGTTTGTTTTTCAGAATAATTTTTGCTGTTGGCAACTTGGACAGGAGAAGGAATGACTCAGAGTGAATTGATATATCCACAAGTAAAAGCAGAATGTTCACAGCCTAAACAGGACACAACCACAGTTGCACAGGCACAGCTATACTGCAGTCATAATGGAGCAGACTATTTATTATACATGATACAAATCAGAGATCAAAATTACCTGCCATTGATATGTCCAGTGCACACCAAACCTTGAACACTATTCTACTAAAAAGTTTAACAAATAACTACGTTACTCTCGTCTGAGTAGATATAACCTGCAAGCAATGTCAGCACAGTTTTGTATTGACACAGATCAGGATTTGCAAATCTCAAAAATAAAAAAAAAACCCTTCAGGACCAGAAATAAAATTCCAGTAACTGTGGCCTTGAGTTGGGAATATAATACAGTATTTTCCCTTGCACTTGGCGCAGTCCACATTAATCTACTGTATAATATAAACCAGCTTTCATCTTGGGACACTCTGATCCAATGGAGTTTCCTGCGCTGTGGCTCAGTTCAACCAGGGGAAAAAGCCTCTGTCTCAGAATAACAGAGGATATAGCTCATGGGAGTAGTATTCTAATGCAAAGAGGAAAATTTGAATTGGAACTTCTCCAGATTCAGGATGATCTGGCACTAGATTAAATTTCTAGTCTGCCCCTTGGCTATGAAAAAAAAAGGGTTATCATCTCCTGTAAGATACATGCAAGAAGTGGCTGGAGATGGCTGAAAACTGAGACAGATCTGGACTATTGTAGCATGGTTGAATCTGCAAAGACCTTAAAGTCAAAAGTAATGTGCAATGGGCTTGAGGGACTGAGCAAGTTGTTGGAAAATAGTAGTTAAAGACTTAAATAGAATTTATGTTTCTAGTTCCACTTCAGATGAACTTTCCTATCCCTGTGTTTTATTATCTAACTCTTAGGAGCCCTGTGGCACTCATTAAAAAGATGTCTTGTCTGTCCTGAATTTGCTGCAGGTCTTTGTTAGCTGCTACATTCCAGGATGCTCTTTACCATCCTTGGCAAGATAAGACTTAAGCAAGTCTGGGATGGCAGAGCTCTGTTTAAAATTGCTGTAAAGGTTATTTAGCCTTTTAGCCCATAAATAGCAACAGAAATTTACAGTAAGCTACTCCATCTAAGATGGCACCATCAAATATTTACTAAGTAAAGCACAATGATCATGAAAGGCCATTTTCAGAGCTACTGCTTAACATTTAACATGCAGAAGTGGGTGCAAATTAAAGGCTTAAGTATCTTCATATCTTCTAATTCATCATACCTTTATTGAGAGTTGAAATAAGGGTAATGCTTCTTTTTTGGTCTTTGTTGGTTTATTTGGTCAGTTTTTAAAAGACAAACTGCTTGCAGACAAGGACAAAGTCACATCCAAATGAAATGTTGAATTAATGGTACCAGGCAGTTGCCATAAAATCTCTACTGATAGGAAAGCTGACGTTGCTGCAATTTTGTTTTTTTTCAAAACCACGACTATTCAGTGCAGTGATTCAAAAATTTGAAAAAACACTTCTATAGTGCTAATACCTGCCTGAAACCTTGTGGTACCACTTTTCACACAGATTCTTTTTCTGAAGATGCTGTGAAAGATTGGAAAACAGTTCTGCCACCAAATGATTCCAAAGAATGTATAGCAAGTTCTTAACATATGAAGAATCCTTCATACTTTCTTTCTTTTTTGTTTGCTTGTTTGTTTGGGGTTTTTGTTATTGTTTTGGTTTGGATTTTTGTTTTGATTTTGATTTCTTTTGCCTTGTTTGTTTGTTCATTATGTTGTTTTTTGTTTGTTTGTTTGTTTGTTTGAGAAGCCCCAGCAATCTATGCAGCATAAAAGAAGTCTCAGTACATAAATAAAAATATTTTTCTTCCTGCAGTGGACAAGCACCAAAGTGAATTACAGAGCTACATGCTTTGACTCTAAAAATTCCTCAGTGCACATATACATGACCCTGCATCACTGCAAGGAGCTGTTACTTGAGACACTAGAGGCATGCATTACCACATCACTGAAGAATTGATCCTGCTTCTCAGAGACTGCCCTGCCAATCCTACTGACACCACTTTCTTCTTTCCACTAGCTCAGCATCACATTCAACAGTGTAGATGCAGATTCCATACAACAGGGCTTTGGCCTTATCTGACTCAATGTGATAAAAAAGACTCACCAAAAGAGGGAAAAACAAAGCACCTGGCTATAGTGGAGATGGTCACATCACATTGTTGAAATGAAATTGCAGAGTGCTCTGCAGACATCCCCTTCCAAGGATATTATTCATATCTGCCTTTTCAGTTCTTCGGAGTGGATCTGAATCATTGAATCACTACAACCCTGTGTCTAGAAGTCCAGTCCCATGCAGTGATATAAACACTCTATACATAGGCAACCACAGCTGGAAGCAGCTGATTGATAAGAAAACCTCGCCATGCCCATCCACCTCAGAATTTCACAAAGGCTTCAGCTAAGGCAACTTCCTTTAGCCTCTATCAACCAAACTGACACCTCTCCTTCGCAATAATTTAATAAATAAGTAGAAGAGGGTTTTAAAAATATACAGCAACCTCCTAACACTTTCTTGGCCAGTGTGGAGTCTGTATTCCTCATTGCAGAATATTTTCTACTTCAGTGTTGTGCCTTTATTACAATGCTACTAAACTTTGCTATATGGTGAACAATCTACAGTAATTTCAAGATTATAAACCGCACTATTTTGACTGAAATTTTGCTCCCAAACCGGAAATGTGGCTAACGTTCAGGAGTGGCTTATATATGAACAAATTTTGGAAATTTCCCAGCCAGGAAGTCCGAACCAGCAGCAGCCCCGAGCCAAGGCAGAGTCCGTCTGGCCCCTGACGGCAGCGGGACAGTGGCGGAGCAGCGGCAGCACTGCCCGGCCCCAGGGGGTGCTGTGGCGACACTGGCCAGGCAAGTCCCTCTCCGTCCTCCTGGGGGCAGCAGTCAGGGATGCCCCTCTCCCTCTTCCCGGCGGCACCGGACGGGCATGCTGCTCCCCTGCCTCCCAGCGGCCACGGCGAGGGGGCTGGGGCCACTCCCTGGCAGCTGCCCCAAGCAGGGTCAAACCAGTAAACCACGTGATCATACGATTCTGTTACTATTTGGCAACTTTGTGAAAGTTGCACACAGATCCTCGCTGCAAATGAAAGTGCGGCTTACAATCCGGTGCGGCTTATTTATGGAGGAAAAGCGAAACATTGCCGACACCCCGGAAGTACAGCTTATAATTGGTGTGGCTTGTAATCGTGAAATTACTGTATTCTGTAACTACACCGTCAGCTTTTTCACTGTCCCTGAACACCACCACTGAATCAGTACCTAGTACATCCCAAATGAAGGAAAAAAATGTATTTTTGAATCTACTTCCTATATCAGGTCATCTCTTCCCATCAAAACCAGTATGTGCTTTCTGTTGTCCTGAAAGTACTTTTACCAAGATCAGTGAACTGTCACCTTCTTGCTGGAAAGTCTGTTTGTTCCATGTAGAATATTACAGTTTTTAAACTTTGAATGGTGTTAATGACTTACAAAAAACCAAAAAAAGCAAACAAACAAAAAAAATCCCCACAAAACCTTCTTTTTGCAGTAGGCACACTAAAAAACATGCTGTGGTTTATCTTAATTAAAAAAGTATAAATATTAATCTCTTCTTCAGAAATGCAGTTTCCACAGTGACCATGCAATATCATCTGTTGTTTGTCATATGGTGGTGTAAGACACCCACTTTTGCTTGCTGATGTCAAAACAATAAATGAAAACTGATAAATCCTGGCATGCATTGCTACATATTCTTAATATAGATGCAAAAATAGATACCACTCACAGTTTTCTTTATTATAATAATTTGATCCTCTGACAGAGAAATGTCATTGATAAATACATATAGCCTGATCATCAAAGTTATTTTTTATACCTTCTGCTATGAGCTTCAATAAGGACATTTGCACAGGCAATGGAAGCAGGACTAGTTATATTCCCCTTATCCCATTTCCAATACTTATTCTCTGGAATATGATCGCTGTAATGCTAGCAGTGCCCAACAACCCCAGGCAAGTTCCACCCTGTACCAAACAGTCACTGATAAGCCCCATCCTTCCAAAGCTACCAACTGCATTTCATTAAGTTTCTTTGTAGATCTAACCTCCAACTTGTTTTTATAAATAAAATTCCTATATCCTGTGTGAACCAAAAGGGAACAAATTTTTTCCACACAGGTTGGTAATATTTTATATTCTTAGCCATTCAAAACTGCTATGCACCTCTCTCCTTTCTCACTGGAACCTTTTACTTACTCATTGCTTGTATGATGTTATGTAACCTTTGCTATCAGATGAAGTTATCCAGGATTTATGTTTTTGGAATGAAGCTCCAGTCAATACTGTAAATTTATACATTAAAAGTCAAAGTTCTCTCCCTGAATAGCAGTCCCTGAATTTGCTAGACTGAAGATATTACATTTTAACTTAGTAGGAAACATTAATTATTGGAAATACTGATTGGATTCAAATTTCCAGATATATTTGATCAATAACTACAAGCAGAAAGTAAGTCTCTCATATTTGATCCTCATTCACAGGCAGCTCATTTCCACAGGAACAGTCAATATGAAAGAGTTGATAGCCCTTGCTGTAGGGCTGGATTTAGTCTCAACAGTCTTTGACCTGGTGCCTTGCGTGGTTCTTTGCACAGTGCTCCAGGAATGAAGCAGTCTCACCAAATGCAGGTATAAAACAGCCAGTTTTCTATACATGCCTTGGAGGAGGCAAACTGCTTGGTTTTGGATCTGCGTATTATCTGCTGGGTTGGGGGGCACTTAAATGCAAAAATAATTTTAGGGAAATTAAAATGCTATGTTGCTGTGTCAGCTAATTCTATTATTACATCTAATTATTGTGAAAACCTTTCCCCAGTTCTCACCAGTAATTTTTTTCACTGAAATATGTCATAATAGCTGCCATCAAAGCTCTTTGATTCAACTATACCTACTTTAAGTTACCTAAACCACACCTGGAACTCTCTTGAGACAAGTTTACAGTGACATACGCACTGCACAACTCTGTCAGAGTCAAAGCAAAACCTGACTCCATGAATCAATTTCTTTTTTTTCCTAAAACTGATTACAGTAATTTCACGACCATAAGGTGCACCGTACTATAAGGCCTACCTCCGGGAGTCGACAAACTTCTCAACTTTGTACATTATATAAGGCGCACCAGACTCTAAGGCCTACTTCCGGGTTCGGGGGAAAATTTTAGTCAAAAGGGTGCGCCGTATAGTCATGAAATTACTGTATACTGACATGCTTAGTACTATACATAGGGTAGGAAATTCAAGTTTTAGTGCTAGACTTAGATGTTAAAGCAGCAGAGGACATGCACTTGTGTGAAGGTACAAATTTTTAATTGTTCTTGGTTTATTTTCTTGCGTATTCCCCTCACTTACTTAAAATACCAGCAGGCTTGTGGAATTACTCAGCTGGTTACTATCCAGTTTTAATCATTTTTACTGAGACAATAGTCCTAGGAAATAAGAGCTTAGCTTGAAAAAAATCCAAGTTTCAGAAAGAATCAGCAGGAAATTTCAGAAAACTTTCTATGAGATTTTCCAGAAAGATTGTAAAGAGTTACAGTAATTTCACGACTATAAGGCGCACCAGATTATAAGGCGCACCTCAGGGAGTCGGCAAATTTCACAACTTTGTACGTTATATGAGGGGCACCAGACTATAAGGCACACTTTTTTTTGCAGTGAAGATCTGTGCCATGCGCAACAAAGTAACGAACTAGTACCGAAATCCCACAATCGTGGAGTTTACTGGCAGGTGCTCAATTTGTAAACATTTTTCACAGATTGGTGTAGCCTTTAAATGCAGCCCCAAGACTCCTCCCCTTGCACAGGCCCCAGCACTCCCGCCCACCCCCAGCTGGTGAGACGGGGCTCGGGGTGGCCACAGCTCGCGGCTGCCACGGTTTGGGGCAGCTCAGGGCTGCTGCGGCTTGGGGTGGCCACGGCTCACACCTTGGGATTGCTGTGGTTCAGGGCCGCTGCGGCTCGCAGCAGTTCGGGGCAGCTTGGGGCTGCCCTCAGCTAGGGGCAGCTTGGGGCTGCCTGCTCCCTCCCTCCCCCCTCGACTCCTCCTGGCTGATGGCTGCCCGTGGCTGCCCGGTCCCACCCACCCTGCGCAGCTCCTGCTGGCCGGGTGCTGCCCGCTCCCTCCCTCCCCACGTGGCTCCTGCCAGCCATGGCTGCCTGCTCCCGACCCCCTTGTGGCTCGGCGCTCCTGTGGTGCCGCCCCGCCTCGCAGCTCAGCTCATGGCTTGTACTTCCGGGTTGGCAAATTTCACAACTTTGTACATTATATAAGGTGCACCGGACTATAAGGCGCACTTCCAGGTTCAGACCAAAATTTTAGTCTAAAGGGTACACCTTATAGTTGTGAAATTACTCTACTTATATATCTGATATCCTTCAGTGTGACCACCAGCTTTGAATTTCTCCTATGATATGATATGATATATCTTTGTTACCCTAAATAGCTCAACAAGTAAATTCTATGTCTGGTATTTTGTTTTATTCTGTACTCTTTTATGTATACTGATGATACTCCAAAATCACAGTTTCCCAGGATTTTACTCAATAGAATCCAATTGAATCAAGCCTTAATACTTTAATTAAGAGATGAATAGTCAAAAAGCAGAAAATGAGGCAGGTCCAGCATATATGTTGATTTATTTTAATTTGAAAATTGCCATTTTTTTATTCTGACTTATTAAAATTTAAATTAACAGACTATTTCTAATGTTTAAAAAAGAGAAAACCAGGTAATAATATATTACTACTACATTGCAGTATACTGTTGCAGAAGGAGAAGGATTGTTCCAGCTTCACAGTGCTCCTGGGAAGGCAGAAAACTGTTGCACAGTGCTCTTGTCTCTGTGTGCTGGTCATAGAAACTTGCCCTCTGTCCTTGGGTGACTTAATGATGTTTGCATCCCCAATTGTCTGTCCTGTTTATGCAGGATATTGAGTTCTGGACCTTTAAGACTGATTCCAAGAGCAAAGGGCGGAAAAAGAAGCACGCAGTTTGTTTTCAGAAACTGCACTCACTGCTCTGCATTTCTTCTCTTGGGCTGTGTTGTCTGCAGCACAGACAGACAGCAGGAGAGAGCTCTCCTTTGTTTTTTGCTAGATTTTAGCTAGCTGAGGCAGAGAAGTTTCCCTACTGTGGTTTGGTTTTTTTGGTTTCTTTTTCTTGTTTAATCCTGCTTTGGACTGAAAACCCAAAGAAACACCAGGAACTTGCACCTGTGGCCCAAGACGTGGCATTTTCTAGCAAAGGAGGGACTGATAAGAAACCAAGTGAGTCGAGCTACACCCCACCACAATAACTTTCTGAATTTGCTATCTCTTCAGAATAGCATGGGATTTTATTGTTTAATATTATTCCTTTTTTATGCTTTGAATAATTTGCTTGTTAAATAAACAGTTTTACTCATTTTTTTCTGAGGAAATATTTTCCTGAAACAGTTGGGGGAGGGGACACTTGAATCTGCTTTTCTGAAGGGATCCCTTTGGGAGTTTCCTCCCAAATTTGCCCCAAACCAGGACACTCTCTTAGATAGTCCTCAAGTTTTGGAATATAACAATCAATTAACTACAAAATCTGTAGACCAAAGATGACAGGTGCTCTGTAGAATTAATAAAATGTGTAGTCCCATAGCTGCTTTCCTGCCATGTGTAGGATCTGTTTAAGCCTGACACTTCAGAAACAATCTAAAAGGCAATTTCTCTGTCATTTTTTTATAATCAGTGGCATATTTTTATATTTTCTCATCTAATGTGGCCAGTAAGGTCCTATGTCCCTCTCTGACTACATATTGCTATATCAGCTTCAGTAAATTCTTTCCTTAATAGGTTCTAATACACAATATCTTAAGAAGGCTTCCGAATAGTCTCACTTGGTCTGTTAAAAGGACTAATAAAGTTTACTTAACACTTTGTCAGATTATGGTTATTTTTATGTGGGTTGAATGCTACTGCTCTTATATTTCATCATGCCATGTTTGAAGATCTGCAAGTGAAAAATCCAGTTGTAATCAAGAAACAATTTTTGCAAATCTTGAAAAAAACATTTATACAATTAAAGCAAAAGGGGAAATCAACTCTGGCATTTTAGTTCCTTTCATGGTGATTTTTCTTTTTTAAGACAAATTATAGTTTCTTGACTTCCCCTAATCCAGAGTACAACAAGCATGTGAAAGGAAATTTACTTTTTGTTATTACTTTATGGTTTATTCCACTGCAGACATGAACAAAAGACCAAAACACCGACACTGGTTTTAGAGGATGGCAGTGCAGGTAGCCATGGCAACAGAGAACTCTGTGTACTCCCTCCGAAGTATTTCCTGAATTTGATGGGTGATGTCAACATGCACCAAGTTACTGCTGCCAAAGACACGTTTTGTCAGTACCAAAGATGGTGAGATGAGTACTGACTCAGCTACAGCCCCCTGAGCAGCCCAGGTGTACTAAAATCAAAGCGTTTTCTTCTGCTAGGATTCACAGTCGGCTGTGCTGACTCTCCTGTGCACTCTGATGTAATTTGCCATAGCTTTATTGAAAGCAATAGTTCAACCACAAATAAATTAGACATTTTTTTTCCATAACATGATACCTGTGGCACCATTGCAGACCTCTCCCTCACTCCTGAAATTGAAATGGCAAATGTTAAACATTTGGAGACAGTCAAATGAAATACAGTATTCCAGTTCAAGTCAAACAATATGAAAAGAAATGCAGTGTTTTGATATTTCTGATGAGAAAGGAAAAAAAGACAGAAAAAGTAGTCTTTCTGAGCACAATTTCAATGCTGTGTTCTCTGGGTTTCATGAAGAGGTATTACTTTTAGCTGGTTAATACTATTTTATTTTAAATTATTTTAAGTTGCATTGTTTGTGTACCTGACTAAATGGAAATTCATGTGAACATAATTTTGTCTCTACTTAGACACAGGTTTTATTGCATTTTTCCCTCACGTAAAGACATTTTGCATTTGTCTCTTCTCAGTGAATTACAGAATGAGTGAGGTTGGAAAGAACCACTGGAGATCATCTAGTCCAACCGTCCTTCTAAAGCAGGTTCACCAGGCTACACAAGATTGCATCTAGAAGATGTTTGAGTATCTCCATGGAAAAAGAGTCCACAGCCTCTCTGGGTAGCCTGTTCCAGTGCTGTCACCCTCAAAGGAAAGTATTTTTTCCTCATTTTCAGATGGAACTTCCTGTGTTTCAGTTTGTGATCATTGCCCCTTATCCTGTCGCTGGGCATCCCTGGAAGGAGTCTGACCCCAATCTCTGAAACCTGCCCTTAAAGTATTTGTATACCTTGATAAAATCCCCTCTTCTTCAATCATCTTTTCTCAAGGCTGAACAGGCCCAGATCCCTCAGCTTTTCCTCCTAAGAGTTGTGCTCCAGTCCCCTCATCTTCTTTGTGATATGGTTAAACACTCATGGTAAGATTCTTTCAGGGATCAGTCTGAGGGTGACTCCTCTCCCTTTCTGAGTTGTGTCCACTTAAAAGAACTTTGAGAAGGGGCAGGGAAGAGAAGTGCTGCAAGATTGAACTGCTATGTTAATGCTTTAAAACATGCTGCACTCCAGTAAAATCTAACACATAAATTCTAAAAATTTGACAAATAGGAATTTTTACCTGATACCAGGTGGTTTCCTGGGGGCACTGTGGAGGAGTTCTCATATTATTGATCTTTGAATATGGATTTGAGGAAGATCTTCTGGTCAGTCATAGCTGTCAATGTCAAAGAACAATTCATTTCAAGGCCAGGGGTATTCTGACATGTACTTGGGGATGTTAAAGTGCTCACAAATATATGTATAATATATGGAAATAAGTAAGTACACTGTTTTCTTAACCCAGTGACTTAAGGTAGGTTGTTGGGATTTTGTTTTATTTTCTTTTTAATCATATTATGGACAAGTTATTTATTTTACACAGTCGTAAATACCTTAAGATGTAGCAGAACTGCAAAAGTTAAAAAAAAAAAAGGAAGGTTTAAGTTCATTGTTATTTTTAGTTATTTGTCATACTGTATGAAGCATTTCGAAAGTTTGACCCTATGGAGCCCCTTCCATCTATGCAAACTTCTAACCCAGTTTTTCAGTTCACAGAAAACATTTTTCTCTTTCGTTTTACTTGGCTTGAATTTCAATTGGAACTTCTCTTTCCCACAGTGTACTCTCAAATGTCAGATGAGAGATCAAGCATATTCTGAATGGATGTTGGAGTCAGCAGAAAAGATCTGTGATTTGCTAACTTAGAGTCAGCACCCTCTTCTATAGTGTATATCCTAATTCATCACCATGGTCTTAAAATTTGAAAATACATTTATAATTTACCCTCAGGAAGCATGCCCTGGCCAATATGCTAAAGAAGGAGCATGCACAGCAGCCCTCACCCTTACTGTAGGATGTCCAGCATGAACAGCATGTACAGTATGTCCAGGACATACTGTAGAATATCCTTGCTGGATAAGACAGAAACGCACCTTGCACTGCAGCAATTCACATAATCTATTTCTCATCAGCTACATGAACTTTAGAAAAACACTAGTAAAATATTCTAAATCTTTGCACTGCCAGTTGGAAACACCTGACAAAAAACCAGATTTTGCATGGTTCTTTTAATATCATTGTATGTGAAGTTGAGGTTGGTTTATAAAAGAAACTGATGAAAAGTAATGATGTGGTTCACTTTTAAAACTTGTAATAAGGGCAGCAAGTAATATGACAGAGTAAAAAACATTATGTTGCTTTAGCCCAAGGAGTCTGTTTTGGTCTGATGCAGAGTCATGCATCTCCTAAATAAAAGAAAAAAAAAGCTGAGGAAAAACAAGTTGCAGCTCTGTAAAAGCACCAAAAATCATGGCCTATATATATATTCCAGGAAAGAAGGATTTGACTTCATCTTCGCTGAACAGCAGTCTTCACTCTTCAGCTATGAGAGCATATCCAACCACACAGTTTCTGTTTTCAAGCATTGCTCTGGACAGCATGTATTTCTAGCACTACAGCTGCAAATTATTAAAATCAGACTTACTTTATCTTTCTCACTATAACTGTAAATGGGTTTGGACTATTAGCTAGCTGTTACCTACAGGAAACACCCTCTGACTTGATCAGTGTTGTATGAATCTACAATACAGACAATTGACTATGCTTGCACATCAGTATGAGCTGTGTGTATGACCTCTTTCATATTCTTAGCACGCAATGACACAAATTCTTGACACATATTATAACTCATATTTCCCAAGCTGCTGTCAGCCATTCTGCTTAGAGTAAAAATGTGGTTCAGTAGTGTATTTGAAAAGTTGAAACTCATGCAAAAGCACATAAGTTAGAAATACAGTCCTGTGGGGTGATGTGTGCTATGCTCAGAGAGACATTTTAGTGTATGTTTACCTTTGAATGCAAGTGCAACCTCATTATTTTTGTGAGCTGACTCAGATGTTTGATATCATGTATATGTTTATTTTACCACATTGGCAGAACTGAAACCAAAATACTGTGCATTTTGCAAGGCTGAGCCCAAGGCACCTTTTATCTCTAAAAACGATGATTGTTGATCATACTGCAAAGTCAACCACTCATTACAGTTACATGCTGAGTACCAGTCAAGTGCTGATACAAAATGCATTAAAAAGCAGGTAGAATAAAACTTTGTGATGAGATTGTTTAATGATTTTTTTGAAAAATTCTGGGCAGAAGTGCTAAAAATTTTGAACCAAATTGTAATATTATAAGTTTATAGACTTTCAGTGACCTCATATATGCTGACTCCAGTGTAGCCACATGCTTCACTCTGAAAGTAGAATTTGGCTCTGTGACAACTTAAAAAAGGAAAAGGCTATCAAATCAGTTTGTGGATAAATACTTTGTATCAAAGACCTTTGTATTTCAAAAGAAATTAATTGCCACACTTTCTGTTCAGACATTTTTTCAAATCAAGTCATCCTTTGGAAAACCAAAAACCCCACATATTTGTATTAAAACATGGGAGTTTTTTTAGGATAAGAATTCTAAATATTCATTACATGCATAGCTATTTTCAGCTCTAGTGATACCTTTGGGGCACTTTACTAATTCATGTTTACATTCTGATAGGAGAAATCTGTTAATGGAATTGAGACACTATAGCAACTGTTCAAATGCTCTATATACAAAACATGCAGATGGGATGAACTCACCTAGATGATCACACCTAGTTTAAAACTATATTATTTACTCTCATTAGCATGATTATGCACAAGATAATAGCTAAAGGGGAAAATCATACTACAGGGTTGACCAAATGCTGATCAATTTTAATAGTTTTAAGTGTTACTAACATCCCTGGTATACTTTGGACTTGCTCCAGCCTTTTCTCAAATGGTTCAGTTAACAGCATGAGCCAGGAACTGTCTCAGTGTTTAGTATGCATATGATCACTTTCTGAGGGTAAAAGAGATGCATGGATATGAGTATGTATGTCTCAAGGCCAGGTAAAATTCCATAGTCCATTAAAAAACCACAGACACACAGAATACAGTAATTTCACAACTATAAGGTGCACCTTAAAGCATAAAATTTTGATCGAAACCCAGAAGTGCACCTTGTAATCCAGTATGCATTATATATGGACAATGTTTGGAAATTTGCCGACACGTGGAAGTGCACCTTATAATCCAGTGCACCTTATGGTTGTGAAATTACTGTAATTTCAGTATGAACGGGTTCATGGTGGTTACACAGTCCAGACCCTTGCTCATGATAAGGCTAATTTCAGTTAGACCATTACCGAAGCCCCCTCTCACTGGACTTGTCAAAATCTCTAAAGACGGAGACCCTGCTGCATCTCTGGACCACCTGCTGCAGTGTTTGACCACAGAGCTTTTTCCTTTCGCTATCCTGTGTTTGATGACCTTGATGAAGTTTATGTCTGTTGCCTTGACACTTTTTGCAGTCTGCACTGTGAAGATTCTGCCTCCATCTCCTGTATATATAGACTTCCATGGAATAGTAAAGAAACCAGGACTCTCATGAGCCTCCTCTTCTCCAGACGGAACAAATTTAGGTCTATCAGCTTTTCACATATGTGCTCCAGCCTGCCAAATGTTCTGGTGGTTTTACACTACAGTTTTTCAATATCTTTGGAAGCACAAAAGTGTGCTTTTCTTACTTGTTCTTTTTTTCTTGAAGCAGGAAAAGCTAATGGACCCCATGAGATGGTGTCTTGCCAATTCCTCTTCAACATCCTCGGTCTGTGTCTGTGACAAGCAACAGATTTCTTCAGGTTACTAGCATGTGAGTAAATTGACTTGTACATAACTGGAGTAGCAGGTACTCAAGATTATGATCTGTATTAATTTTGCCTACAAAATCAGGTTCAGGATATCCAAGCACAGTCTTGCTGGCACTAGACTGGAAACTAGAACTATATGGCAACATTTCCATTGAAGATAATCCAACTGGAATTTTAATATACAAACCCTATCAAGAACAGCACTATGCATTAATCCAAGCAGAAATCTTAACTGATGTGGTTTTATTCCTCCCAGTATTCAAAGTCCTCCTTTTTATACATAACTCTGGCAATTCTACATTGTACTGTAATGTGCTATATAGACAGTATTCAGCAGAGCCAACTGCATTCACTGTGACTAGAGCCTGAAAATTTTTCTTGTCCTAGCAGATGGCATAGTTTTTACTCCTGATGCAGAAATGAACTTATAGCTGGTCTTTAATATTTTAAAAGAAAAAGCATTTAGCTCCCATTTAAAAATCTGTTTATCTGTTTTTCAGTGCAGCTAGTACTTCTGACAGCCCACTTTATATTAATCCTGACATCTTTGATGGTCTGATGGTCTGTTTCTACATGAAAAAATGGTATTTTTCTGCTATGCTAGCATTTCACATCCCACTGAGTTCAGAACAAAGGTTTTGCTATGTTGCTTGAATGTTAAGTTTAGAATGAGAGCTGACAATTTAAGACATGATTAATATGCAGAATCTGCAGCAGATTCTAAAAAAAAAAAACAAACAAATACAGTAATTTCACGATTATAAGCTGCACCATTTTGACTAAAATTTTGGTCCGAACCCAAAGTGCGGCCTATAATCAGGTGCGGTGTACATATGGACAAAGAATGAAAAGTTGCTGTTTTAGTTTGGAGGACAGGTGTCTGCTGAGAAAGGCACAAAGTCAGAGTACAACCTGACACCCCAACAGTCAGTCAGGGTGTTGGTAGCAGTCCCATTAAATGGTGGTTGCAGTCCTCCTGCAGTGACAGATGTAGTTTAGTTGAAGCAGTGGTCCTGTAGAAGGTGCAGTTTCCCTCTACAGGTCCAGTGGTGATGTGGAGAAATCTGGTTTTCCTCTGGAGTCCAGAGGAGAAAGGGGCTACCTTAGTGTCCCAAAACCTCTGTTTT
>PYHW01009688.1:3772638-3786173 GCA_013186435.1 Turdus rufiventris
GGGTTGTGAAAAGATAAAGAACAATGCCCCGCCTGGTTTCAATGGATGGCCCATTAGCAGAATATCTCCCGTGGAGATAAGGATCACTACCCCCATCCTCAACAGATGGTGATAGAATTGATACCTTTTATCACACTCTGCATTGTAACCCAAGACAATTGCTGACACCCAGAGGTGCAGCTTATAATCAGGTGCAGCTTATAATCGTGAAATTACTGTAAATAAATCCTGTGCTATTAAAATCCACAGTTTTTCTTAGACTGGTGCTTAAAATATTAATGTACTGGCATCAATAACATTAACATTGCGTGCTAGAGAGCACTAATGTTAACTCTCTTGCAACAATTACAAGAATGGTTATTAGGATTCCTTCTACTTTGTTCACATCTGAAGCATGTAATTTTGCTTCAAACAGACAAAAATCAGTCACAGGAGGCGGTAAATATAGGAAACTTGGAAGCTTTGTGCCCTCTTCTAACTGTGCATGGTGTCTACATGGTGGCATCAGAAGATTGTAGGATATGTCTACCTGTACTTATGTGGCATAGAGGACCAGGAGAGATGCAAAAACTGTTTTCTTGCTGTTACTCTAGCCAAAGGCAATTCAACACTAGCTGGATTGCCAGTTTAAAGCTTATGCTTTAAAGCTTCTCTGCTCTACAATGCAATACAGAAAGAATATTATATTGTTTGCCTCAAAAGATATCTCACTGAGCTAATCTGTTTTCTAATCCCTTTCCCACAGCTTTGCTGGAGTAGTCATAGGATTTGGTACGTTTAATTTTATTCCTTTGAAGCTATGCTTACTTGTTGATTTTTTTTTACTGTAATCTGCTAAGGCAGGTGTTGGGATTCAACTGTAAATATAATTATGGTTCATTTAAATGATACTGAAGCATGGTTTAGCATAATGCATCTAGCAGGATCAGATTTATTCCAGAAACATATTGCCTTTACCGAAGATAGGAAGTCTAATAGTTTATGTGAAATGTATAATGTTCCTAAATGTTCCTAAATATTATTAAAGATCATCCTCAATCAATTTTATGATATTTGTACAACATTCACACATGTAAAAAATCTGCATCTCAACAATAACAAACACTGGTGTATCAGCCTTGAAACTAAAATGATTTTTTTTTAATTGACTAATACTGTGTCACAACATAAACAGCAAGTTCATCTTTAAGCTGTAAGTGCAAATGAGACAATGCTAAATTCAAGCCTTTTATGAAAAATCCTGCATGTTCTGTTTCTTAATGTGTTGTATCTTATCAAGGAGACATATCAACATACAGCACTTGTAAGCAGATCTGCTGAAAGTAACTATAAACAAACCAGATTGGGCATGTTAACCCTCACTTTCTTGTGTAAATTTAATTTTGGTAGAAGATTTTTCTATTTTTTTAGCTTTTTCGAGATATTTTCTCATATTGCAGGTTTACACCAAGCAGCAGACTGAAAGAGCTATATAAAGACTCCATAAAAAGACATTGATGCTAATATTTTTGTAATCTTCTAAGTGATACGTCTATACTGGTGGCCCAAAAATACATGGAGTACACCATCCATACTGTAGCACTTCTCATGCACCAAGGTGGGGAACAGAGAATTATCCTTTAGTCATTCTGCCCATTTTGAGCAACTGACATTTGTACAGTTGTAAAAAGATAGAACTTTCCTCTACTATGGGATATTGGACTCTATAATTAGTTGAAAACAGAGCTCATTTATAGCCTGGCCTAAATGGGTGAGATAATTTTCCATACATAAACACATATACACGTATTTATAACTACATAAATATGAAAACATTTTAAGCTTGTGTGTGTCTTCCCTGTTTTACAAGACCAAAGAATTAATGAAGCAACTAACTTACACAACACTGGGCCTGCACTGGGCAGCACTGCAAAAAGCAAGAGAAACAGCTCCTAAACTTGCATGTTTATTTTGATTTACTGCTGAGAAATACAGATGAGAAGAATTTTGTTTGCCTCCTGTTCTCTCATAAATTACTAGGCCAGTTTCCACAGAGAGTTAAATCTGATTTTGAGAGCACAGTAATTTCATGAATAGAAGCCGCACCCTTTTGACTAAAATTTTGGTCGCAACCCAGAAGTGCGGCTTATATTTCGGAGTGACCAATATATGAACAAAGTTTGGAAATTTCCCAACCCGAAAGTGCGAGCCGTGGGCTGAGCCGAGCTTGGGAATTGAGCACCTGCCAGTAAAAGCTGCGATCACGTGCTTGTTACAAATTGGTTACTCTGCTACGTGGTGGGGAGAGTGGACTCCCGCCGGCACCGCGGGGCAGCACCGGGTCGGGGCGAGCAAGCCTGGCATCTGCAGCAGTGCCAGGCAGCTCTGCTGAGTGGCAGCGGTGGCAGCACCAGCCACCTCTGTGCCACCGAGCGCCCAGCGGCCACAGCCCCGGCAGTGCCAGGCTCCTCTGCCGAGCGGTGGTGGCCACAGCAGCACCGCCCGGCCGGCCCCAAGCAGCCCCACCAAGTCGCAGCACTGAGCTGGGCCACCTAGCCCTGTCGGCAGCCCCAAGAGGCCCCACCGAGCCACAGGACTGAGCTGGGCCACTCGGCCCTGTCGGCAGCCCTGAGTGGGCCAAGTCCGCCCAGCCCTGAGCTGAGCCAGTAAACCCCGCGATTACGCTACTAATTGGTTACTTTGTTGCACACGGGTCCTCACTGCAAACGAAAGTGCAGCTTATAATCAGGTGCAGCTTACATATGGACGAAGACCTAAAAGTTGGCAACACCCGGACGTGCGGCTTACAATCAGGTGCAGCTTATAATAGTGAAATTACTGTAACTATCTTGGCAAAACACATGCTCAATGGATTTGTATACATAGATTGTCACACTGTGGATGAAGAATAGCAAAACTGAATGTTGTCACTGTAACAGATCCTTCCAGCAACGTTTGCTCAGTAATTATTTGAATGCACTGCAGCATAAAAAGGAACGCTCTATGCGTTTTCCTGCTGCTCCCAAGAAGGGATATTAAGGCTCAGCTTTAATATGGTAAAGACAGGAGGTTGTGACGGAGCAATTTTCCATTCTTATTACAAAAATCATCATTCATAACCTGCCATTTTTCATTCCTGCCAGAAACTTTGTGGAAAGAAGAGATTTTATGCTTAAAATCAAGATGTTTAGAATGCTCCACTCTTTTTTTTGAGATAGAGATACTCAGTATTTCAGAGAGCCTAGCCCAAAGCTTCCCATATTCTGTAAAAGACTGCAGAACAGTGATTTTTCTTTCTGTTCTATTTTGCTCAGTTGGCTCATCCTGCTTTTTTTATGGACTGAAAAAACTTTCAGACAGACACATGAAAATCTAGCCATTCAAAATTAGGTCCTTAAAAATGTTTGTAAAAATGTATAAACCCTATTTGTAGACATATGTATCTAGTGTATTAATATACTGTTTCAGAACACTTAAAAAAATGGAAACAGACTTATATATGTATTTATGGAGTGTGAAAGTCTAAAAACCTAAATTTTATCTAGCACATGTGATGAAAAAAAAATTGAAAGTATCATTTCACAAAGCTTTTGATCAACTTGTGCATTGATAGTTACCAAGACTTATCTTCCGGGTAGTTTCTGAAATGAGTAAATGAAAAGATTTTCAAGAGCTGCAAAGCACTAAAGGAAGGGAAGAAAAGCAAACCTCAAAAAGCTACCAAGAGAAACAAAGAGAACGTAAAGACAAAGGGTTTAAATTCAGCTACTAATTCATTAATTCCATGTCTCAGTGGTGTGAAATACTCAGAAATAAGAAATTCAGGTGATTAATAAAGGAAAGCAGCAGCTAAAAGGCTTAGTCCAATGTAATACAACTCAGAAATTTACCTTAACCTGCCTCTCATTTTGGAAAGTCTTTTTCCTTAAATAAATTGCAGTATGTATTTTGCAATAAATGTATTTGTTTAAATTTTAAATGGTATGGAGAATTATTTTCTAAAACACATACATCTTGAGTGGAGATTCTATGGTATTTTTTGAAACTTCATGTACTTTATTTCCCAGCTCTCTAAACCCTGATGAAAGTCAGAAGGCCAAAAATAGGAATTTTTCATAAATTCTTCTATTTCAGTTTTTATCATAAGTTTGCTGTTTTGTGATTTCTAGCCTTCCTTCCTCTGTTTCATGCAGCTTTATTCAACAACCCTTGACTTACACATGCATTATATATAGTACATATATTATACTTAGTTATAACAATTGCTTCCCATAATCAAAGCAAATTAATTTTCCTGTAATTTGTCTTTTGAATCCATACTTAACTGCTGAACTTTTGTGTGTTAATCCATAGCAAGAAAGCATGAACATTTCTGACAGATTTTCAGACTGAAGCAAACATTAACAAAATAAGCACAACACAATATGTTCCCCATTAATTAGTTTAACCAGGGCCCTTTAATTTCCCATAGACAGAAATTTGAATGAATACAAAGAAAAATAATTTAATTATAAATATACTTGCAGTTGAGCATAATGGTGCCATCAATTTTTTAGCAGACTCCACATTACAGTCCATGGGGGATCTGTTAAAATATTGATACAGGATATGGCCTATTATGAGGACATACATTGTGTTCTCTTTCAAACAGAGAATTAATAAAGATTAGTTTCAGGAGGATGTAAGAAGGATAAACAGTAGGGCTTAATTCAGTATGTTACTGGACCACCGAAGGAAATCTGACCTATTGCCTTTTATTGATGATTGAGAGACGAGTCTACTGATTTGTGATCAGAATGTGAATTTACTGTGAGCTACATATGCTTATATACCATTCTAGGAAGACTATATTTTTTACAAATTTTTTACTACCTTGATTGGGTTAAACATCACACGAACAAACTTATACATTTTGCAACATTTCTACTTGATTCAATCTTCTTCCCTGTCACCAGTCTTGATCCAATCTTCTTGCAATTTTCAAAGCTCTGTTTGTTCTTGCCAAGGCATCATGGTTATCAAACTGTTTATGCTAATTAAATACACAGTACTCTCTATCTTAGCTCCCATAGCCTTCCACTTTTTTCTTTGCCTTGTAGCATGAAGTTTATTCATAGAAAAAAAATGAACAAAACCCAAAAAATCCGCAGTGTGAACTAAAATATTTATATTACCATATATATTCTTCCCCTGTATTATATAATTAAAACTCAAGTTCCCAGATGGACCCAAGGAAGTGAATATTTTTTCTTCCTTTTATCTCATACAGGTTTACCAGAATGGCAAAAGATTTTTCCATTGTTCTGAGGGAAGGAAACAAAAGCCTCCATTTTTATCTCAACTTCCTTGAAGCCTTACAAAATGTGTAACAGACACTAACACATTATTTCCTATCTTCTGTCCTTTTCTTTCTTCCTTAAAAATAAATACCTTTTATAAATGCTCTCTAGTTAATACTTTGCAATGCTCAAAAGAGGAGGAGAATCTAACACTGGTGGCAACTTACTGTTTTGAATTTTTATGTGATACTCTGTTCTTATTTTTTACGATGGTCCCACATAAAACATTTACTATGCCCCCTAATTCATTTCCTCTACCTGGAAAAGGGAGAGAAACACAAGTGTAATGAGGAAGCAGAGGAAAATAGACTGTCATGCTGGCATAGTTCTTAGGACCCAACAATTCAGACTGACAATCTCCTTCTATTCATTGTACACTGGGTTCATCTGCCATCTTGGGGCAGCCAAAACAACCTTCTTGGGAGAAAAAGGAAATTTATTGAATTTATTGCCTTCTAGACAGGGAGCTTTAAAACTTATGAACAAATCCTTTATCTTCAGGTTTCATAGTTTTATTAAAGTGGAAGCTTACATAACTTACTGCTACTTATTTTAGCAAGCACAGCAATTCAGGAAGATACAGAGACAGCCGGCTGACAATGATGACATCTTGCCCAAAGGATGTTTTTGGCCTTCCCTGTTGGCAGGGCAGGAATATATCTCAGATCACTGATTAGGGGACTTATAGCTCCCCTTAGCCCCCAGAAGGGATAAAAATTTGGAGTCCCAGCTGCCAAGTCTGATTTGAAGCTGGAAACAGTTTGTGTCACATTCCCTATGCAAAGGCAATTAGAAGTGATAGTTCTTGGAAACACATGTGACACCTGTACAAATGCCAAAACAGTTCAAATTTGGTGAAATTATGCTAAATAATTTATAAAATAATCAGATTGACTGAACTATCAATAAAACGGAAAATAAGTTTCTTGTTTTCCTTTTCTCCATCTTTCACCTGTGTTGCCCAAGTCTATACTAATACGGAAGTCTGATCCTGTTCTCACTGACATTTGTTTCAGCAGGGCAGGAGTTACAACTTCGACTTGTTCAAGCATGGCAAATGAAGCTCCAGATGACTGCAGCTTTAAACAGATCTGAAACCAACAGTCTCAGGGTCATCAAGTGCCTGATAGAGCTGCATTAACACTTGGTGCAAGCAGGATGTCCCCTCCTGTTACTAAATAGGTCAAGAAATAAAGTTTCCTGTTTTTTTTTTTTTTTCAATATAAGGTTTGACATAATCTTTGTTTACATGAAAGGTATTTATATGGAAAGGTCTTTATATGAAGCTGTAGAGCTTTGCATCAAACAATATGATGGGGATACTCCTTCAATGTTAGGTAATGTTTTGTGGACATGTGGACAGTATGAAAAGGGGATTTTAACAGTTCCAGCACTGAGACAGGGAATAAGAGATAAGACTACTTGAAGGAAAAAGAGTTAATCTCAGAAATCTTTAACTTCAACTCCTAATAAGATCTATGGAAGTTGGAGACTAATATTTCTTTCTATACTCATCAACATTTTTACAAGCGTAAGAATGCATGTTAACCAACATAATAAATCAGTAAACAAAAAAATATAATGAAATTTGGCACAAATTTGTTTTAAGAAGTTTGTATATGGAGACTATATCAAATAGCCAAAATAATTGATTTTCAATTTTGCTTTTTAACACAGCCATTTTCTCTAGCATTTGGAAATTTTTTTCCTTAATATTTAAGATAAAAAAGCAAAAAAAGAGCTATTGAATAAATACATATTTATTATCTAAGAGACAATCTTTCTTGTGTACCGCCCATCTATCCCAGGAGTAGCACTATTGAAGTGAATGAAGAATGGCATCCAGTAGAAATCAAACAGTGAGAGTAGATATTGAATTGTTGCCTTACATCAGCCTTAGCTGTGCATTCCATGATTGCCCGTAAAGCTGGCATGTCAGTAGTTTTGCACCTCAGGTTTCTACATTTCTTGCTTTTGGATATAGTGATAACGGTAGCTGAGTGTGAAGCTAGACTACTAACATAAGCTTAGTCCATAAACAACAGCTTTTTTCAGGTACCAGAAATTTCTTTCTTTTCCCCAAAAAGCCACATGGAAGTAACAACTGATATGTTATACACACTGTATTTCATGTGCCTGCAATGCCCAGAACAGCTGCCTGAGAGAGATCAATGCAAATGAATGGTCAGTCTTTATTACTTCCAGTATGTAAAGTCATTATCTGAGCTGAGGCCAGAGAAATGGATGCAAAGTTTCTAAGGACCTAAAACTGCAGAAATGAAACAAAAGCCAAGGTGAGCGTTTAGAGCATTTAGTTGTGAAACGGCTCATCCTGTGCTATAGCTCTCAATACCGACTCCTATACATCACATCAGGAATATCAAAACACTTTGTGTATAAAATTAATTTAACAAAATACTGAGCAATATCAGCATATGTACTTCAAATATGTTTTGAGTACAGTAATTTCACAATTACAAGCCGCACCTGATTATAAGCTGCAGGTCCGGGTGTCAGCAACATTTCGTTCTTTGTCCATGTATAAGCCGCACCGGATTATTAGCTGCACTTTCGTTCACAGCACGGATCCATGTGCAACTTTCACAAAGTTGCCAATAGTAACAGAATTGCGTGATCACGGGGTTTACTGGCATGGCCCTGCTTGGGGTGGCCGCCAGGGAGCCGTCCTGGCCCCGCTCACCGCTGCCGCCAGGAGGCAGGGAAGCGGCGTGTCTGGACAATGCCACCGGGAAGAGGGAGAGGGGCGTGCCTGGCCACTGCCGTTGGGAAGAGGGAGAGGGGCGTCCCTGGCCACTGCCACCGGAAAGAGGGAGAGCGGCATGCCAGGCTGCTGCCGCCAGGAGGAGGGAGAGGGGCGTCCCCGGCCAATGCTGCTGGGAAGCAGGAGAGAGGCTTGCCCGGCTGGTGCTGCTGGGAAGAGGGAGAGGGGCATGCCTTGCTGGTGCCACCAGGAAGGAGGAGAGGGGTTTGCCCGGTCAGTGCCGCCGTGAAGAGGGAGAGGGGCTTGCCTGGACGGTGCCGCTGCCGCACCTCCTGGGGCCAGGCAGTGCTGCTGCTGCACTGCCACTGCCCTGCCGCCCAGGGATGGGCGGACTCCGGCTCGGCTCAGGGCTTTGGCTGGCTCAGACTTCCGGATTGGGAAATTTCCAAAATTTGTTCATATATAAGCCGCTCCTGAATGTAAGCCGCACTTCCGGTTTGGGAGCAAAATTTTAGTCAAAATGGTGGAGCCTATAATCGTGAAATTACTGTAATCCCACTTCATATAATAAAAGCAAGGGTTTATCCACATTAAGAACTGCAGTAGTAAAAATATTTCCTTTGAAATAACAAATTACAGTAATTTTACGAGTATAAGGTTCACTGGAGTATATGGCACACTTCTGGATTGCCAGCAAGTCCCTGTATTTTGTTCATATATAAGGTGCGCCAGTGTTTAAGGCGCACCTTTTTTCTGAAGCGAGGATCCGTCTGCAACAAAGTAACAAATTAGTAACAGAATACTGTCAGGTGGTCAATTTGCAAACAGTTTTCACAGATTGGTATAAACTTTAAACGCAGCTCCAGGCACCCTCCCTGTGCCGCAGGCCTCGGCACTTCCTCCCACCCCTGGCCCCGGGTGGCCCCTGGCCCCACTGGCACCTGGCCCTGCCTGGCCCCCGGGCCCTCCTGGGGCTGCCGCAGGAGGCGGCCCCGTCCCTGCTCAGGGCCGGGCAGGTTCAGCTCAGTTCAGGGCTGATGCAGGCTCACACTTCTGGGTTGGTAATTTTCAGAACTTTGTTCATCTATAAGGCACACCGGCATATATGGCACACTTCCAGGTTCAGATCAAAACTTCAGCCAAAAAGGTGCGCCTTATACGCATGAAATTACGTAATTGTTCTGATATCATCTAGGGACAGGAAAGTTAAATTGCTTTAGACAATGCCTGTTAACATAAAATAAGCTACATTCAATCCTGTGAAATATTCCCTTACATAGAAAAAAGCTCATTAAAATGTGCATATTTATTCTCATGCATAAAAGAATTGTAGACATTCTTCCAAGTCTGCTCATATGAGAGTAAGCCACAGTGAATCACCTTTTGGAAAGCAGAGTTCATATGGAAAAATCGTTTTACTTGGAACCTGAGACACAATGTGTTGCATGATATTGCAAGACATGATACTGTTGTCATGTTGTATCCAACTTCTTTAGAGGAAACAAAGCAGTCTTTAACCCCCATGAGAAGAGAAATATCTCTGAAGATGTGGATTGGAGGAGGAGAAAGTTCTTTTGGTGGGTAGAAGCCTTGAGAGGTCTAAAGCAAGTGTCCTGGGATGATGTTATGGTGGCTTGTATCCCCAATCGTGTGTTCTGTTTAAGTGAAGGTTTGTTTTGTCTACTTATCACTTGGCTCCCCTCCCCCATCATCTGTGCTTACAGGAGGCTAGGTTTTGCTCGCTCTGGCTGGTTCTTGCTTGCTTGCTTGCTGGCTTGCTTGGCTTGCTGGCTTTTGCTTATTAATTAGTTTAGTTAGGCAGTCCAATCTCTTTCCCTGAACTGGTTTTTTTTGGTTCTTTCTTTCTTTCTTTCCCTTTCTGTATACCATCTGAACCTGTTCTGGACTGGGACCTGGAAACACCAAGGAACACCAGGACTCTGCAATTTGTGATCTGCCATCATTCCCAGCGCCAGAGACTGATACCACTCGCAGGAGAGATTTTCTGAGTTTGTCATCCTGTCACACCGGTGAAAGAGTTTTTTTTATTTGTCATCTGGGGCTGTTCATTTTCTTTTCTTGTGTTGGGGAGTGTTTTGTTTGATTAATAAACAGGTTTTTTCCACTTTTCCTCTGAGGAAATTCTTCCCAAACCTGGTGGTGGGGGGAGGAGTCTTGGGGGTTTTGTTTTCTGGGGGCTCCTTCTGGAGGTTTTCCCTAAATTTGCCCTAAACTAGGACAGCAAGGGAGGGCAGGAGGGAAACAGGGCAGCCAGGGATGAGGCAGTCACAATCAGATGATCAGTCTGCTGCATTGTAAAAAAAGCAGGATTTGTCCCAAATTCTGAACTGTATTTCCTAAACTTTCATGACACAATTGAGTGTGTTGTCCTAATCATGTTTAAAAAGTAGTTGCCTATGTGGCATTCCCTCGGCAGGTTAGAGAGGGAGCTTTTCTAATATGTAAGAAGTTCAGTGACCATAAAACTGCATTAAGCAGACATTTCAAAATATGTCTATCTGTGTGTTATACTACAGCAGGAAGCAAAAAATTACAATAAATTCCCTTTAACATTGTATCTATGTTTAACAGATGTTTGCTTTCTTCTTTCTGTGAAATTTTATACATAATTTTTCTGCTGGTTACATTTGACGGGGTCAATAGAGGAGATCAAAGAGTTGAATTAAAAATAACCAGAATTATTTCTTCTCCTCTTTCCTTTTTCAAACTTGCCATTTTCTGTCAGTTCTGTTTAATTTCTACTTTTTCTGCTTCTAGTAAATCTGTGTCCTTTTAAATTCAACCAAAACTCTGACAGTTATACTTTTTTTTGTTCTGGTATACCAGTGATGATAAAGATTCTACTGGATAAAAGCTTCTGTTACTTAACAGAAGCCTAAGCTATGACTCACACATTAGGTAATCAATATTTTCCATAAAACCTAGTATTCTCTATAGGTAAGACATACAGTTTTTAAATTTCAGAGATCAGCAGGCACATGCCCTATAAACAACACTTACTGCTAAAATTCCAGTGGTTTGTGATTTGATTGTTTTTCTTTCAGCCTGCAGTATGAGTAAGATGAATTGCCTGTAAAAAGGCAAGATTAATAATTTCAGAAAGTTTATCATGCTCTTTAAAATAAATTTCTTATTGATTTACTATAATAACTATTTGAAATTCAAAGTTTTTGTACTAATGCATGGCATGCTAAGAGATAATATAGTTGATGGCTACAACAATTAGCTCTTCTAATCCTACATAAGCTTCAATTAAGAGCTTGGCAGTAGTTTGGCTTGGTGAAAGACACTTGTATTGACTTCCTTTGCTAACAAACTCTTGAAATGCTACATTAAACTCCATGTTTGTGAATAGACCTGGGAGGAATCCTTGATATTACTGAGAATGAGTAACTCAGTGCCATGCTTGGACCCAGGGCAAGAAGTTCCATTTGGATGCTTTGAGATTCCTCCTGAAGACAATGAATAATTTCAGCTGTTGCTTTACAGACCCTCAAAGAGAGACTGGTACACAACTGCACACCACAGCCTACTCTAGCAACCTATTTCAGAAGTCTCCCATGTATTTCTACAATAGGACACCAACACCTGTTTTTCTGATATTAAGAAGAGGCTCTTTTGCATCATAAATTACAAAACCACCTGTGGGACAGCAGCAGTTTATGCATGAAGGTGATTCATAAAACTGAAATAGAACTAAAGTAGATGGAGGGAAGTTGACCCCTGCTTAGAATTCCTATGCATATGAGTTGTCTAACAGTGAGATCTTTTTGTTATTGTCAGCTCTTTGACAACATTAAGATAAAGAAAGGAAGAAGTGCAACAACATCTCAATTTTGGCAATTCTAAAGCTGTGGCTGCTAGGAAAAAAGGATGATTATGGCAAATGTTCACATTTTCAGCACATTCATGAATGCAGCAAGTAAATAATTTGATAATTTTTTTTACCCATGAACATTTAGAAGCTGTTATAAAGAATCCATCCATTATGGACTTGTCCAGAAACTGGATTGTCTCTCTGTACATGTGAGTAAAGGAACAAGAGCTTGGTGTATGCTATATAAACAGGAAGAGCAGACTTTGTCAGGCTTTTACCTGAGTGTAGGTAAGTAGAGTGTAGGTAAGTATTGGGCATATAATATTTAAACGACAATCTAATTGTAGACATGTTTTCATCACACGTAAGTTGGCTGGCTTGTAGGGTTGCTAATTCAATCAGATGCTAACTATTCACAGAGTAGTTACAAAGAAATTTAAAATGCCACTAAGGAGTATAAATAAAGCATAGAATACCTGGGTAAAAAAGAAGTGGATAAAAATTCTCAAACTACTTTAGAACATCTTTGGTTTCAGCTCTTTCAGTATACAATCTAAACCTAACAACACAAATATCTCTTTTCCAACACAACCAGGTCCAAACATTTCAGACCTGAGCATAAGGTGTGGCCATCTGTATACCAAAACAAGCAATTTTTTTAAAATCAGAACAAACCCTTTTAGAAAGTCCAGATTTTTTTACTGTTATTTTGACTACTAGCATTCAATACACAGGCCTTTTTGGATTTCAATACAGTGAAACATTTATGTCTTAATTCAATTTGCAATTCAATTACATATTAAAACCAGAAAAAATTAAAAATTAAATCACTGACAAGATCATGTTGCTGCAGCGATTCAAACAGATGTACCATTACCTCCAGAACCTGTTATGCTTAATTCTAAAACTTACTAAATTAAGCAACTTTTTTTTTAGAAAGAAGGGCAGGTAAGCAATCTTTTGAATCTTTTCTCCCTGGTCCTGAAAATTATTCCTTATTTGGATGCATGTTGGAAAGGTTTGTTAACAAGGTCTATTTTATTCTTTCGACAAAAAAATCAACCTGAAGGAGACCATAACAGACATACCAGGACCATAAAAAATTCGTTATCTTTTGGTTTTGTTTTTGGTTTTGTGGGGTTTTTTTGTTTTTGTTTTTTGTTTTTGTTTTTCCCTTGGCTTTTGATAGTTTGTTTTGTGGGCTGTGTTTGTGCTTTTCTGGGGTGTATTTGTGGTTTTCTTAACCAGGAAAAATAATGAAGGTACTTCTGAGGTTAGAAAAGCTTTTATAAAGAGAAAATCTTTAACATACCACCTACAAATGATACTAGTCAATCTACCATACATCTTCTTTCAAGGCAAACCCATGAATATGCTTTGTGGGTTTTTGGTTGCTAGTGTTAAGTACAGTAATTTCACGATTATAAGCCTCACCATTTTGACTAAAATTTTGGTCTGAACCCAAAGTGCGGCTTATAATCAGGTGCAGCTTATATATGGACAAAGTTGCTGTTTCAGTTTGGAGGACAGGTATCTGCTGAGAAAGGCAGGAGCTTCTCTTTGAAATGAAGAATGTAAATCCCCTCCCTCCAAATTATTATAATTTTGAAATCAAGGGACTTTCAGGCAAAGATATGGGAATTAGGAATAACAGTTC
>PYHW01009688.1:3786236-3801481 GCA_013186435.1 Turdus rufiventris
TCCTCTGGAGTCCAGTGGAGAAAGGGGTTCCCTTAGTGTCCCAAAACCTCTGTTTTTATCTTGGTAAGAAATGTTGGGCTCTTCCCCCAGGCTGCAGCAACTTCCAATGGGATGCAGTAATTTTATCAGTCACACAGTGGGACTCAATGGGCCATTAGCAGAAAATGACTGGCTGGAGTAAGGATGGGTTGTGAATAGATAAAGAGCAATGTCCCATCTTGTTTCAATAGATGGCCCATTAGCAGAATATATCCCGTGGAGGTAAGGATCACTGCCCTCACCCTCAACAGATGGTGATAGAACAGATACCTTTTATCCCACTCTGTATTGCAATGTGTGGTTTTTAATCAGGTGCGGCTTATAATTGTGAAATTACTGTATATAATTTGAAAATATTACAAACTTATTAAAATGTACTTTGCACTCTGCTTTCTACCTCAAGAAAATCATGTTAAACCTAGTGATTTCAAGTAAGTCCTAGGGGAAGTGATGAGGCTAACAGGTGCATATAATCTTTACTGTTTAAGAAAGAATGCCTTTTACTCTGCTGGCTGAAGTATTTTTTTACTTCAGTTTTAAGAATAGATGATCCAGCTGTGCAAAACTCCTCCATCACAGTGGTCTAGCTTTCAAGATCTTTTAAATAAACTTGTTATTATACAAACAGCAAAATCAAAAACCACTTTAGAAGCTTTATAATTTCTCTACATCAACTTTATGAGTATTCGTTTGGACAGAACAAGCCTAGGCAGTGCAGGTACATATTTACTAAAGCCTATCTTGCAGCAAGAGCAGTGGCAGTTTGGTGTAATCTAGCAGTGGAAATTTTCATAGAACAGCTATGGAAATTTAGGGGCAAAAGAATAAAATCACTCAGTGGTGCTGCTCTTTTATTAAATTCACAGCTTTTTTTTATTCTTACATATAATCTTATCTTTTGCCAGATTGCTTTTTTGCTGGCTTTTCAGAAATTGGCTTCTTTTCTCTTTTTCTTATTCTGTTTCTAGCCATTGTATTAAGTTGATTTCAGATTTCATTCTTTTATTGTCTTATTATCATAATTATTTATTCAAAACTAAGAGCATGCTACTTTTTACTGATTTAATACAAAGAATCTCATAGACTTATTCCAGGGAAAGATCTACAGAATAAAAGGAGTGTCAGTTTCATTATAGGACAATACACTCTGCAAGAAACTAATTCTTTGTTATGAGCACAAGTGAGAGGTGAAGGCATAATGACAAATGTTCACATTTAACATAAAATATAAGGTTTCTGTCAAGATGTGGAAAAAAAACTACTTTAGGAAGTTTTAGAATGAGGAAAAGACACCCATATATTTGGGGGGGAGGCAGTGAGAAATCAATATTTTATTTTTTAGGAAATCAATGCCAAGTATGCTTAATATGTCAAATTCAGGTGATAATATGCTTTCATCTATAGTCAGTTTTGCACTAGTTAATATGTGATTGTTCTTACATCATCTGTGCTCAGCTGACACAATGCACTGGACTTCACAAAGATTACTGGTCCTCTTTCTTGGTCACCAATGCTGGGAAGTTGGGATGTACAAGCAAAAAAAAAAAAACAAAAAAAACCCAAAACCTAAACAAAAGGGAAATGGGGGGGAGGACCAGACAAAGGAAAAACAAGAAAGATCTGACAGGCAGGAGGAATAATAAAAAAAAAAATAGGAACTTCCATTTGTTTGAGTGCTCCCAGAGAAGAAAATAGAACGGCCTGCATGTGTATAGTCCTGTAAATGTTGTAAGAAAGGGGTTCTTTGGTTTCTTTTTTTTTTTCCTAAAAAGCCCACAAACAAACAAACAAAAACAAAAAAGCAAATGAAACCAAAAAACCAAAACAAAATACCAACATGAAAGATTCAATTATCTTTTTTTCTCCCTATGAATTTTCCCTGTGAACCTATGAGCTCGGTTTTCATTATCCAGTCATGATTTGTCTGACTAGATAACTTGAGATTAATGAGGTTACTGTGGCTTAGTATTTATTTATATTTACAAATATCAAACAACACAATAGGATGGTGGGAGGGGAGGGGTTGCAGGCTTTTTTATGACAAATTAGAAAGGCAACTCCAATCTTCTTAACAGTATGATGAGCCTATTCAAAATTTCCAGAATTCAGTAGCAACTGCTGAGAGCCAGATTCTGATGATAATAATACCTCTGCTCTGTAAGTAGCCCATTATATTTTAACTCTGTTCAAACTATGCTAAGAAGTTGCAAACCAAAATGATCCAGGAATAAAAACTGAAAAGAAGAAACCCATGCCTACAGTAAAGTCTGTAAACATTTGCCATGGTAAGTACTTAGAATAAAAGAGAAATATTTATCTATACAAAGCAACATTTGCACAACAGAGGTCAAACCAATTTCATTTGCAAATTATGTTCCTGCTTTTCCAGTGATGACAATTCAGTACTGTATTCCATTTTCTTTTGACACAATAGGACTTCCAGAATAGTCTCCCTTTAACTACTCACAATAGTTCTCCACAAAATCAAGGGTAGATCCAGATGTTTCCATAACAGTATCTAAAAGAGAAACTTCATGAACTTGTTCAAGAATATTTTCATAATCAATTATTTCTATTGAAAAATGAGAGAGTATATATATAGGAACTAGGATATTAGCATATATTTGTCCTCTCACAGCATCCAAACAAGTAAAAAATGGCTGGAATTCATCATAGTTAGCACAATGCAAACAGAACCTTCTTAACAAAAAGCAAATGAGCAATCTTTATAATTACATAACTACAAAACTTTATCTAATTTAGACTATGAGACTGAAATATTGAATGAAAACTACTTTCATGCACAAGAATTATACTTGATCTTATTTTCAATATTGCTAAAACAGCATATAATTTGAATGCCTCAAATATGATTTCAAATTTGT
Source organism: Turdus rufiventris (assembly GCA_013186435.1). NCBI lineage: Eukaryota > Metazoa > Chordata > Aves > Passeriformes > Turdidae > Turdus > Turdus rufiventris. The sequence continues at coordinate 3,789,161 of PYHW01009688.1, forward strand.
GCACAGATTATTTTCTTCTCACATCATTTTAATTGCTGAATGAAGCTCATACTCAGAGACTGTGAGGAAAAGGTAGCAGAGAAAGTCCACAGCAGTGGACTACAGTACACAAATCAAACACTTCCCAAAACTGAGCTTATTTATTAAGAAATACCAAAACCTTGGCTAGATTTGAAATGTGAAAAAGTCTAAAATGTGTTGCAGCGTACATGCACTCCTAATTCCCTGAGCTTCATGCTCCCTTTTGAATCACCCTGCAGCTGCTTTCCTGCTGCCAGCCTACCTGCCTGCCTGCCTAGGTTTCCTTTGATGGAAATCAAGCCACAGTGGGAAAGAATCCATTTGCAGAGCTCATCCATGAAAAAGTCAGGGTGTTGCCAGGCCACGCACCTGCAGCAGGGAACTGAGAAGTTATTCAGTTTCACACATCATAAGCCAATGTTTAGTATAACTCAGGACAAAGATTTCATAACAACTCACTCAGGACAGGAAAGATGCCATAACAATTTAAATTAGAGGAGGATGCAAAGATTTTTCAATTACCCAAGATGGAATTTGTATTTTAAGTTGATAGTTTCCTAAATATGACTTTACAAGTGAAATAATTTTTATCATCTGGCCAAATACCACTTCTTCCTTGCCTAAAAAGAAATATTAATAATTTATCAGTACAAACAAGCACCTCACCCATCTTTCAACTAAAAATAAGAATGTTGAGCAAGAAAGCAAATCCAGCTGGAAGATATTTGCATAGGAAGTCTGACTGTCTCTATCTTCCAATGAAAGCAAAAACCAAGAATCCTATTTATCTGTCACTGCTGTTACAACTTTTGTAACATCCCTGTGAATCTCCATGGCAATTTACCATGAAAACTTCACAAAATTGTATTTCTGTACACAAGATACAGACATAATGTTAGAGCACACATAGTAAATCTAATCTGCCCTTCAGGAAACAGCAGTTTACCAAGAAAACTCGCAACAGAAACAAAAATAGTTTTGATCCTCAGAAAGCTTGTGTTCCCAAACAGCTTGCTTGCAAGTATATGAAGTCCATGAAAGAAGAGGGAACCTGTGCTTTTATTGATTCATTGAAAAAACTCTTCTTCAAGGAAAGCTTGAAACTGTGCAAATCTTTCTTTATTGAAAATATAGACATTAATTCTGATAAATACTCAGATCCAACTGAGTATGGCTGAACAACTGTGAGAAAATGACAGGTGCTATTTGAAAAGAGTCTTTCAATGAAAAAGACTGAAGGTAAAACATCTAACATTGGTAGCCTTTTGATATATTTTCAAATAACATGAGACACGTTCCTAAAGAAGGAATTTATGAGCCTTAAGTAAGAGTGATTTCTAACTGAGTGGATTTAACATTGTCCAGAATGGGAAATATTCAGCTACATGTGGATAAATCACTGAAACCTATTCTGAATTTGATGTAATTTGGTAAGATGCTTTTAGACACATCAGTGGTAGTATGTCTTCCACAGTGTGTATATCTATATGTATATATACACACATTATATATCTATAGCAACAAGTGAATTAATGAAAGAATACTAACAAGGTGGCAGAGGTCTCAAAACTCCCCAATTAAAGGTATCAAAACCCCACAGTTAATCTCAGTCCAGATGTTTTTTAAAGACTAAATTAACTCTTCAGCTGGCATCACACCTTTTGGTACCTAGATTGATCTTAGAAGGCTCTTAAAAAGGTACAGAAAATGATACAGAGCTTTTTAAGTTTTTCAAATTTTCATCCATCTTTAAGCTTAATTCTCATTTCCTGTAAATCCCGATTTGATTACTAGTGCCATGGATTAGGTGATTGTCACCTTTCTGTGTTGTGTGCACCTCCTCTGCACTGGAGTGGAAATGTAATGTGTTTCTCATGGGAGACTCCAACAAATGCCATTTCAGGGCAATCCTGAAAATGTGTTATTACGTAGTGGTATAGAAACTACAATTATAAGCAAGAAGCATAATGCAAAAAAAAAAAAAAAAAAAAAAAAGAAGAAAAAAAAAAGGAAAATTAAAACTAGAAAGCCAAGCATTATAGTTAAGGCAAGAATTAAGTTTGTCCATGCCTTGTAAAAAGATGCACAGCACAGCCAAATCACCTCTGGGTTCAATAATAAACATAAATGTGCACTACAGCCAACCGGACTTCTACCTGGAGCACTGCACATTTGCAGGAGTGCTATTTCTAGTGTTAGTGATACATGCAAATTTTAGGCTGCCATAAACATTATATGGTCTGCATTAGGGACAGCATAGCCAGCAGGTGGAGGGAGGTAATGCTTCCCCTCTATTCAGTACTGGTGAAGCACATCTGAATTTCTGGGTCTAAGCCTGGGCTGCCCAGTATGAGGGAGAGATGGACTTACTGCAGCAAGTGCAGCAAAGGGCTGCTAAAATGGTTAAGGGGCAGCAGCATCTGACGTACAGTGGTGCTACTCTATCCGAGGCTCAACCCGCACCCTGGTAACTGTAGCAGGGCAAGCCTGGGACTGATAGCATGAACTAGGAGTGGAAAATACAAAGCGGCTCTTTTCTCCCAGGGGCTTCCTTGGTTTATTTCTTCATGGCTTCCAGGGGGCAAAGAGGAAGATTCCCAAGGCCTGGCATATTTTCTAGCGTAAGGAAAGGGGCGGGGACTTTTGGCTTCCTACCAATAGGATAAAGCATAGGAGACAGGGTCAGTCCATAGGTATTATAGGGTCCACAGGAGTCAAGGGACATACCATTCTTAATACATCTTGGGTAGTGGATTACAACACAGTTAGAGGAGGAGACAGCTGTGATTGTTCAGACTAAAGAAGGGGAGGCTCCTGGAGATCTTATCCACATGTATAAATATCTAATGGAAGAGAAAAGAACAGGGACCTGGACTCTTCCCAGTGGCATCCAGTGTAAAGATAGGAGGATGTGTATTTCACAAACTGAAATACAGGAAATTCCTTTTAAATGTAGGAAAATAACTTTTATTTTTGCTGTGAAGGTTGTCAAACATTGCAACATGATGATTAAAGATGTTGTGGAGTCTTCACCCTTGAAGACACTAGAAATTTGGCTGGATACCATGCTGAACAATGTGTTCTCGTTGACTCTGCTGTGAGCAGCAGGGTTGGATTAGCTCAAGCCCAGAGGTACCTTCCAACCTCATTCTTTCTGCCATTCTGTTATCTGCCAGCATCTCCAGCCCCACAGTGCTGGTGCCAGAAGCCATCCAAGCTAAGACATCAGCTGCTCAGCACCAGAGCTCTGGGCTGCAGCTTTCTGTATTTTCAGATATTTCAGTTGCCATGGGGGAGATGATACATTTGAGAGGTGCTTCTTTGAAGACATCTGATTTGAGAACTTGATTTAAATACAGCAGATGCCAGTAAATGACAGTTTAGGAGTGCTAATTATGCTCTGCATTATGATACCCTTATATTTGATTACACATATATCTTAGCACTATTACATATAATAGAATCATTCCATCTCATTGGTCAAAAAATGAACTTTATTTTATAGAAGAAAATTAAGAAAACATTGCCTTTTTTAAGTGTGACATAAGTGTTCCTTAAAACTTGATATCTTTTTTGGTATTTGTAGGATCTTACAGATCTTATGGAAGGAATTTATCCAATCTAATTTTGTTTGGAGAACTAACTTTTCAATGACTAAAATGAATACTGCCTTGTATTAATACTTCAATTAACATAACCAGAAATACAATTTTTTTCTTTCAAATACTCACTGCAAAGATCCTATTCATAAGCATGCTCTTTGTTTTTATCTGGTGCAAGTTTGCAAGTCATTACTCGTACACACATAACAATTGTTGTGACAGGGATGAATAGTGGCTTTCCAAAAATTATGCGAGACATTTGTGTGCTGATGATTCAGTTCCTCACCAAATGTCCAAATTCACTGTTCTTGTCCAGTGATCGTTTGTCACCCTGGTCACGGCAGGTTTACACTGCAGTGATCATCATCTCTAAATCTGCACAGAACATTCTGGAATGGGAATTGTCTGTGCAACAGAAGCTCTTACTCCTTTTGGTACAGAAACCTGATAATAGAATTCACTTATATCAGTTGCTCAGAAGCTGTTTCTATTTTTTTCCCCAGAAACGTCTGGTTCCCTGAGGCAAGAAAAGTGAGACTGAAAAGCAGGACTTAGGGTAGTTGGCAAATGAGGGCAAACATTAGCAGGGCCACACCTTGCCTTGAGACTAATTTTTATTTTTGAAGGCAAGATACTGCATCAATGCGTTATCTAGTAATACAATAATTTTATGAAGTACACAATTCTTATGCTATTTATCACAATTAAGTTTCATATTGCTTGTCAATAACTTCAGAAATGGCAGCAAATTGGGCTTTGGCAGATTATTTTCAGTCGTCTAACTGGCGGCTGAAGGAGTTAATCACTTCTTTAACTGACAAATTTCTCTTCTTTTAACATGGCAGGCAGGGAAGCATGGTGTAAAGAAGACATTAAGCCATCTTTCAGTTCTGTCAGGGAGGCAACAAAACATTCACACCTTAAGATTGATACCCTCTCTTGCATAAAGCTGGTCTGTTCAAAACCACTTGGAGATGTGCTACTTTTGTTTTGATTTTGACACTTGCTTTCACAGAAGCTTATTAAGGTACAACAGTGAAACACAAGAAATAATACCCCTCTTCTATTGCTGTGTAGGTATGGTGCTCCTCCAAACTCATCATTCAGTTTACAACAGCTGTTTTTCTTGGTGAAATTTTCTATTTGCTTCCATGTGATTTCATACCTCAACTGTTCCTACTGTGAACTAAGTCACTGCTAATTGTTCAATCGCGACAAAATTATTTATCATTCTGAGCTTCAAAAAACTATACATTAGTTCCATCCAGTGAAAATACCATGAAAGTGCTTTAGTAATGATTTAAAATTTGTTGACTTACCATTCTGGTGTCATGCAAGAATTAAGAGCACGATTTCAGACCTGGGCAACTATAAGTGGTTTATGAATTTGTGTTCTAAATTGAAATTGGCCATCTGATATGCTGATGTTGTGTAAACGATTATTTTTTTCTGTGCTTATCTGGAATGGCGTTTCCCTTCTTTCATTGTTTAGGTATTAGTTTAAATAACAGCATTCCAAGGCTACATTAAAAAAATATATATATTTCACGTATTGCACAGAATATCACTAGCAACAAGTAAATATAAGCTGTGATAGAGAAAATGCGAATAAAACAAATATGGCAGCACACGTTTTCAAACAGAAAGGTATGTGGAAGGATACAGGTGTGGAAAAGACTTCAGTAACCACAGCTCCTTGCCACCCCCCATGACACCGGTTCATACTAGCGCGGAAGCCGCAGACAGAAGTTCCCGACTGCGCAGACTGACATTTCTCGAAACCTAAACCCGTGGGAGACGCAAGGCGAGGGGGACTGGCGGGGAGGGGGTAACGGGGAGCCCGTGCCCCGCTCGGAGACCCCAGCGCTCCGCGTCTCCGGCGACCCCCGTACACGCACCGCTCTGCACGGGCGGCCCTCAGCACGACGGACGCGGCTCCGCCCGGCTCTGCCCAGCTCTGCCCTGCCCAGCCCGGCCCGGCCCGGCCCGGCTGGGCCATCGCACCGCCCCCGGCCACCGCCACCGCCCCCGCCCCGCCGCCGCCCTGATTGGGCCCGCGGGGAGGCCCCTCCCGCCGGGCCCCGCCGCCGCCGCGCCCGCTCCCCAAATACACCTTGGCGGCGCCCGGGAGCGGTGCCGGTGCTTGCCCAGAGCCCTTCGGCTGCACTGCCACCGCGGGCACTCCGCGCCATGGTGAGTGACGGAGACAGGGAGGGAGCGAGCAAGCGGTCGCCCGGGGTGTGGAGAGGGGCGGCGGGCACCCTGGACAGCGCTGGAATGGGGCTCTCGGGCGCGACCTCGGAGTGCGGCTGGGGCTGAGGCTGGAGCTGAGGCTGAGGCTGAGGCTCTCTCCAGCCGGGCGGTGATCGGTGCGGAGCCCCGGGAGGGGGCGCGGGAAGCCCTCTCCCCTCAGCGCCCCGAGCCCCGTGTGAGCTGTGCCCCCAGCCAGATATGGGCGTGAGGGTAACAGGCATCGATTCGGGGCTGGAAGCGCCTGGGGATCCACTGAAGGATCCAGCCACGAGGGGTACTCCGGCGGCCTTTGTGTATTGCGAGGCTTTCTAAGAATTGTCGAGCTGCTGATGCTCGTCAAGCTAATTAAACCCATTCAGACTGGTGTCACTGCGTTATGCTTAGGTAAGGTTTCTTATCCCGTTTTCAGAGCAATTTATATCATTCCACCGCATGAATTACGCACAAACCTGATATTTCATCGCATACGTGATATTCTCAAACAATAACTTCATCTCTGCATCTGCTATTCTAATTATTTTCTTTTTCCTAGAAAGAATAAATGAACCCCCAAATTGTGTTGCATTCATGATGATTAGCAGTTTTTCAGTAATTTTTTCCCTCTTCTTTCCATTTTTTCGAGACTTTAGGCTCGTAGTCGCTTTTCTGAGTGAATAGGCTTGTTTCTGTGCTAGAGCTCAGTGACCATTACTAGCCTATGTTTAGTATTCCTTTTATAAAATCATTGCTATCTATAATCATGAGACATTTGAAAAGTTTTTCTCTCATATATAAAGGAGTGCTTTTATACATTTTTTATGCATCTTATGTCCTGTCTCAAGCTTCATCTAATGCTGCTTCTAAAATGGCTCTATTTTCAGAGCTGGTCACTTACACTGTGGATGTAGTAAGATGGCTTTCTAAGTTCGAAGGATGATTTAACCGGGGAAAAGTCATAAGCAAGGATGCAGTGTGTCTGTAGTGCTGTATTTGGGTTTTTCACTTCCACTGGACTACAGGTTACACTGTGCTGCTGTAGGTTGGTCTAAAGAGAGATGGGCAGACATTTGCAATTTGGAATGCTAGTGGGAAAACCGAACATTTTATTCACTCAGATTTTCCATTATTAAGTCTGAGGCTACAGAAAAATGTAACAGAAGTTTTTTCATAACAAATGTAAGAGTTTAATTATATTTGTATGAATAGAACAAAGTGTTTTACTTATTAGTAAGTAGTCTAATCTTAGAATTTTTCCTAAGACAAAATTCCTATGGAGCCACTTCCTTTTCTTGTAGTTAGAATTAAGATGATTTGTTTCTGAACTACTAAAAGTATTCAAAAGGAAATGTACACTTTAAATCATGTAAATGGGTCTATTACTTTTCTAGAGTCAGGAACAAAAAGTGGTGACAGCCTTTACTGGGAAGAGGTTCCTGTAACAGACTATTTTACATAATTAATCAGAGAAGATAAGCAATTCAGGCATCCAGACAATATGTGCAAATGTGTTACAAATGTTATCTTTGTGCGGGAAGAGAATTGTAGAGAAGTTTCTTGCTTTTGAGTGTGTTGCTCTGGGGTGCTACATATGGCCATACATTCTGATGACTGTTTGCTTTTCCAGTAGCAAGAACCTTAAATGAACCAGGTGATTGTAAAGGAAGTCGAGGAGTACTGTAGCAGTGATATAAAAACTTTGTTCTCCTATTCTCAAAAAAAAAAAAAAAATTGCTGAAATAGTGGTGATCCAAAGCAGGCAGGAAAAGTACAGATGGAGAGAGAAGGAAAGCATATATTGAGATTTCCTTGTTGCACTTCTTTTTTCTGTGGAAATATGTAGCTTGCAACTATATCGAGTCATGACAATGCAAGATCATGAGGCAAACATTGGAGGAGAAGGTAAGGAATTTAGTTCTACAGTGTTTTTTTTTTTACTGTTTTTGACATCAATAAAATGTGTCACTGAGGTCTCACTGTCCTTTATTCCACTGGTTCACTTGCTGAGTACCCACTTAAATTAATTGAATTTTTGATGAAATACTAAAAATGAGAAGTCACAGTCCATAAAAGTAAGTACTCGAGTATATTTGTCTTTTTGGCATTAATGCTTTCTTTAAAAAAATCTGTCATTAGCCTTCTGTGACAGTCTTTGAAAACAGATCCCATAGTGAAATCAAAACATAAGTAAGAATTGATTAAAAAAAATCCAATATGCCAAATATCAGTAGCAGCCAAAACCTGGTTATGTCATACCATAAAAGATAAAACATCAGTGCTATTATGAATATCATCTGTTTAAAATTCTAAAATAACCCCAAAAACCCCAAGACTCAAGTAATCCAAGAAGCCAAGATAGAGTTTGTAGCAAACACAGCTATTTTCCTTTTAACTGGAAAGAATTGTTTATAAAAAATATTGTAAATCCTATTGTATTTTAAAAAATTCCCCAAAAACAAAAAATCAAGCACCTCAGAAATCTAATCAAGCATATGCTACGTTCTAAATTGTCGGCAAGTAAATGTGTATGGAGGTACTTGCTGCATTTTCTATCTACTTTGTAGCCTAGCTACAGGTTTTAATTTTTCTTTATAAAAGCTTAATAATTTAAGAAAGTTCTGTACATGCCCCAACCCCCAACACATGCAAAAAGAAGTCTTGGGGGGTTTTTTTTGGTGGGGTTTTTTTTTTTTTCTTTTTTTTAAATATTGGAACCTACAGGACACTATTTAAAGAATTTTGTTGTAATGTTACTTGAAATTACTACATTTCAGATTGCACATTTTTTTAACAAATGAAATTTGGACCATTGGAGAGTTGCCATTAGAGTTTCTTTGCTGGGATTCCTTGCACTTTTTGTACTATTTACTTTTTAAAGACCATTATTGTTTAAGTGTCTTTTAAAACATACTGCATTTATGTAGATGTTTGCCATTTCAATTAAGATTTTTAGCATTTGAAATTAAATTAGGGCCTAATCTCATATTTGACATTACTTTGAATATTCTTTCTAGCATGTCTTCACCATTTGAGATATGGCTGTATGATGTTTGTGTATTGTGTGGCTGTATGTATGATGTATATTCAGCGTGTCTTTCATGAATAGTTGTATGACAAGTAGAGATTCAAGTTTATCATTAAACATATTTTTAAGTCAGTTCAAGGGCATTGATTTTTGTTCAACAAAGCAAAACTGTTCAGAACAGAATATTAGTATCTATTTAATTTTAAAATTATAATAAGATTTAAGCATGTGCTTAAATTGACTGGGGCTTCTAGCTGTGGTGTAAACAGTAAATTTTTTCTAATAAAGGCAGCAAAATTTGCTAGAAACAGCAGATTTTTGGTAAGGATTTTGTTTATAGATTCACGTGCTTTGAGACTATTGAAGAAAACATGTTAATATCTATAATTAAGTTTCTTACTTGTGCCATAAGTACTGAGTGCAGGTCATTTGGTAATATACTGTTCTTCCATTTTTTTGGTTGTCCTTGGGTGACGGCAGTTGTAGGTCACCGCTGGGAAGTGGCTCACCACACAGGATATTTGTTTTTGTAGATGTGGTGTTTAGAGCAAGCTGACATCTACTCCCTTTGTGTAGGAGAGCACATTTCACTGCTCTCAGTTTCTCTGCTGCTTCATGGCCTAAGCCAGAGCAAATATGATCCCTACGGATTAATTTTACCCCACTGCAGAGAGGCCTCACCACATCCTGTTATTGATTCAGACCCCAAGCACCTCTATGAACTTCAGGGCCTCCACAGGCCTTGAGTCTTAGGGAGAATCCCACCCTATCAGTGATATTCACTTCCACTTGTTTTTCATTCATGTTTCCTATTATATGATAGTTTCATTAAGTGGAATAGATGCCCTTGCTAAGAATATTACTGCTTTCAGATTTAATTGTGATTTAATTGTATTTTAGCTGACATTCTCATTTGATTCAAATGCCCCTTTCCACAGTTCAGACCTTCACTGCTACTTTTAAACACTCTCCCAGCTAACTGAACTTGGCAGTATTGTGGTACACATTATTTTTGATTTTACTGCTCTGACTCTTTAAATTAGTTTCATATTGCTTAAAGTCAGTTTGTGAATTGATATTCTTCTTGTCTATTCCCTATTCACACTTGAAGTAGCTGTTCCAAGAGAATGGTGTGCTGCTAGCAGAAGCATTCAAATGAGCCCCCCTGTGCAAGTCAGCCCCAGGAGGGTAATTTCTTACAAGGGAGCACACTAAGCCGAGAGGATAACCAAGCTGAGACCTTGTGTGTTACTTCCGAGAGGACATTTATTTCATGAGAGCCCCTGTCTGTACTTCCTATGCATGTGTATCTGCCCTTGAACAGAATGCTGTGCTGTCCCTGGCTTCTGTGACAAGGCCACTTTTTCTCTGCCCTAAGGGAAGGGCAGAAACACCTGGAGACTTACACTCCTGTGGGGGGCTGTGGGGCATGGAGCTGTCTGGAACCCTCCCTTGGGTTGGTTTGGCTATGCCTTGCACTTCACGCATGGCTGTGCCCATTGATTGTTTCAGCTAAGTCCATATAGAAAATAGGTCAGCCATGCAGTGGCTCAGAAAGAGAGCTTTAATTATGTAGCTGTAATCTAGAAACAAGACGTGTATCATCTTGGTGGCGACTTGAACCTCTTCCAAAGATGTTATCAAGCATTGTGGAATCTAGCCCTTTGACAGCTATTTGTATTAGAGAACTTCAGGAAATATCCCATGCAAGCCATCCAATTGACTCCCTGTGAATAAAGTTCAAATTTCCTATTAGACTGCAGCATGCTAAAATTATTATTTTCCCCTCCACAAATGGAAATGGAAAGAAATGTACATTTATGAAGTGAATCTGAGTGAATCTGTTCCTCAGCCCTGTTCTAATTTATTCAGAACAAAAATATCATGTTTTTGGGGAAAATGTATTTTGTGGGAATCCTCCTGGTGCAATTCTAGATTGTCAGTGTTTCCAGAGAGTGCAGTAAAACATACGGTTTCTGTGATGCCACATACAATAGTTGCTGCTAAACTCTCTACTTTTAATGAATAATAGCACAGAAACAAGTTTCTCAATAGTGTATTAGAAGTGCGTTGTTCAGTGATGACTGCCTTTCTAATGCTAACTAAGGTAAATATATGTTTAATTTCATTTTAACCTTGCATTTCCCTTGGTACTTGATACAGATGTGGACTGACAAAAATTGTTCAGGGAAAGCTGATTACCCTCCTCAGGAAATACAGAAACTCTTCACACACAAAACAGCATTGGTAAAAGTCTGAATACAACAGAGGAATGCCTCAGCAATATTTCTAGTTTGTTGTTGGGAAAAATTGGGATTTTGTTTGTTCATAATGATTTCTATGATTTGAAAACACAAGACAGTATACTCAGGTGCTGCCTTCTGGTTAATAGGAAGGGGGTACCTGCTTAGACAAATAGCTGTGTTTCTCCCTAGCCCTGACTGCAGGTATCCAGGAGCCTAAAATACTCATTGCAGTTCCTGTTTTAAATAGAACTGCTAAAAATGGCAAAATTTCCATGTCTTCAGAGAAAGCATGTATCCATCTAATTTTAAATTTCCTTTTTTGTTGTTTTTGTCAAAATTATTTTCATAGTTGTCACTTGCCTCTTTGCACTGGCAAGCTAAAAGTGCAAAACTATTTGCCTTCACAATGAGAAAAATCTTTGAACTGATATATTTTTGAAATTGTAGTGAAAATAGAGCCATTAGCCCATAGAGCTCACAAGGCATATTTAGAGGTATGGTTTTAGAATTTCCCTGTGGGAAGAATGGTATGAAGGGAGAGAGTCTTGTGGCTTAAGTAACTTAGCGAGGCTTTTGGTCAATGGGGAACTGGTTGTTTGGTTTTTTTTTTTTGGTTTTTTTTTTCCCTTCAAAAATCTTCAGGTAATTGTTATTAAATAATTAATTATTTAATAACAATTAATTATAGATTAATTAAATGCTTATTTTGATACAGTTAAAGGTTCCCAAAAAAGTTGCATGATATTAAAAGCCAGCCAAGGGGAAATGCATTTCCTTTAAGGGATTATGAAACCTTCAGAAATAACAGAATGGCATTAAACCTGTTGTGCATTAGTCATGAAGATTTAGTGTGAGGATACCTTCCTTGTTTTGCTTGTGTATTTAGCACCTGCACCTTTTTATGAATCCTGTCTGCAAAATCTATTACAATTTTACTGTGTAAAGTGTTTTCATCCCATTGTTGCTTTTAAAATGTCTGCCAATTTTTATGAAGTCAAACGTGACTTTTCTAAATCACTCAGATCTGCTAAACTGCCCAGCAAACTTCTGCAATCTCTTAACTTGTGCTAAGACATCTGAATTCACTTCTTATCTTGCCTGCAGTCTGTCTTTTGTGATCTCCAGCACACCTTATTTTGCCACTTTTATAAAGGAGATATTGTTATGCTCCTTTCATATCTCATTTTTTATCTTACCC
>PYHW01009688.1:3801545-3818865 GCA_013186435.1 Turdus rufiventris
GAATACCATATATAAGTGGATACGAAACTTCTGTAAGAATAGAATTTTTGCATGTTATGATCTTGTTGACTAAATAGTGAGACTTTCATAAATATTAGAAGGTAATGAAATATTTTACTTTGCAGAGAAAGACATTTGGTTGTGTGGTGGCAATGAACTAACAGAGGAGGCCAGTCTTCGTCTCAAGTTGAGCAGTTTGCAAAATCTTTTGATGTGCTCATGAGGCAGAGAACACATTTGTAGTGACTCTGAAAATCTGCTGCTGATCTGAAAATTAATATCAGCTTCAATCAGGTTCACATTTAGCCCTGTATGTCATGTGCTCCAGATTTGTGCGAGAGGCAGCATGATTGTCAACTATGTATGGAAAAAGTCATTGACCATAACAGTAGTAAATTTTGGAACCAAGAGAGGAATGGCTAGCCACAGTTTGAAGTGCGCAGCTGTAGCATGCATGAGATAGAGGTGAGCATCACGTCACTGACTATTCTGGACTGGCACTCAGAAATGCCGGTAAAAACTGGCTTTAATGGTTGCTTAATATAGGAAATGTGGTTTCATAATATCTTCCTTTGAGTTTTGCTTTGAAAATTATTTGCAGTTCTAAGTAATAATAAGTCCTAAGCAAAAATCAGGTCAAATGAGAGAGGGGAATTAAAAGGAAAAAGTAACTTTTCAAAGAGGCTTTGAAGCACTGAAGATCAAGGACTACTGATAGGATACAGGGTTATGATTTACCCATAGCAAAAACTAAAACAGAACGTCTATCCCTGCCTGTGTTGTAGGCAGAATTTTGTTAGCAGTAAATTGGTATGTGGAAAAATAAGGTGATAAACTGAAATAAGAGTTATTCAGGGCAAAAAAGCATCTAATGGAATTAATGTGTTTAAAAAATAGTTTTTATTGCCATTGTTGTAAGTTACTATATCGTGAATAGCTGATCTATTTAATGCTGGAATAAATATGCCAAAAAAGGCAGTTATATGGGTTTGTATAACAAATACTCAGTGTTTTCTCTCCCAGTTGTTACACTCATGGAAATGGAAAACACTCATAAGCTTTAGTAAAATATTAATAAATGCATTCCAACCTTTAAACTTAGGTTTGGCACTCTGTCTTTTAGCAAAGAAGCTGTATTACTTAGGAATGCAATCCTAATGTTAATTTGCCATAGTATGGGCAGTGTGGGATTTAGATTCCTGTTATAAATAGAGTTGAAAATCCAGAACAAAGGTTTACAACATGAATATGCTGCAAAGATACTTGTGTTACTGTGAGAACTTCTCCGTTGTCACAAGATACTTGTAAAAGTTAGTGCTTGTGTCTTGTCAGGTGCAAGTATTTAAAATAAATGTTTTGTATTTTCCACATCACCTAAAGGGTAGACAGAATTGTCAATTGCTTCTGACCCCATATAAGGGAAGACTATACACAGTGCAGCAAACTTTCTTTCCTCCTTGTGTTATTTTTACCTGTTGAGACTGCACTCTGCAAGATTAATGGTGCTTCAAAATGCTCTAGAAAGCCAAAGTGCTTAAAAATATTGTCTTCATCTTGGCAGGAAATTTTTGTGAAGGAGATACTACCTCTCTCTTTAAACTTAGGTCTCTGGTTCACATCCTTCAGGAACTCATGCATGTCATTCCCTCCCTCTGCCCCAGCTATTTGCATGGCTTCTCAGCCTTTACTCCCTCAGAAAATGGGGAACTTGCTGTGTAGCATCCTCTTTCTGTGCACGTAAACAAGTACAGAGGTGGAAATTGTTATTTGTTACATTACTTCTTTTTTCAAGGGTCCAGTGAACAATAATTTTAACTGTCCAGTCGAAGGAGCATCTCTTTTCAAGATAATATTCAAGTAACATTCAAAACCTATTTGAAGTACCCCTCTGAGTACATAAGCACTCATTATGGCCAGAATTTGATTTTGGTTTGTTTGTAGGTTTTCTGCTACAGTTCACTGGCCAGTTGTTCTGCTCTTTCATCTCTGAAACAACTGAACTGTGTTCTTTCTGCCTGGAGCTGCACAGCAAGTTGGAGACATCTTCTTATATGGCTCCAATTTTTAAATAAATGTTGTTCCTTAATATAATGAAAGAAAATAGGTGTTCATTCATGGATTTCCATTTTACAGAATTAAAAACAGCATATACAGAATGCTTATTTGTTAACATTTTGGTGGGAAGTTGTACTTTGAAGGACCTTTGGTGTGGTACAGCCCCTACACTTAAAGTTAGTCTTAGGTCTCTGGGTAGCTGAAGTGTTGAGACAATGATATTTATCAATAACATTTGATTTTAGTTTGGATTCTCAGCAAGGTAAATCTGAGATTACTCTGTTGCTACTTTTCTTTGGCTGATACTCCTTTTTGGGAGCTCCTCCAGACCAAGATACTCAGCTGTGTTCTGTGCTCATTTTGCCTGAGGACTGAGGCCCAAAGCCTCCCAGCACTGAATCGTGAATTGCCGCACCGTGAACTAAGAACTTACCTTCTGTGGTGGCAGTGGGAGGAAGGTCTGCTTGTGGTTATTGGTGATTGCTGACACCAGTGCATTTCCATGCTGCCTCAATGGAACACAGATCAGGGACTTGAAGGAAGCCATGTAAGTAATATTTCCATCCTGGGATCTCAGATACATGTATAGCACTAACTGGTATTTCAGAAGGTCTGATGGAGAGAGAAAAGAGGTTCCTTATAGACATTATGAGACACAAGTAAAATATCTTTTAAAAAAAGAAAATGTAAAGTTTTTAATGAAACCGTAAATTTGTAACAATGGACTTTGTTATAAATCAATGCAATTTAAAACAAAATACTAGAAAATAACATAGCAAGTTTAGGAAGTTTTTGCTTTTTTATTAACACAGGGCAGCCTCATTAAACAATGCTGCAAAACAAGGTATGTCATTCCCAGCCCCCCAATAGATGCTACTGTGGCAGCCCAGTGAAACTAGAAATTGAATCTTGATGGCCAAATCAAGGTCAAACACATATCCTTCCTTAATTGTGCAAGAGAGTAGGAGAGTTGATTGAAGCACAGAAACAACAAACAAAGATTTTCTCCTAAAATCTAAAATACTGCTGGAAAGCTCCATAAAATTAGCATGTCAAAATGTTCTATAGGCTATACTGTCAGATTACAGAAAAATTACTTGCATATGAACCTACCAAACTTCAGTGGATTTGTAGGAGAAAGCACCTTATCAGAAAGAGAACTGTCCATTCCACTACAAGTAGTTTAGCTCTATTGCCCATGTTTTCCTAATTTCTTATGAATTTTTTAATCCTCATGTTGTTCTACAGGTTTTCTTCTGTTCTTTCCTCCTTGATCCTTTATTCTGTCTGGATCTCCCTTTGTTTTATCTTTCACATAATAAAGAACAGGACATACTGCAAAATAAATTTTAAAAAGTAGAAAAATTGCAATCTTAGAAATTAAGACAAACTCTGATCTTTCAGACATTGATAAGCATACTATGATGTTAACACCATTGCAGCCAGTGCAGTGTGAGAGAAAGACCCAAGGACCTTGCACAAAAAAATCACCAAAAAACTAGCAGAAGAATTACAGTTAAAATACATTTAATTTGCCTCAATAATTAAACCCTGAATTTCAACCTCGAATTAGAGTCTGGTGATCTGATCAAAGTTCCTGCACTGTTCTTTGTTAACCTTTTCTTGGATTTTCATTCTTCAGTATCTCTATCTGTTTAATCTCTATTTGTCTGAAACACCTTCCACATTGCGAGCTAAGCATCTATTTCTGTGCCAGTGTGTAGCCAGCACTCTGACCAAAACTAAAACAGTTTCAAAAAGCTGGATGATATTGGTTTTGTTCTATTTGAATATTCAACTTTGATATTGTTACAAGAGGCTGCAATTCAACAGCTAAGGTACTTGAATCTGTATAATGCATAGCTTGAAATATGCTAAATCTTCCTAAATGTAAATGTTCTCACTGGAGGAGCAGCACTGACCAAGGGTTCTGCTGTTTGATATGTTTTAGCTATAAGGATGTATCTTTTTTAAAATTTATCACTAGTGAGGGTTTGGAAGTGTAGCATTATAAATCATTTATTTTCCTTGGCATCATGATCAATACATCAATGATCCTCTGATTTTTCACTGCATCTATTATTAAAACCAGAAGCTACATTTTAATTACTTGAGAAGTTTCTTTATAAAGGAGCTCACATTTCTATGTCTCAATAGCCTGCTATGATTTAGATATGTCAAAGCTGAATCTCTCATAAATATTTTTAGCTTACTTTTCCATAGGGCCACATTTTCCCCTCACTCTTTACCCCCAACTGCCACAGAATATGTGGTGAATGTGGCAGTTATCTCTTGAGTTAATTTTGCATTCCTTCTCCCTGCTGCTGTCATTTGCATGTGCTGACTTTTCCTATGCAAAAGTAATCTAAAAAACACTATGTGCAATTTGATTTCTTTCACATGCTTAAAAGAAGAGTTGAAGAAATGGAACAGAAGGATTTGAAAGATCAGTAACTGTGATAACTTCAGCAATTGCGCTGGAGACAATAACAAGCATCATAGATTGAACATTCAACAGGAAGCCAAAATCTGCTTCTGGATTTATTTAATCTTTAGTTTTGTTACACATGTGGTATACACTAAAACCAGTCAAATGCTAGTCATTAAGTGCTTATTTGTTGTGACTAATAAGATTAATTTCTCTTAATACCACATGTGCAAGCTCAATATTTCATGGAAGCTCTCATCTATAGATAGCTTCATCATTTTAGTGAAAAAAGAAGCCCATGTTTTTAAAGACAGTATGCATTCACATGTTTACCTAACTTTCTCTGTTTTAAATGCATATCTGCAGTGTTTTGCAAAAGAATATTAGAAAGAACCTAAAAAGAAAGAACCTATTAGAAGAGTATTAAGAAGAACCTAAACCTATTTAAAGTGGTATTGTAATGTATTCCTAGAGCATTCAGTCTCTCTGGATGTGCTGATAGTGCATCTTACCTTTGAAAAGACTGCTTTTGTGTACTCAAATATTTTTTTAGAGCAGATTTTGAAAGAGGTGGGCTATGAATAACTATATGTGCCTGTACCATTGTGTGCAAAATGACAGGCCAATCAAGCGAAATAAAAAAGGAAGGTGCACATGTGCTAAATCAGCAATTCCAATTATTTTTAAACATGTTTTGTAGCAGAAACCATCTGTAGGCATTTAATCAAAAAGGAAGGTGCCTCTTGGTCCTGTTCTGCAAATACCATGGAAGAGAACAATTGGGAAAGTCTCTAATTTCTCTGCTTCTTCAGAGCTGCTTTTTTTTGCAGGGACCTACCCAAAGCAGAATCAGTATCTCTATGATGGCTATGAAAACACCCCTTCAGCATGTATTTAGGTTGATTACACATCTTCAATCAGTATGTTTTTGTGGAAAAACTACAAGGGCGTGACCTCAATGCTGCAGGACAAATCATTTTTTGCTAATTAAAATTCCTGTTATCACCTTCCCATGCATAGTTTTTAACCTCAAATAACCTCAGTTCTGTGATTATTGCATCTGTACACTTAACTGCAAAAACCCAAATGTTAAAAAGCCAAGGTTATATTTTGGTTCAAAAATAAGAAAACATGCAAATCAGTATTTCAGTGACAGCAGTGACAGACCTTTTAAGTTTAATCCTATTCCTGCTATATCCAGAAACCTGCTATTGACTTCAACAGGAGTTGGCATGAATGCTTAGCTATGAATAAATATGAAAGGTAGTTGTCAGTAATTTTCAGTGTGAAAATGATTTTGTAGACATTATAAACAGAAGTGACAGGTGGCAAATATCCAGTCAGAAAACTCTGCAACAGAAATCTGCTAATGAAACACTTCCATTTCTACAGACCTAGTTTTCAGACACTTCTCTAAGATCTGTGGAATTCATGGGAACTTCTGGTACTTTTATTTATAAAACCTGCTGGTCATTATAATTTAAAGCTGTGAACACAAAGTGGATATTCAACTATATGTACTGTCATTAGACACTACAATCAATGTTTTATATTGCTCTACCATGCTACAGTATATTTGTGAAAATAATATTTATGTAAACCTGTATGTCAATTGCATAAACAGTTACATCAACTTCAGCAAGAATATGTGCAAGTACAAATCTCAACAAGGTAAGTGTCTTTCAAGAACTAGGGGAAATTTTTTTATTGTTTGTGAAAGATGCTTCACAGTTAATCCAGACCATGGTGCTCAAATGGGAAGCTACTTCATGCTTTTGAAATTTTGAGTTGTTAAACAGTTTGTGGTTTCATTTATAAAAAAAGACACGCAGCAATGCTAAGTCATGAATACTAGCTAAAGATTCCACTCATGGTATGGGATAAAAGCTTACTAGATTTCACTTTTATTCACTATTATTTTTAGTTTATTTGCTCCTTAAAAGCGTTTTTGATCTATTAAATAAATAAAAATCAGATTTTAAAGGTCAAGTTAAATGAGGGAAGTGCTATGCATTGCTAAATTTGAGAGACTGAACTCTAAGCAGGTATTTAGAAGGAATCAGTAAGCACTGCAATTAACAATTGCTTAATTTTCCTTTTGTGGATTCTAATTAAATCACATTGGTTATGAGCTGTTGGCTATGGCTTTGATCTTCACATTTAACTCCTGCTGATGGTCATGACCACTGCATGTCCTCAGGATGAGTTTTAATTTTTGAAAAGAAGACAAATTTATTTTTCATAGCTTTTCTCTTACAAGTTTTATGAAAGTATTGCATTTTCAGGGACTGCAAATGCAGATTATGCTATATTTAAAAAGAAATTCCTTTAGAGAGTGAGAATAGTTTCTAGATGCTTTAAACTGCTTGCCCTCACTTCGGCATCTCCTCTCTTTCAAATGCTTCCTCATCTGGGCACTTGGATCACTCAAGGTCTCATCAGTCAGATCAGTATCAGGATTTCTCAAAAAAACCAAAATGCAAGCCCAAAACTTGAATATTTTGTCATGGTTACATACAGCAGGTTTTGAGTTTTTGTTGAGGTATCTTTCTCTCTGCCTCCGTAAAAATGGCCGTGAGCAGTGCAGCATCAGCGCTCCTGCAGTCTAAGGAGGCTGTGGCTCTTGGGGAGCTATCTCCATCGGGAGTTGCCCAGCTGGGAGTCCAGCCATGCTGTGGGCCAGGGGTGACGGGGTGCGGATGTGCCGCAGTCGAAGGCTACCATTTCATCCTGAGCATGTGACAGAGGGAGCAGAGGATTAGGTGCTGTGAGCCTGCCTGCTGGGCTTGCTGGGGAGGGTTTTCATAAAGGTATTGACTCACAGGAGGAGAATATTTTTCCCATGCTGTCTTCTCAGCATGCCTCCCTGTTATTTGGTCCTAGCATAGGAAAATATTTACCCTACAAAAATACTTAATGTGATACTTAAAATGGCAAATAAGTATTTTATCAGCAGCATTTGGGAATCGGTCTTTCCTTTAGCTATATGCCAAAACATGGGTGTAGTAATTAAGGTTCCTCCTGTGCTTTTAATTGAAACCAAAGATACGATATAACTTTCACATCTGGAATCTGGGCTTCTCCCAGGAGTATATTTGGACCCAGGAACTTGCTTCAGACCATTACAGGGAAATGAGTCAGTCACAAAACCAGTATAAGAAATATTCAGTGATATTTTAAAATGAGAGTTTTGCCCTGTCTTCAAGAACTTTAGTTTCAATATTAAGATATAGTGTTTGGTGTTATTACACAAATGCTAATATTTTAAAGCAGCAGAAATGTCTGTCTCATTACCATAAAATAAGGCATATTAGTAGTTCTGAAGTTGACAAGTATTTTTGAAACTTGTTTTCAAAATAGATGACAAGATGGAAAAGTAGATAATTTAGTTTTTTCTCAAAACGAAGGTAATTATTTTCTTAATCTCCTGACTTGGTAGCTGTCTAATGTTGCAAATCACAATCTATTCAATTTGGAGCACAGACCAAACACTTGATTGTGTTTCTCTGCTTCTTAAAACAATTTATACAGAAAAGAAAATTAAAAGGTAGAAATGTGAGGAAATTTGACATTATGTGGGGAGAAAGATTTTTTTTTTTTTGTAATCAGGATCTAGATTTTTAGCTTGCCCTAAGCAGTCATATAGTCAGAGTGTGAACACTGGAACTGGGCTTGCACAGCTCACAATGGCAATTTTAGTGCTTTGGAAAAACAATTATAAAAGACTACTCTTAAAGGGATCTGGGGTAAAGACAGGTCAGAACCAGGATGGACTTGAAAGAAAGGAAATTTTGTGTGAACAAGCAGAAAAGTTAATGCCTGGCAAAGCATATTTCTTTTGGGAGCTGTTTCTAGTAATTTCTTGGGCACCAGTAAATTATTGTGAAGTCCACTGTTCCATATCATGTCTTACCCTGATCTGCAGAGAGGGTAATAACCTTTTCATCAGTCATTGCTTTTTCTCAGGTAGCAGAAATATCTACTGTGAAAAAGCCTAGAATCTTTCAGGAAAGAAAAGTACTACTTGGTAAAATAAGTAAAGCCTGGATCTACACAAGATGGTAATGATTTAGGATGGAATAGTCATGTATATTAAGGGGTTTCTAGACCTCAACTCCTAGGCTTTGCAATATCCAAACAAATGAATGCTTTGGAAATGTATTTACCCAGGACATGTTTAAACTAACAATGAAGCAAGCAATGAAAGGTTAAATTATTTGTATGGGCTTTAACAAGACTAATAAGTACTTGCTTTGACTTCTTAACATATGCGTTTATATATTGATGTGGACTTGAGGGGTGTTCTCTTAGTAATTTGGAAATGTCCCTAAGATCCTTGGAAATGGACCAATCACTAGGGCTTTTTGTTGCTACCCACAGTACTTGAAGTAGAAAAAATAATATACAGATATTGTACTTCATATTACTAAGACAAAATTATAAGATTTAGTTATTTTAGCTGTGTTTGTCAGCTGATAGGCATGGAAGCTGAAACAAAAATGAACAGCTAGTGATAGGGTGGGTGCTGGGTTCTAACCTGTCTTACTGGAAGCTGGTTGTGTTTTGCCTGTGCATAAAAAGAACGGTTCCTGCCTTGCTCTCTTCAGAGGCACTGTTTGGCAAGGGGCAAAAGGCAATGGTTTCTGAAGCCCAGAGATTAGAGCTGAGTATGAATAGCAAACCCCTTTCTTATAAAATAAATTTTCTTACATAAAGGCAGAAGTTAACAGCTGCTTCTGTGGAGGCAAAGGTCTCCACACCACTCCTGCAAGTGCTGTGATCACTCTTGCACTACAGAAAATTAGAATCAGTCAGTGATGTCTTTTGACTGCTGCAAAACAAACTATTTTTTTTCAAATTATTGGTCAACATGCAGCAGTTCACCTAACAAAGAGACATGTATGATTTAGTACATACCACATACCATATTTTGTCTTACTCTGAGTGAAGGACTCTGTTGATCATAAGAGAAAATAATTTAATGTTGCTTTTAGTTTTTGTGCCATGTTCATAAATTAAGATTATGAACTACCTTTAGCTACTGTTGACAAGTGGTGTTGTTTAATTCTTATAAATGGCTGTGTTAATATTAAAGATTGATTCATTGATCCGTATCGCATGACAATGTCAATAAATGTTGTAAGGAAGGAAATATTTAGAAGCAGATAGTAAAAATAAACATACAGGAATGCATTTTGACTATGAGACAAGTATAGATGTAAACTTAGAATGAGATGTTTGTATGGAGCATTTTGAGCACAGTTATTCTGCATCTATGACTATACTGTGTAAAGTAATCTTCGTTTTTCTGAGTGGCATAGTGCCATGTACTCAGTCAAACACTAAATAAATTGCTTGCTTGTAGTTTGATCTCACAGCAGATTATTTAATTTTAATTTTCAGTTTGTTTCCCAAGGTAACTACAGCATCAATTAATATGGCAGAGATGGAGAATTCACATTAGACTCTGCTGCTCCCCTGGGATGAGCTTTCTCAAACCATGTTTGGAGAGGAATCAAAACCAGAAACTTTTTTTCATGGTTTTTTTTTTTTTTTTTTTTGTTATGGTCAGAAAAATCCAATTACATGCTGAACAGTGGGAGGGCTCGTGTTCCTCATTCCTGAAACACATCTGCAGATGTTTGCCTTAACCTGTAATGTGTGGTATTATCTTTCTCCTACCTTTTTAAGGTCCATTTTACTGCTGAAATTCCTTCTGTATTCTCTACACATTCATTATCTTTCATTCATATCTCTATCACTCATTATCTTTCTCCTGTCAGACCTTTAATACCACTGTCTAATTACCATATGAGTAAGACAGATTTTCATGTAATACAATAGACTTTTTTCCTGAACATTACTTAATTTAAGAGCAAGATGCACTTAGGATACCAGATGCAAACTTGATGTTTTAATAAAAGAAGAACTAGTCTATGCATAGGGTTTTTTCTGTATTTGAATCCTCTGAAGTGTCATGGGATTAGGTTTTCTACTTTGTTTCCAGTTTTGTCATTTCAGAGGTCAGGGAGAGTTTTGAACTGACCACAGCTTGAAAATTGTTATACCTGTTAAATTAATAATGGTTTTGAACTGAGATCTCTGTTGTCAAAGAATATACAGTTTGTTTCTGGAAAAACAAAAACTTCAGATGCTTAGAGAATGGTTCTTCAGAAAACTTTCTTTAGGAACTGTGTCTTCATTATTTGGACTTTTAAGATCTGATATTGGTGTTGTACAACAGTATTATTGCTAGAAACGTCATGGATATCCACTTTCTTGCAAGTCAATTATGATGTATTCATAAATAAAGACAGATGAGAGACCAACATCTGATCATATTCAGATCAAGGGCAAAGATTCTAGTGCCCACTAGGGCAGGAAGAGGCTGATTGTAGGTGTCCTGCAGCTCAAAGGGTTGCATCACAAAAAGAAGCTGCAGACACAGTAGCTGCCTGTTCCAGGAGTTTTGTCAACTCAGGGATCTTCACATTAGTACCCATTTTGCCCCCTGAAAAGTCTTGTTCCATGACCATCTTCTGGGACCTCCTCTTCCCACTTGGCAGCTTCTGGAGACTTTTCAGGTGTAAACCAATGGCATCACTTCCTTTACAGAACTGATTCTACCTGCCTGGATATCTTTCCTATCACAATAAATGTGATTTAGTTAAAATACAATATGCTAGCATGGAAGTGAACCCCAAATACTTCCAGATCGTTGTTTTCTAAAAACAGAGAAATAATTTAATCAGCAGGACAAAAGCAACAAAAGAAACTGAAAACTCGTTGAAACCATTGGTACTTGATGAAGATCATTCACTTAGGTTAGTACAAGTGCAGTGAATAATTGTTTCTATCTAATTATCCATTAATTCCTTCTTACGTTCTTCACTGGAAAACTTTTTCTTAGGTCTGTTTAAATAACAGCATATATATTTGCAGTGTTATATTCCCTGAGAGATGTTTAAAATGTTTAATTCTATATTTTTTTACAAAAGTACATTCCAGGGACTTTTTTTTTTTTTTCCTTTCAAAGTGCTGATATACTTGACTTAAAAATTTTAGTAGTTATTTTATAAATTCAAAATTTATCTCAAAGCTTAAGGCCCAAATTCAGCAAAGCATATAAGTATATATGTAAGATCCATCAGAACCATAATTTTTTTTAGCTTTGACTACTGCATATATATATGTGTGTTTAACTTCAGTACACACATTAGTCCAACTACAAAAATATATTTCTTTTCTGCTTTTCTTTCTTAGTATAGTAATATCAGGTGTGTAATGGCTTATGGATAAAAATATCTATGTATGTATGTATCTATCTATTACAATGCTTTCAGTATAAAGTATTATATAAATTATGCATTTGGAGTGTAGTTCTTGCTTTAAAATTTTCACTGCCTTATTTGCTACCCATTGTTATTTAGCAGTAAAAAAATGAAGCATTGCTGATGTCCACACAGCAGAAACAAATTAATTTCTGTGTAAAAACTGAAATCGGAAATATAAAATGTTATGTAAACATTCTTTAGCTTCTTGTTCTTAGCATTATGTTTATTGATTCTTAAAATAAGACATTAATTTTGATAGATGTCCCCTAGAACCTGGCCAGACACCATCAGTATTACAGCATACTTTAAAAGGGGGTTTTCTGCCAAATATTTTTTTTCAGCAGCAGATCCCATCGAAGTTGCTCCTGCCTGTTTCTCCTTTTATCCATGCCATTTGTGCTGTGTCTGCAGCACTCCTCTGTTGTGCTATTCATTACAGCCTTTCAAAAGCAGCAGCTGATAACCTGTATCAGGGAATTAGTTATTTTTAACCTTGCTACAGTTACTGTGTGACCCCAAATGCCTTTAGGGTATCTCAGGGGCAGAAATAAAGGGTGTAGTGCACAGCCTTATTAAAGCTTATTAGTGCCTTTGAGAGAAGTATGGTAATTTCACAACTACAAGGCACACCGGATTACAAGGCACACCTCCGGGAGTCAGCAAATTTCGCAACCCTGTACATCATATAAAGCACACCGGACTATAAGGCGCACTTTTTTTTTTTTTTTTTTTTTTTTTTTGGTAGCGCGCAGATGCGCTGCGTGCAACAAAATAATGAATTACTGGCAGGCGCTCAATTTGCAAACGTTTTTCACAGATTGGCGTAGCCTTTAAACGCAGCCCCAGGCGCCCTTCCCATGCTGTGGGCCTCGGCACTCCTGCCCACCTCCAGCGCCAGCTGGCGAGGTGCAGCTCAGGCCAGCCGCAGCTCTCAGCGGTTTGGGGACAGCGGCTCCCTCCTTCCTTCCCTGTGTGGCTCGTGCTGGGCCAGGGCCGGTGGCAGCTCCCTCCTTCCTTCCCTGCATGGCTCGTGCCGGGCCTAGGCCAGYGGCAGCTTCCTCCCTCCCTCCCTGTGCAGCTCGTGCCAGGTTGGGGACAGTGCTGGCTTCTTCTCACCCCCGCACCCGGGCTGGGGCCAGCGCTGGCTTCTCACCCCCGTGCCCGGGCTGGGGCCGGCGCAGGCTTCTTCTTCCCCCTGGACCAGGGGTGGCTTCCTCTCTCCCAGCACGGTGGCCAGGGCCGGCAGCAGCTCCCTCCCTCCCAGTACAGCTCCTGCCGGCTGCGGCCACCCACTCCCGTCCCTCCTCACAACTCGGTGCACCCGTGGCACCGCCCCCCCATTGTGGCTCACACTTCTGGTTTGGCAAATTTCGCAACTTTATCCATTACATAAGGCACATGGGACTATAAGGAGCGCTTCTGCGTTTGGGCCAAAATTTTAGTCAAAAGGGTGTGCCTTATAGTAGTGAAATTACTGTAGTTGTTGTATCTCCAGAGAGAAAAATCTAATGCTTAACTGCTTCCAGAGTCATCAGAAGCTCTCTTTTTTAAAGAGTATTTTATGAGGATGAGAGGATCTGGTTCAATGAGATACAATCAATAAAAGAAAGAGCCTTTTTCGGTCTAACTGAAATAAATCATCTTCACTAAACCATGTCCCTAAGTACCACTTCTGCACGTCTTTTAAATATCTTTGAGGATGATGATTCTACCACTTCCCTGGGCAGCCTGTTCCAATTTTTGAGCACCCTTTATTTGAAGAAATGTTTCTTAATATCCAGTCAAAACCTCCCTTGTTAAAACTAGAGGCTGGTTCTTCTCATTTTGATACTTGTTACCTGAGAGAAGACCCTCACCTTGCTACAGCCTCCATTTAGAAGCAGTAAGGTCTTTGCTGAGCCTCCTTTTCTTCAGGATAAACACACCTAGCTTCCCTAGCTGCTCCTCATAAAACTGGTACTCCAGACCCTTCACCAACTCTATTGCCCCTTTCTGGACATACTCCAGCACCTCAGTGTCCTTCTTGTAGTGAGGGGCCCAGAAGTTGATATAGGGCTCAAGGTGTTGTCTCACTAGTGCTCAGTACAGAGGGACAGTCATTGCCCTGGTCCTACTGGCCACACTATTGCTGATCCAGGCCAGGATGCTATTGGCCTTCTGGCCACACACTGGCTCATGTTCAGCTGCTGTTGGGCAGCACCCCCAGCCTGGTCCTTTTCTGACAGTCACTCTCCCTCTGCCTGTAGCGCTGCATGGGCCTGTTGTGCCTCAAGGGCAGGAACAATCACTTGGTCTTGATGAATCTCATAGGACTGGCCTCTGTGCATAGATTCATCCTGTCCAGGTGCCTCTGCAGCAGATCAACATTCCCACCCAGCTTTGTGCTTCCTGCAAATTGACTGAGGGTGCACTCAATCCCCTTGTTCAGGTTATTGGTAAAGATGTTAACTAGGTCTGGGCCCAGTACTGAGCCCTGGGGAACCCCACGAGTGTCAGGCTGCCAACTGGATTTACATTTACTCCATTCGCCAGTTACTCTATTCACCAACACTCTCTGGGCTTGGTCATCCATTCAGTTCTTTGCTTGGCAAAGGGTATGTTTGGGAAAGCCATGAGCCCCCAGTTTCTCCAGAATGCTGTGGGAAATAGTGTCAAAGGCTTTGTTTGAGTCTGGGTAGACTTTATATATTTCCTTCATCCACTAAGCAAGTCACCTTGTCATAGAAGGAGACCAAACTTGTCAGGCAGGACCTGCCTTTCCTAAACCCATGCTGGCTATGCCTGATCCCCTGATCCCCTGATTGTCTTGCATTTGTTGCGTGATGGCACACAGGATGATCTGCTCCACGACCTTCCCTGGCTGTCTGAAGTCAAGCTCTCAGGTTGTATCATCCCTCTGATTTCTTGTGGATGGATATTATCTTAACTAACCTCCTGTCAGTTGGGACTGCCCCAATTAGCCAAGACTGCTGGTAAATAATGGAGGATGATTTAGTGAGGTCTTCTGCCAGTTCCCTTTAGACCCTTGGGTGGACCCCCTCTGGCCCCATGGACTTGTGTGTCTTGAGTTGAGTAGCTGAATGCTGACCATTTTCTTTGGGTTTATAGGAGCATCATTCTGCTCTCTGTATTCTAGCACAGGGTTTTGGTATCCTGAAAGCAACTGTTCTGTTCTTAAAGACTGAGGCAAAGAAGACACCAAGTAACTCAGCCTTTTCCTTGTCCTTAATGTTTCCTCCTGCATCCAGTAAATGATAGAGATTCTCTTTAGCCCTCCTTTTGTTGCTGATGTATTTGTAAAGACATTTTTGCATTTTATAGCAGTAGTCGGATTAAGTTCTAGCTGGGTTTTTGCCCTGTGACAAATGGAACCATTATGAAAATTAAAAGTGCAGCCTTTTGTTTAATGTGTTGTTTGAAATATACTAACTTCAAAAGCATAAAAATCCCTTAGTGTTTCCAAGCAACTGCAGTTGTGTGGTCAAATTCCCAAGACATGAGTTGTTGCCAGTCAGTTGTTTTTACAAGAGACTCTATTGGTCTTGGATGGTTTACTGTTTAAGAAGTACACACACTAACTTAGGTCATATGTTTCTCTATTACATAAAGGATACCTTGGACATCAAGTAAATTTAGATATAAGTATTCGTAACTACAGTAATTTCACGATAATAAGCTGCACCATTTTGACTAAAATTTTAGTCCGAACCCAGAAGTGCGACTTATACTCCAGAGCAGCCAATATATGAATGAAGTTCAGAAATTTGCCAACCTGGAAGTGCAAGCCCGCAGCAGCCCTGAGCTGAGCCAGAGCCTGGAAAGCCCTGGTGGTAGTGGGGCAGCGCTGAGCAGCCCAACCCCAAGCCGAGCCAGTAAACTCTGCGATCCCTGCGATTCTGTTACTAATTGGCGACTTTGTGAAAGTTGCAATTGGATCCTCACTGTGAATGAAAGTGCGGCTTATAATCTGGTGCAGTTTATATATGGACAAAGAACGAAACGTTGCCGACACCCAGAAGTGCAGTTTATAATCAGGTGTGGCTTATAATTGTGAAATTACTGTAATCTGTTTCATTGTCCCATCTGAGATAGTTTTTAATAGCTACTTACAAAGAATCAAAAAGGTTTCCTCATTGGAATTCCACTCTTTCAGAAACCTCATCCATCAATGTGACAAAATATGTGTCAGGTAAGACAAGTCCTCTACCTTAATCACTTGAGTCCCAACTCATACAAAATTTAACCACACACACAACTTGAGGGACCTGAAGCACTGAAGTCAGTACGTATTACGTGCTTAAAATGGGATGGAAGTAAGTGCTTTCCTGAGCTAAGTCCTCAAAAAGCCATTATTTTACTGTTCTTAAGATAAAACAGGCAAATCACAGGAATTTAAAAGAGAAAATTAATGTTTGTAATTTTTTTTTTATTATTGTTTTGTAGGGGGACAGATTCTTTCCTGTGGTGATTTATAGCTACCAGTAACCTTCCACGGTGGTTGCCTTATCAACTTAGTATTCTGCCATCTTCTGCTCTTGTTAGTAAACAGAAGAGAACTATTAAATGCAGAGCTAAGTACTCCTAATCTCAAGAGAGAAACTTTGTTACAGTATGTTCTGTACAAAACTGAAAGACTTGAAGATCACAGGAGAATGTCCTTTCTCCTTACTGACTCAAGGTCACATTACTGAGGAAGATGATAAGGACTGCACAGAAAACAGCTCTAGAGCAGCTTTACCCATCTGCAAAGAAGTCCATGAAAAAGATGGTCAAGGAAACAATCCACAAAGGAAAACAAGCAGAAGTAGAGTGTACCTGCACACACTAACTGAAAGCATCTGCAAACTAATCTTTCCTGAGGTAAATAGATATTAAATAATAATAAAACTTTAATAGCATTTAACTATAAATGTTGAAAAAGCATTCTATGCCTGTGTTTAGATGTAAGCCTTTAGAAAGTTGCTTTGACTTAGAAGTTTGTGTTCTTATGTAGTTCTCCGTAGTTTAAATCCACTCACATTCCTTCTGGATATAATTTGGCAGTGTTGTACACATCATTCCTTCCACTTTATTTCCCTTATTTTTGCCTTGTGTTTGCAACCTTACACTGATCTTTTTAAATCCATCTATTTTTGTACCATTTTTAACATAGATATACAGTAATAGAAATCTTGCCTCGTTACCTAATTATGTAAATGATGCAGTCATCTCATCAGTTCACCTAACTGAATCCAAACTAAGTGCATTAGTCATTATCACAAAAATTTAAAATAGATGTTTCCATCTGCTGTGATACTAATCTCCTGTCATACTATTTTTAAAACCATTACTGTTTGTGTTTACCAAAGATATTCTTATGTCTCTGCTCAACTTAACTGAAAACAGGCTCAGTGCAGGTTTGCTTGAGTGGAGATGAATACAGTAATTTCACGACTATAAGGCGCACCCTTTTGACTAAAATTTTCCCCCAAACCCGGAAGTGCGCCTTATAGTCCAGTGCGCC
>PYHW01009688.1:3822728-3851446 GCA_013186435.1 Turdus rufiventris
AACCCTGACAAAGTCAGAGTACAACCTGATACCCTGTCAGGCAGGGTGTTGGTAGCAGTTCGATTAAATGGTGGTTGCAGTCCTCTTGCAGTGACAGATGTGATTCGGTTGAAGTAGTGCTCCTGTAGAAGGTGCAGTTTCCCTCTAAAGGTCCACTGGTGATGTGGAGAAATCCGGTTTTCCTCTGGAGTCCAGTGGAGAAAGGGACTCCCTTAGTGTCCCAAAACCTCAGTTTTTATCTTGGTAAGAAATGTTGGGCTCTTCCCCCTGGCTGGAGCAACTTCCAGAGGGATGCAGTAATTTTATCAGTCACACAGTGGGACTCAATGGGCCATTATCAGAAAATGACTCTGGAGGAAGGATGGGTTGTGAATAGATAAAGAACAATGCCCTGCCTGGTTTCTATGGATGACCCATTAGCAGAATATCTGCCGTGGAGATAAGGATCATTGCCCCCACCCTCAACAGATGATGATAGAATAGATACCTTTTATCCTACTCTGCATTGTAACCCAAGTCAGTTGCCAACACCTGGAAGTGCAGCTTATAATCGTGATATTACTGTAATTCCAAAAAATGCTTGAATATAAATCCCAATTACATTATACAATACGTTAGGAAATGTAGTTTTGGCTTCAAGAAAAAATCACAGACCGAACAAAAAATCAGGACTGTTAACAATGACAGGCCATAGCATTTGGCTGAAATCCATAATTTGAGCTCAGACCACCAAAACTTTAATTTACCATAAACACGTGGGATAATCTAAGAGCCTACTAAGACCTGCTTTTGAATTAATTAAAAACTTCCTCTTTGATCAGCAGAACTGGGTCTATACCTTTAAAGATAAGGTAGGCAACTTCAGTACTTATTGTTTTTACCACATTTATCCTGATAATTTAGGGGATTTATTTATATTTTTATGATCTTTGCAGAAAAACTGGTGATAGAGAAGATTTTGAAAAAATAATCAGTGATCATGCTAATGAAGCAGGTAATGTAAGCTTATTTAATAATATATGCAAAAATAAATTGGTTATTTTATATATATATATATAATATTTTATATAAATCAGGCTTGTTACTAATATGTTGCTTCATATTCTGAAGACTGTTGTGTGTCAGAAGAGAACTCTATAATTTGTAATATGTAACTCTGGCTACATCTGTAATAGTAAATTAACATTTCCTGGAACTTAAACTGGTAAACTGGTCCAGGCACACAGTTGGTCTCTGAGAGAAAATACTTTTTCAAAGGATTCCCAGTAACAGTTGGGGAAATGGAACATTCTCAGTTTGCATGCAGCTATCCGGGAAAAAAAATATTTACTAGCAAAGATGTGAGCCATTCAGTACCAATTGGCCCCAGTGTTCCAGAATATTCCCAAGGTCATTTAATTTACTGGATTACACATAGTACTTACATTTACAGATCCTATTTTATTCTTATATTAGTTTTTAAACTTCTTATTTTACTCCTTTGTATCAATCTAAGGGAATTAAGTTGTGCCAAAACACGCATCCATTTTGTCTACATCTCTACAAAGAACACTGAATCTTGAATCTTTCTAAACTACAACCAATTGTCTCCCATTTCCAGGCCTTGTTTCCAGGACTCCTAAATGAGAGTGCCCTCAGCTGTCAATGCTACATCAGGGAAAGATATTAATAGTTTGTTTTGGCCTAGGTTGAAAAACATGTGAGGGTTAGCCTGTGATTCAGGATGATGAGTGCAGTTCTGACTAAAATGTGGTTCTGTGCAGGTGTTCCTGTGGAGTCTCTACGGGAATCTGTTGGTGAAGAGCTATTCAAAATATGCTATGAAGAGGATGAACACATATTAGGGGTTATTGGAGGCACCCTTAAGGACTTCTTGAATAGTTTCACTACTCTGCTGAAGCAGAGTGGCCACAGCCAAGAAGCAGGAAAAAAGGACAGACTTGAAGATGCCTCCATATTATGCTTGGAGAAAGATCAGGACTTCTTAAATGTTTATTATTTCTTTCCTAAGAAAATCACAAGTCTTACTCTACCTGGTATCATTAAAGCAGCAGCTCATATTTTATATGAAACTGAGGTGGAAGTGATGCTCATGCCTCCTTGTTTTCATAATGACTGCACTGAGTTTGCTAATCAGCCTTATTTACTGTATTCTATACAAGTCAAAAGTGCAAAACCTTCCTTATCTCCATGTAAACCACAGTCTTCACTTGTGATTCCTGCCTCTGTGTTCTGTAAGACTTTCCCATTTCATTTTATGTTTGACAAGGATATGTCAGTTCTTCAAATTGGAAATGGGATAAGAAGACTTTTGACCAGGAGAGAATTTCAAGCTAAGCCAAATTTTGAAGAGTATTTTGAAATTCTTACCCCCAAAGTAAGCTGCACTTTTAGTGGAATAATGACAATGTTAAATATGCAGTTTACTGTTCGAGTTAGAAGATGGGATAATACTGATATGAAACCATCCATGGTAAGAGACTTTCTATCACTATTACTTCTATGAGAAATTTGTTTTCTTCAGATGGAGTTAAAATAGCCACAAAACATAGTGCATTTTGCATTTTCTATATCTGAACATCTGATACAACTGTATAATAATGATTTAATTAGAGTAGTCAAATGTAATTCAGATTCTGAAGCCAATGTTCAGTCAAATCTTTGTTTTAGGACTTCTACACAAGTAAAATCTAACTGCTAATTTTAATCATTTGAAATACTGAGATAAAGCAAATGACATGCCATGCTGCTGAGAATAAGGGCAGGCATCTTCAGCACAAAGACAGGAAAAGCTTTAACAAAGTGTCCCTGAGTCATTTGAGAACAGCTCTAGGTTTGGGGAAAATAAACAGGTGTTTTCTGTGATCATTCAGCCTTTGGTGTCTTGGTTTCTCTGGTACTCTGATGTTTTCATCAGATGCAATCACCAAAGATTCTACTTAGTTTCAGCTGATGGGATTACAACTATCATTGCTGAAGGTGACAGTGAAGACATTGAATATTCAAGGACTGTTCTCATTTGTTCCTGGTCCTAGCTGAATTCCAGCTAATATACACCTTAGGCACTTCAGGATGAATTACCAATTCAGACTCAACACTCCAAAAACTTTAATGAAGAACAGTAAAAAAGCTGTAGCTAAAAGCTGTAGCTACTTCATCTCAGATCCATTTCTGCACTAGAATGATTACAAGGGGTAGTAGAGTTGGCTATGATTTTGCATGTAGTTGCATATGCAAATGTCTATTAGTAAGGAGCAGATTTTATTTAAAAAGTAGTCTTTCAAAGCTGTGTTAAACTAAACTCTGTAGCACCTTTCATGTTACACAACTGACTACAGAAGAGACATAAAAACACTTCACACAAAATATTTTTCTTTTTTAGACTATTAAAATTGGATATTATTACCATTTCTGCCTTTAATTTTAAAGTGAGTACTGAACATCCTATGATAAAACTGAAGCAGATTTTCTTACTTTATCTTGTGGAGAAAGTGATGCATGAACTGGTTATTAGTAGAAATTCAGAGGTTATTTCAGTAACACATTTTATCAAATGCTGAAAATGCACAAAATTATTCTTTTTGGGTTTTTTCTCCCTAAAATAATCTGATACTCAAACATAATTAGGTGCTTATCCTTAAGTTGGGGAGTACAAGTCCTCCTGTACCAGAGGACTGAAGAAAAATTAACTTACTTGATGGCTCTGTGATTCAGCACCCCATGTTTTCTCTAAGCAACTAAATGAAAATGTAAGGACTATGGACTAATCTTAATTTTCTTACATTTTAGCAAAATATATTTTCTGTAAAACTTCTTGCTTCTAGACTATTGCCATGCATGTTTTCATGAATTCTTGTTTTGTTAACTGTTTCAGGTAATGGATCTTAAAGGCCAAATGATCTATATTTTTGAATCCAGTGCCATTCTATTCTTGGGATCTCCCTGTGTGGACAGACTAGAAGATTTTACAGGACGTGGATTATATCTCTCTGATATTCCCATTCACAATGCTTTAAGAGATGTTGTTCTGATAGGAGAGCAGGCCAGAGCCCAGGATGGACTGAAGAAGAGATTAGGAAAGCTAAAAGCAACCCTTGAGCAGGCCCATCAAGCACTTGAAGAAGAGAAGAAGAAGACTGTAGATCTTCTGTTTTCAATTTTTCCTGGAGAGGTTGCTCAGCAGCTGTGGCAGGGACAAGTTGTACAAGCCAAGAAATTTAATAATGTCACAATGCTTTTTTCTGACATTGTTGGATTCACTGCCATCTGTTCCCAATGCTCACCTATGCAGGTTATCACCATGCTTAATGAGCTTTATACTCGCTTTGATTACCAATGTGGAGAGCTAGATGTCTACAAGGTACACAATTCATTGCTTTTCTGTGGGATTCTGGAGCAGGAAAAGAAATTAAGACAAAGTGGGACAGAAGATAATAGAGATCCAAAAATAATTTTGCCATAAACCATTTTCAAACGAAAGACAAAATAAATCACAAAACAAAACAAAAGTCAACCTAAACAGTTGTTCATTCAGCCAAGAAAGAAACTCATCAAAATTTAAGAGTTAATTTTTAAAATTAATTTCAATTACAGTGCTGTGACTCTGGAGTAAACAGATGTTTAATGTAGCCAGGGGTGCCTGACAGTAAGTGAAAAAGGAAAAATATTTTAGAATTATGCCCAGCAATAAATAAAAGTTGGACAATTTTTTCTTTTGCATGACACTACAAGATTTGTCCAGTACTTAAATAATTTTGCAGGAAAACTAAGACTTGGTCAAGAATTGTATGTAACTGCAGTTCTTACTGAAGTTAGGCTGTTCTTTTATATTTATCAAACAGTCTAAGAGTAAGAAACAAATATCCCTGTTTTAGGTTGAGACTATTGGAGATGCCTACTGTGTTGCTGGAGGCTTACACAGAGAAAGTGAAACACATGCTGTTCAAATAGCACTGATGGCCCTGAAGATGATGGAACTCTCAGACGAGGTGGTGTCTCCCCACGGAGAGCCTATCAAGGTCATATATTTTATTGTCTTTTATTTGGTTAAAGTGAGCTTTTTTGTTTGTTTAGTTGCTTTCTGGGATTTTGGCTCAAGGAAATTTCAATCATTGAATTAACTTAGAGAATTTGGGGAATCAAGTGACTGGCTGGAGAAACTTACCTCTTTAGATCTATGGATGAGAATTTCGTGGAGTATTAAGGTGAAATAGAGATCTGAAAATCAACCCAAAAGACAAATGCAGTGAAGCCAATAGGTGCAATCTGGCACACTGCAGTTCTTGTCTCAGTAGCAATAAAACTGTCGGTGGCATGGAATATTTGCTTTTCTAAGGGAATGACTAATCCTCTTTCCAAATTAGACTTCCAAGTCTTTTGACGCAGAAGCTATGAATATGAATGCCCCAAGATGTTCTGATTGTACTAATACACACATCTTTAAAGGATTCAAGTGCTGTTCTTGTTTCACAGTCAGATACTGAACCACTGTAAGATAATGGTGTTAATGTTGTCAAAGCAACTGTTACATTCAGCGGTAATTATGATTATGGCTTCCTTTCATTGAGAACTTACACATGTACTGAAATTTTCATATAGGATTATCTTTTATATAGATCCTGTATAATTTCATAGAGGATCTCTTACTAAGAGAAAAAGAAAGGCCTGTGTGCCTGAAAAATTATGTGGACCTTCCACATAGTTCAAATGGCCTGGAATGGCATCCTGGTGTTTTTAATAGAGGTGCCTCACTTCATTATGTCTTTCATTTGCTAATTTGTAACATTTATCTTTTCATTTGTTCTTCCAGAAAGCTTAATGCTTTTCTTCCTTTTTTAATTTTTGATTTAGGAGTAGTTGTATTCCAAGACAAAAGAGGGGAGGATTATTAAGAGGATTATATGCTTCACATTTATCTGAGAACAGCAGTATTGTATTCTAAATAAATGTTGTTCTTTTTGTATTTTGCAGTATCAAATTAAGTTACACTTAAAAAATCTGGAAATATCCTGGAAATATTATAACAAGTTTATAATTTACACGCAAACATTACTACTACATTTTAAAAATTATTTTAAAATAAGGAGAAAAAAGTTGTATTGTGTAAATACCTAAGAGAAGCTTTTTAGAAGGAAACTATCTATTTTTAATGAAATATTTTAATTTTAATTAAATGCTTCATGAAAACATCGGCTATTGTGAAAAGCAATAAATTTATCACATTGTCATTTTACATATCAATTGCCAAGAAAAAAAGGTGTGACTGCAAATGGCATACTTTGAATCAGACTTAAATTTTGATGGACGTATTTCAACCATCTTTACTATGTGGGTGGATTTTGGTTTTGTTGCAGGTTTTTCTGCTTTTACAGTCAAAGTTAGAAACTGCAACTTCTTTATAATGGTATGATACTGTCTTGATATGTAAAAAGTAGTATGCAGAGTAGACACACAAGCATTTTGACATCATTCCATTATTTAGTCAGAATGCTGTTCTGAAGAAAACACCTCTACACATGTGTAATGCACATGAAAGAAAGAACACAGCTCAAAAAAACCCAACAAACTCACAAAAAAAGAACCACAGAAAGCAGCAGCAGCTAAGTAAGAGTCAAAAATCTGAGTATGAATCTGAGTTCACAGCAGTTCACAGTCATATTTTGATATGGTAGGATTACTGACAAAAATGCAGTGCAAGATAAACTTCAGCTAGTTTCCTCTCCATGAGCACTAATAACCAGAGTATGGATATTTTAAGGCTACTCTGCTAACTCTGTTTATTTTAGTAGTCCAGTCTTTCTTTTTTTTTTTTTTCTTTTTTTTTTTAAATGAAGAATAATTTATAAAATTGACTTTACCAATTCTATTTTACCTATTTATGTTGTTTTCTTTCTTTTGTTTAAAGATGCGTATTGGCCTTCATTCTGGATCTGTCTTTGCTGGAGTTGTTGGGGTTAAAATGCCTCGTTATTGCCTTTTTGGAAACAATGTAACCCTTGCCAATAAGTTTGAATCTTGCAGTATACCTAGAAAAATAAATGTCAGCCCAACAACCTACAGGTACAGTGCAGAACGTAAAATGTCCACCTACTATAGTAGTCTATTATCTTCCTGTTGTTTTTCTGGCTGGTTAAAATAAACAAAATTATAAATTATTTTTTACCTTTCAAAGAAGCTCTGC
Source organism: Turdus rufiventris (assembly GCA_013186435.1). NCBI lineage: Eukaryota > Metazoa > Chordata > Aves > Passeriformes > Turdidae > Turdus > Turdus rufiventris. Next base: position 3,829,909 of record PYHW01009688.1, read on the forward strand.
TACCCTCAGTATAGCCTAGACTGTAGTCTGTTGCTCCTACTCAGCTGGTACCCACTGCCACATATCTGATAATGCCTTGTGGCAAGGTTTTGCCTCCAACATCAGATAGAGAATTTGGCACAGGATCCTTCCTGACATCCCCTGCAGCATGTCTTATGTGACACAGAGGGTGCCAAGCTTTAGATTATCTTAGGTGATTTAGAAAAAGTAGCACAGGTATTAAAGCACAGAGAAAGAAACCCTTTTGATCATGCACTCTGAAAACACAGAGAGAGCATTAGCATCACCAGTGCTTATGTATGTCAACATAAGCAGTGCTGGCCAACAGTGATTGTTTTTCCATTCCACTCATATGGAAAATCATTTTGAATCATACCCCTAGAAAATAGGCAGTTTGATTAATGGGTAAACTGTTGTCATTGTGGAGTTTCTTTTTTTTTTTTTGGGGGGGGGGCATGAACAAGGTGTTAATCTCCTTTTTGTTTGGTGTTTTTTAAATTTTGATTCATTCACCAATTCTAAAGACACACTGATAACATTATGGCAGCTTGCACAACTCCTGTATATTGCAGTAATTGTTGAAAGCTTTGATGCAAGTTCTTAACATTTATCCCTACAGATTAGCAGTCTCTGTTTCAATCTGTGAAAAAGCAAATAATATTAAAATTGATAAGAGATTTAATTAACTGAATAGTTTAATTAATGAGGTTCACAATATTGCATTCTTTGAATGTGGGGATGTGAGCTAGCTTTTAGCACTAAATAATTTTTGAAAATATTTACAACAAACATTGACAAGACAAAAAAACAGGTGATACTGTTACTTGCACTAGTGCACAAGTTATTAGGTTATCAAGATTACCAAGTAAACATTATTTTTTTTATATTTCCAGTAAATAACTATAAAAATTTAATCGATTTTCCCTGCCATACATGAATTATTGAATATCTGCACTTATTAGTGACTGATTGATTTTTAATCAAGATGATTCATTTTTGTTCTAGGTTGTTAAAGGAATACCCAGGTTTTGTGTTCACACCACGCTCAAGAGAGGAGCTTCCCCCAAATTTTCCGAGTGATATCCCTGGAATTTGCTATTTTCTGGATGCTTATATTCAAGGAACAAGCTCACAGACTTGGTTTCAAAAGAGAGATTTGGGAGATGGCAACGCCAATTTTTTTGGTGAGGAAACAGGAATAGACTAAATTGTACATTCACAAATGTATAGAATAAACTTATAAATATTTGGATTTTTTTTTAATAAATTGAAAAATTTTAAAACTGAATGAAACCTGAAAGCACTTTAGATTGTTAACACCTGAAAGCCAGTATTAAAATTTCAGGAAGTATGTCACTGACTACTTTTTATTTTTCCTTTGCATAAGGAACATAGTCACAAAAGTAATGTTGCAACGTCACTGTTGGAAATGCTACTATAAACTGTATTTTCCCTGTGGTAATTTGTAAGTGATACAGTTCTCTCTATACTGGGAATTCTAGATGTATTGTATATGCAGTTTGTCAGGAAATGTAATGTGCAAGTGATGCAGCCACATGCAGTGTTGTGAGCTGGTGTTTATCAATGACTATGAAAATGTTTTTTCTTAGAAATTCCATAAGAAAATGTCCATTAAAATATTGTCATTACCATCACATACTCCTTCCAGTCCATTGTGTGGGCCCCATCCTAGAAGGCTGCTGACCATCTTCTCACACCGACTGGTCAAAGTATGAGGGTGCTCAGCATTTTCTGGATCACGCTGCTAATTGTAGCTAATACACATGCTGCTTACTGTTTCATGAACTTTATTTTGTATATAAAATGAATATAGATTAAAACACTGTATAATCGCATACTAACATCTCTGTAATCATCAAACTATTTTAGTTCATAGAGTTTTAAAAGTACTTAAAAATTATAATATCCACTTGTTATTATGTATTACAGCAATAAATGTTTTCTTTTTGTTGTCATTGAAAATTGAAATGTTTTAACAGAAGTGTAATAAAGTATGCTTTGAAATGTTTGCTTAGAAATGAAGTTCCAGTCAGACTGTATGAAATGGAAGCACACCAGTTTAAAGCTCTGATGCTTATTCAAGGATGCAATGTGGATGTGATGTGCTATGGAAATGCCCATTGCATGCTCGCTCTAGAGTTGCCAGGGGAATTTTCAGGTGAACAGAGATGCTTTTAAACATATGAACATATTTACAAAGATAATACTACTACAGTACAGGCTTTTCTGTTGTTGCTGATGGAATATGAATGGAGAATTTAAAGGCTTTGCCTCTGAGCCTGGCACAATAGAGTTAATTAAGAGTTTTGAGTTTACTATTCTGCCTCTAACTAGCAGATCCATCTGCCCACAAATTCCTCTCTGCTATACAGTTTGATCCCAACTGCAGGCTGGAGAGCTGCACAGCTTATACACTTACTACTACTCCCAGTAGTACCAGGTATTATTAGTTATTATTCTAGCCTCTTCACCTCCTGAGGTTTGGCATATCAAGCCATAAAAATCTCTTCAAACCACTTGCTACTAAATCACATTTTGCTCTCTTAATATGTATGGGGAGCAATTACATTAGACTAAGGTACTGTTTTTTTCATTTTCTGATCTTACATTCTGAAGCTCATTGGTACATTCTGACCTCAATAAACCATTTTATCCTACTAGTTTATGGTAGATACTCATACAGAAAAGATTTTAGAAGATACCGGAATTAAAAATATCTTAAACCCATATTTCAATTCAGATTTCCTTAAGGAGCAAAACTTGAACCATTGAATCCTTGAGGTCTGCTATGTCCATCAGAGATGCTTAGAAATAGTTCTGTGGCACAAAAATGGAGCAGAAAGCCTGCATATTATAAAAATACACATCTCTCTTGCACACACTAGATATATATATATGCACATATATACAAACATATATTTGTAATGCTTTAGATTGCAGTGTTTCAAGGAAACAAGAACTATTGAAATCTTGGACACTGATCTTTCCAATATTATATTGGTTATACAATTCTATTGAGAGAAGTACCCAGAGATTACTAGCAGTCCCATGTGGGTACCCCTGGATATAAAAATGGGGGAGTATTTGACTCCTCACAGTTCAGTAGGCTTATGTTATTAAACCAAGAATGACTAAGGTCAATATGAATCTATCTGTCCATTTTAAGAAATAAATAGGCTTTTAAACTAAAAGGATTTTTTTTCTCACACCTACCAAATGGGCAAATCTACTGAATGGGAAGTATGTTTAGGAGGGAATTTCCTTTTGTCCCTAGAAGACAACTATTGCTGGACCGGATGATGGCCATTCTCAAAGCCAAATTCCATATAAATCTGTCATTAGATACCTTCCCTAGTGGTGACAACCTTCCAGGAATAATTCTAATAAGGCGCTTTAATGTACACAGAAAGCAACATGCTTGAGTCTTAGTGAAGTAAATAGGATTTAGGCATATATTTATGGCAATGATTCATGAAAGTGCTTTAAAATGTACTTGTGTTTGGACCTATTCTACAAAAACCCCTATAAGTCCATTTAGCTTTAAACATAATTTAAGAATTTAGGTCTCACTGAAGCTGTTCCTCTGTTTAAATTCTTTTGCTGAATAAATATATATTTAATAAGGGATAAATATTTTAATTGATCTTTTCACTTAGATCTAAAAAATTCCTTTCACCTTTTAACTAATCATTTCACTTAAATTGAAAAAAAAGGAATCAGAAAGCTAATAAGCAAATTGTTGACATAAACAGAAGGAAGGCAATTTAACTGATGCAATACTGGGACATTTTAGAAGGAAATAGAAGAATTATTTTTAAGTTGACCTCTTCTGTAGTACAGTGTATGATACTGTGGAAATTTTCAGAAACTATGCAATGCTATTTATGTAAATATAAAAATACTTTAGTATTGTGTCCAGAAAAAGTTTTGTTATGTGTGAAATTTTATTTTATTGGTTCATGAAGATTCTGTGTGGCTGATTCCTGTTTACTCTTAGAGTATGTGATGAAGATACGTTTTTATCACTGCAGTTTCTTTGCGAAAGAAGCATAAATGGTCCTTGAAATAAGAAGTGGGTCCTTTAAATCTTAACATTGACATAGCTAAAGTAAAAGCTATACCAAAAGAATTCAGTTAGTTTTATTTCATTCAGGCATGACCTGATAAAATTTCAGGGGGATGTTGGAAAAATTTGCATTGCTGGTGTCAGAGGAAGTGCAATTAGTGTGGAGCTGATGCTTTCTTTCTCTCTGAACTACTGTGCAAAACCAGAGCAAAGGGAGTCACAGAAACTTACTAAACAGTGAAGGACACAGATTAATTGGGCCCTTGGGACAGATCTACTTCTTCCTGGGAAAACCTGTGAAGGCACAATTCAGACCTCCCCCAAACCCAGTTTATTTCTCCCATCACTTTCTTTTGCAATCTTTCCAGAAACAGCTACAATTAATAGAACAGGGGGCAAACTCAGTATTTCCATCTAAAGGCCATCAGAATTAAGGGAATTGCTCTTGAATCTTGGCAATGGGATTCTTTTCCAAACCCCACGCGTCCTACAACCTAGAGGCCACTCCAGTTGCTAACATTTGTTTCATGCCTGCCCATTGTTCTGAAAAAGTGGTGGGAGATTTGCTTCCTGCAACAGCAATGACTTTTGTGGCTGTTTGCCATAGAGTGTACAAGGTACTGAGCTGCTTTCAAAACTCTGCTCCATTTTATCATAAGTCAGCCTGGCAGGAACCAAATTCAACTTTCTGAAATGAGAGCTAGGACTTGCTTTTCTGTCTCTAAAGTCTGCAAGGTGTATGCCACAACAGTCTTTGAGACTTCTAAAACCACCTCTGATGGTGTGGCTGCTCACAACTGCATAGGAAGAAAATAATCAGACACAAGGTTTGTTTGGTTTTGTTTTTATTTTAAATTTTCCAATCCCCTTTGGGTATGTTCACTGACAGTCCTTTTATGCAGAGCATGGAAGGAAAGTAAAAGCCACTGTCTTAGGTTACTGAGCATTACACTGAGCATTACTCTTATACTGAAACACAAATAAAAGAAAGATAATCAATGATTCTGGAACCTTTGCTACATCCAGATGCCATAGTTTAAATATACAGTAATTTCACGACCACAATGCACCGGATTATAAGGCGCACCCCCAGGAGTTGGCAAATTTCGCAACTTTGTAGATCATATAAAACGCACCGGACTATAAGGCCCATTTTTTGCTGCGAAGATCCGTGCCGTGCGCAACAAAGTAATGAATTAGTAACGGAATCCCATGATCGTGGAGTTTGCTGGCATGTGCTCAATTTGCAAACATTTTTCACAGATTGGTGTAGACTTTAAACGCAGCCCCAAGCGCCCTCCTCGTGCACGAGGCCTGGCACTCCCGTCCTCCCCCGGCTGGTGAGGTGGGACTCGGGGTGGCCGCGGCTCGGGGGGCCATGGCTCACACCTTGGGGTTGCTGTGGTTCAGGGCGGCTCAGGGCCGCCATGGCTCAGGACCATTTGCGGCTCAGGGCGGTGTGGCGATGCCGCTCCCTCTCTCCCTGTGTGACTGCTGCTGGCCGGGGGCTTGCCAGTGCCTGGCCGGTGCCTGGCTGGCGTCACCCAGCCTGCACTGTGGGGGCTAGCAGGGGGCTGGCCAGTGACACCCAGCCCATGTGGAGGGGGCTGGCTAGTGCCATCCAGCCCGCACAGAGGGGGATAGCAGGGGGCTGGCCGGTGACGCCTCCCCTTGCGACTCGGGGCTCCCATGGCACCACCCCCCATTGTGGCTCGCATTTCCAGGTTGGTAAATGTCACAACTTTGTACATCATATAAGGCGCACTGGACTATAAGGAGCACTTCCGGCTTCGGGGGAAAATTTTAGTCGTGAAATTACTGTACATACTCTCCAGAGCACAAGAAGTAGGATCTAAATGTTAAATATGCAGTTAGGGTGGAACATGAAGCTGGAAAACCAGTCAAAGAAGTAATAAACGGAAAGAATCTGAAACAAAGTAGACAACCTTATAAAGTTGTGTGTCTCATCTACTTTGGCAGACTTTTGATGCTGAAAGCAAAGTCAAGCCAGTCATTTCCTAATATAAGTGTAAATGAGCACATTGCTTTGCAGTGTCATTATAAGATAGCCTTCGAAGATCTGTGCTAAAATTGCTTCTCATTTTTTGAGCAGTACAAAATCACAAATTTTTGTGCCACTATGGCAAATGCATATCCTGCATATACACGTAGTGGGAAATAACTGAGAGAATCCAGTAACATCCCAAGGATTTGTAAAGGGGTGGATTCAGACATAGAAACATTTCCACTCTTCTGATTTTTCAGACCAAACAAAACCTGCCAAAAGAGTATTAAGGACAAAGGCATTCCCAGGGGCTTTGGACTACAGGCACATGAAGATGAACAGGAGTCTTTCCACTGATTGCAGATGATGTTGGGGAAAATTTGCACATATGATTAGTTTGCATTGCATGGCTAGGATTACATTCCTCTAACAGGAGGATGCAATAGAGCTCTCAGTTTCTCAAATGTACGTGTTATTGCATCACAGGCTAGCATGGAAATATTGAAGGCTGATTCATTATAGCATGTCAATACTGAAAAATTAATGTAATGGCATAGGAGAACACTGTAGAGTGGTAAAGTAGGAATAATGAATCTTGCTGAAGTGAACTTAAAAGGGTGCTTCTGTACCTGAGAAGTATTATGACAATTCCAAATGTCAAGTCTCAGACCTTAACTAAAAAATACCTATATTCAGTCCATGTGAATAAAGTAACTCCATCTTCAGTAAGTGGAATACAGCAATACCATATAAGGCAGTCTTTTTATTCAGGACTTCAGTAACGAAATGTAAAAGTAAAGTCCATAAAAAAAATGCAACTAGTGCTTGTGCATTAATACAAACTATATTGAGCTGAATGCAGATGTTCTTGGCCAGCTAGTCGTTTTGCCAAAGTTACTGTCTCAGCAACTGCCCTTTCACACAGCATAAAAGGATCCTGTGCTACTTTTTGCTTCATGAATCTCACCAAGAATTGCCAAAGGAAGTCAGCATCTCAAATCAGGAAGAAACATGTTAAAATAAATGATGTATAACATGTACCTAGTGCATGAGGGTACCCAAATGAGATTGTGTGCTACAGTGGAATCAGATGCAGGTTTTATGGAAGTGCATCAGATACAGTCCAAATGTTTGTATTATGTGCATAATGCATGTGGCCTAACAGTTCTGATACTGACATGGTTGGGCCTTGGAAGCATAGCTCAGTATTAACAGTTTAGTTTGACATTTGACATCTATCTCACTGACTTGGAGCCTCTACTTCAGATGAAAGCAAATCTTCTTGCCTAAGACTTCCAGACAGTCTTGATTTTGATTGAGCAGGTATCTGGAATGGAGGCTTGTCCTACTCAACAAATCACTTGGTTGAATTCTTTAATTCAACATCTTCCAAGCTTTTAAAAGGAGACCCCTGTTTTGGAAAACCAAATCCATCGTTGCTTGCTGGTATTCTGACCATGCTGTTTTTACTTCACATTTTACAAATCTCACATTGACTAGAAGTTCTATTTGTATTATAATGGGTTAATCATAAGAACAGCCGGCAAATGCAACCTACCAAGCCTGAAGCAAATCAGAAGAAAGGTAATTTCATATTTATCTAATGCAATTTTGACTCTTGTAGATATTAGCACTTTCAAAAAAGTGTCACTCAGGTACACAAAATCACCAGATAATCTACCTTCTGAAAGTCATGACCAAAAATAATTTCATATAATCTCTCTAATACTTCATGAGCACGAAGGCTTACCCCATATCCAAAGTGGATTCCCTTGAAACCTGTGAAAAATGAAAATTTTTTTTGCACCTATTCTGAATACAGTCAAGTTGTTTCCGGCCTGGGATGGGCTGCCAGGAATTCCTTGATATTTGTATCCTCAAAACTGTTTTATATGTGCTTGAAGGAGAAGACTAGCCACACTGGAGGGAAAAAGTGCCCAGTCTTGTCTTTTCACTACCAGCAGTAGGCACATAAAGATGTAACTACATTTGTAGGTTAGGATATGTTTTCCCATTTTTCCAAAATTTATTTCTTACCAAAAAGTAAAAAGTAGATAGTGACCTGACGTGTTCAAATCTTAGTTACAGTAATTTCACGACTATAAAGCGCACCCTTTTTTGACTAAAATTTTGGTCCAAACCCAAAAGTGCGCCTTATAGTCTGGTGTGCCTTATATAATGTACAAAGTTGCGAAATTTGCCCACCCGGAAGTGAGAGAAGTCAGCTGAGCTGCAAGGGGAGGTGGCACCACGGGAGTGCCGAACTGCGAGGAAGGGTGGGAGCGGGCGGCTGTGGCCAGCAGGAGCTGCGCAGGGTGGGTGGGACCGGGCAGCCACCAGCCAGCAGGAGCCACACGGGAGGGGTGGGACTGGGCAGCCCCCTGCCAGCAGGAGCTGCGCAGGGTGGGTGGGACCAGGTGGCCACGGGCAGCCCCAGCCAGCAGGAGCCGCACAGGGAGGGAGGGAGTGGGCGGCCCCAAACCGCCGCGAGCCGCCCTGAGCTGCCCTGAACCGCAACAACCCTGAGGTGTGAGCTGTGGCCGCCCCGAGTCATGGCAGCCACGAGCCTTGGCCGCCCCGAGCCCCACCTCACCAGCTGGGGGCGGGTGGGAGTGCCGGGGCCTGCGGATGGGGAGGATGCTTGGGGCTGTGTTTAAAGTCTACAACAATCTGTGAAAAATGTTTGCAAATTGAGCACCTGCCAGTAAACTCCATGATTGCGGGATTCCGTTACTAATTCGTTACTTTGTTGCACACAGCATGGATCTTCGCTGCAAAAAAAAAAGGCACCTTATAGTCTAGTGCGCCTTATGTACAAAGTTGCGAAATTTGCCAACTCCCAGAGGTGCACCTTATAATCCGGTGCGCTTTATGGTTGTGAAATTACTGTAATTGATGACATTCCCTCTTTAGCTACAGGAAAGCACAGCCTTTGATCAGGTTCCAACAGTATGATTTATTACATTATCTCTGTTGCCAGTTTCCTGGAAATTGAAGTGATTTTTAGAGATTTGCATCTCTTTAGTTTTTGTTTGGTTTTTTATACAGAGATATTCAACCAGTAGTTTGGAGTGGTTTGTTTAATGTACCTGCCTCCCTTCAAAATCAGCGTGTTACTTGTATCATTTTAACTGGCTATACAGAAGCTTTTGTTCTTGGTAATTCTTTAAAAAAGCCTAAAATTGGTTTTCCCAGTAGATTTGGACTGTGATAAGTAAAATTGATGACTATGCCTACAAGACCTAAAAGTAGGGTTTGCCTCTGCTGTTCTTGGAATGTCTGCTGAGATGATTTTGCCAAATTTCTAATGCCTATTCATTTGTATCCTCATAAGAATTTTTAAAAGCTCTTAACACAGTTTCAAAAGTTCACCAGGCAGTAGTTGAAATTTCAAAAGATTTTGCATGCCTCCATTTTTTAACTTGTTTACATGGAATTTCCAACACAAATGCTTCATATTTGTTACAAGAACTATGTGAACGGTTCAAATGTCAAATTTATTCTGCACTATTTTACTGAGGTCTGAACTGCTGTAATTTTACTTACATTTACAAACTATCTGGTCTGACTGGTGTTTATGGTGTCACATAACAAAGTTTCTGCCCAAAAGCTACTACACTAATAGTCCACTAGGTACTCATCCCCTTATCTGCCTACATTAAAACTAATTATCTTTTTAGTATGTTTTGATTCTTCTTAGAAAAGTTTAAGAAAATCAGTGGTCTCCCTAGAATTATTTCACACACTGGGGCAAGGTCTTTTGATTGTACAAAGGGCTTTAAATTATATGGTGCTGTATTATGGTTTTTTTCTTCGTTGTGTGTTATAGCATATGATAGAGTCTGTTATTTTTGAACTGGCCTTGGCATATTACCTCTGCTCAAAACCTTCTGTTGTAAGCGTCATACCTTACTTACAGAACCCTCTAACTCATATTCAGTAGGTTAATGATACAACACAGTGTTTATTCACACTGACACCTGAGGACTCATAAAACACACAAAAAAACCCATTAATGGAAGCACTCGTTATTATGCTTTTGGCTTCACTGGCTTTTCAGAAATGAATGCACAGGAGCAGAAATGTCTGCGATGACTTTGTCGCATAGATTCTTCCCTTTTTGGGGGGACATTTTTCTTTCTAAAAGCTAAGCGGTACAAGAAATTCTTGCGAAGGCAACCTCTGCACAGAGAACTGACTTCAGGGCAAGCACGCGTTGCCCTACAGATGCCCACCCAAGCACTACGTGCAGGATGGGTACGAGCAGGAACGCGCCGGACGCAGACATCAAACCCGACTCCCCGTCGGACACGAGCAGCGGCCGCCCCTCAAGCCGCGGGCGGCGCCGTCCCGCAGCCCCCGCGCGGCCCTCGCCCTCCCGAAGCCCCGCCTCCACCTCTGATTGGAGGAGCACGCGGTGGCCCCGCCCGCCATTGGCTCCTCAGTCAGCGGTCGCGCTCGCCATTGGCTGCCGCCCGGTGCCACTCGGGACGGCGGCGGCAGCGGGAGGTGGTGAAGCAGACGGGCCCATCCTCTGCTGGCGGCGGCGGCACCGGCCCCACCGGCACCACCGGCCCCACCGGCACCATGGTGAGCTACTCCGGGCCACCCGCCCTGCCTGGGGCCGCCCGCTCTGCCGGGCACCGGGCCCGCGGTGGGAGGGAGGCTGAATCCATTTGCGAAGCGGGAAGCCGGACCACGGCCCTTTGTTTCGGGGAGAGATGGGTGATGTTTCGGTGGGGTCGCTTCCCGCCGGGGTGATGAGAAGGGTGGGGTGGGATGCTGCGGGCGGGGGAAGGGGCTCTCCTAACGCCCGGTGCCTGACCGTGTGCTACCGCCTCGTCCTGCTCCTCAGTACGGCTTCGTTAATCACGCCTTGGAGCTGCTCGTCATCCGCAACTACGGCCCCGCCGTCTGGGAGGACATCAAGTAAGTGTCCGTGCGTGTGTCCGTGTGTCTGTGCGCGCCTGTCCGCCGGGGCGCGCAGGGCCGGGAGCCGAGGCCGGCCGGATTCCGTGTACCGGCGCCCCGTTTATTGTCCGCGCGTACCGGGCGGATCTGCGGGCCGGCAGGAGCTGGCAGCAGCACCAGCAGCGGTACCCCCAGGCCGGCAGAGGCACCCTGGATGCGGCTCCCAGTCGTGACAGGACCAGCGCGAATCCTGCAGCACCTCGTCCCGCTCGCACTCTTCCTTAACCACCTCCAAGACCCGCCTTGTTCCACCTTGCCCGGTCTCCAGGAGCCGCAGTGGGACCGGCATTGATCCCTCGGTTCCCTCGGCTATATGGAGCATGTGGCGGAAGTAATGTCCTTGCATGAGGCCACCGGGTGAACCATGCAACAGTTGCAACTCTTTACATCCTTGATGGAACTAAGATACAGTGTTAAACACTGTCTAAAAATATTGTCCGATTTTAGTAATGTCCTCAGCTTGAAATCAAAACAGTCATTGATTATTATAGAGAAATATATATAAGAATGTAAGTAGAAGAATGGTTTTTGGCTTCATTTCTTGAACCTGATTTCTTGTGCCCAACCCTTGCTTTTCTGGTGGTATAAATTTTTCTAAGAAGCTGACTATCTTCACTTTAAACCTTTGATCAGTTGAGAGATTGCACTGAAAGTTTTAAATGGGTGTGCAAACAAAATTCTGTTTACCTTAAAAATAGTAGTATGAATCACTGGGCAAAACTACAACAAAAATTTTTATAAGGATATAAAGGCTTACAGGCTTGCTTTGTTGGGGTTTAGGTAACGTGTTAAGAAATGATCTTTTGATAAGGAATCAAGAGATTACATTTATTTTGGGCCAGTTTTAATGTGTCAGTGTTGATGTCGATTTTATAATATGTTGCTGTTTTCTTAATTTTTGGAGTCAAAAGCCAGTTTTGATTGTGAGTTTTTTGTTTTTTTTTCATAAAATCATTTGTTAAGAATGTGGTAACCTTGCCTAGTACCATGAAATAAGAGAATCATAGAAATGTTCTCTGAAGGGGTCCTCTGGAAGTTGTCTAGTCCAGTTTCTGTTCCAACCTGGATTATTACTGGCATTAAGTCAGGGTTCAGCTATGACTTGTGTGTCTAGCTGAGTCTCTAAAATCACTGAAGGTGAGTTCACATTGTGGTTCAGCAGGCATTAATTGATCTATTGATCCCTGACAAGTACTCTGTAAATTACTGCTTGCAAATACAGGTCTGTGCATACCACAGATGAACCTTTAGTGTACGCCACAGAGTTTTATGCTATAAGTGAGGCATTTCTTTTCCTTGCATACTGACTATTTCTAAACACAGTGATCTATTTTGAATTCCTATGTTTTGATTTATGTTAATGACATATGTAAATTAAGGGGTGATAAAACAGCAGCACATGCATAATTTTCCTTAAAAATAAAAATAAATAAATAAAATAAAATTATGTATAAAATATGCTCACTCTTTCTTGGCATGGCATCCCTTACCAAGATGCCTTTAAATATCATGGACCGCATTTTGTCCAGATTACCCAGTGAATATGTATTTGTATTTTAGATAATCTATCGGAGAAGATACAGAGTTTCATCTTCTAGTGTAAGACCATACTGCAGACTGTCAGAACACAGCCATAATTCCTGATGTATCCTATCTCTTTAGATTTTGGAAACACCTAATAGAATACTGAAGGTAACTAAAGGCCATGACAAATATTACTCATGTAACATTTTGGAGAATTTTAATAGAAATATACGAAGTATTTTTCTAAGGTCAGCTGTGAAAATTCAGGAAGCTGGTACAGCCTGTTTCTGCATTTCAAATGAGAAACATTTATGTCTTGTAGCAGCCCAGCAGGTAGGCTCTGGTCTTAGCTCACAAGAAGATGGCCCTCTGGAAGGGAACTAGCATGACTTTACCCAGAAGATGATTGGAGTGTGATCTCCAAGAAGGAGGCAGTGTATTTGCAAGAGCTCCATTTGCCATAGCTTCTTATGTGAAATTGGTCACCATGGGGTTTAATTCAGCAGTATTTCTCAGCTGTGTATTCTAGGGTTTGAAATGAATAAACCAGGCCTCACTGGAACACATTATAGTGATGCTGATTTAGGGAATGGTAGTGTCAACTGGTAGCCAAGTGATGTTGGGGAAAAGCTTGGATGTTTTATCTTTTATAAGCAAAGGTTTTTTTGTTATGACTGTTAATCATTTATGAAACAGCAAGAAAGTATGGGACAATGTTGTGGCATGCTGAATTGAATCAGTTGAATCACTGATGACTGGAGAAAGAATTAATGAAGTCAACAAAACCGAGTGTTAATGAGATTGAATTTGATTCATGATTTTTGTGAAGTAAAGAGGCCTTTGGGTAGGTCAGTACAAAATTTCTTACCTAAGCTTTTTGGTTTTTTTTAATGTTGAGCTGATCACATACTGCTATTTTGCTGTCTCAGAAGTCACCACATAAGATGTGAATTATCATTGCAGAGTGGTGGGTTATGACTGCTGAGTGATTCTCAAATGCCAGCAGGTGAATTTGTACTTGATAGAAGGGAAAAGAAAACATAGAACTAAATAAACTGAAGTAATGAAATCTGATCATTCTTGGGAAAAAAGTGCATTTTAAAAAGTTAATTACTGAATTGAAAGAGTATTCTTCATATGAAACATGGAAACTCTTTTGTAGCTTGTTCAGTCCAAAGTGGTTTTGAATGAAGCTCTTAAATAACGAATTTGGGTACACAAATAGTTGAATTTGATGCTCTTTCAAGAGTGGTGTTTTCAGGGCCCTCACTTACTGTGAACTGAGTTAGAATGATAATTTCAAGTCTCTGTATCTGTTATTTTCTTCATTTTTCAGCCTTCTTGTAAAACCATGATCTATCAGAAAAAGATGCACACTGTTTTTTAATGGCGCAGAATGGAATTCTTGGGACAGTTAGCCTCCATGTTATTTCCATCCGCTTAAAAAAAGCATAACTAAACAACAGACTTCTTTTACACATCATATAATAAGGCACTAAGTTCATGGAAAAATTACTGTATATATTTGAATTTAAAATAAGACTGAGAAAGCTGTCATATAAGTAATGAAAGGTAATCTTGATTTATGGAGCCTTTACTCATTTTCTCAACAGCAAAGTCTCAAAAATTTGCTTCTCCTTAGGGTTTTCTCTGACTGCCACTTGCAGAATTGAGAATTTGAACTAGTGGATGGGGTCTTTGTGATGAACCCCTAGAATCGTTAGAGTGATTTAGCAAAGCTGGATGAGGAAGAGGGAGTGAGAGGGGAAAGTCCTTCTGTAGTCGCTGAATTCTGCAGTAGCAGATTTTTCTTGATGGAAAGTGAACATGGTTCACCATAGTCCTTTATTTGCTTACTGGCAGTTGTAAGCTGCACATACAGTGCTCATTGTCTTTCACTATTTCAGTCCTTGGAAGGGAAGATTTAGGACCTGTGGTGCAATAGAGACAGACTCTTTTGATCAGTACTTTACTAGCTCTGCAAAGAGTTACTAAATAAACAGTTAACGTAGGACTGTTAACCACACTTTTACTGAGAAAACAGTTTTAATTTGTTCCTTCCATACTTGAGAGAAAACGTCTTCTGAATCCTTTATTTTGGTGTTAGAGATCTTTTAGTCCTCCACAGCCAATATAAACTGCAAGTTGTCAGGCCTGGACATTCCCATAGTCATGCAATTCTGTGCTCTTGTCTGTTTAAGGCCAAATTTGTACTGCTGGATGATATGGTAGTGTGTACACACAATTGCCGGTAGTGCACGTGAAATTACTGTCCATGTACCTGTCTAAAACAATGCAGAGAGATTACTCATATTGTCAAAATAAATAAAAATTTCAAGGGCTTAAGAAATTGTATTCCCTAGTATGTTTCTATGGTGGGCATATTTTTAGGGTGTGTGATAGTACATTTTTAAAAGAGTCCTCTGTCATAAAATCTGAGCTCTTCTGTAACAGGTATCACTTATGAGCTACCAATATATGTGAAATTCTGATCCCTCCATTCAGCAGTTCTAAGGGTTTAATTGTGTAGCAAGCATTGACTGGGATGTCTTCTTGAAACAGCTCCAGGTCAGTATGTGGGAGCTAGAGCAATGTTGTCAGCAGGGAATATGAAGAGTCTTTTTTCCTGTGTTTCCCAACCCTATTCCTCTGTGTTTGATTAAATGAATACAGGATTTTCCCACGGGCTCCCAAATCTGAATTGAGGCCAGGTTAGATGCTCAAACTGTGACACTTTCAAACATACTGCCAAGAAAATGAATGAGAACACAAAAATCTAATAAAGAAGTGCATTAAAAGGCTTCATCACAAGTCTGTCCAGTAAATTAATGTTTTTCCCAGGCATATGAAATATCTGGACTTGGGAAATTAAATGGCACAGCCAGTCAGTCACAGTCTTCATCTTCCTTCTGTTTTTATGGTAGAAGTTCCCACAAAAAACATGTAGCGTGGAAAAATTAGAATGGAAGTTGAAACTTAATGTTTGCTAAAAGCAACTAACTAGAGGTGAAAATACTCTTTATTTGATTTTGGAGAAGTGCTCAAACTTGCACAGTAGAAAAGTAGGCTTTTTTTAGCCCTCTGCTGTCTGTACCTTAGCATGGGGATATATAAATCAAGTACAGTAATTTCACGATTACAAGCTGCACTGACTCTGGGTGTTGGCAACATTTTGTTCTTTGTTCATACACATGCCGCACCCAATTAAAAGCTGCTCTGTCGTTCGCAGTGAGTACCCGTGTGCAACAAAGTTGCCAGATAGTAACAGAATCACAGGATCAGGGTGTTTACTGGCTTGGCTCGGGCCGTGAGGGCTCAGGCCACTCGGGGCTGCTGACGGGGCCGGGTGGCCCAGCTCAGCGCTGCCGCTGCTACTGGGCTTGCTCGCCGCGGCCCGGCGCTGCTCCGCGGTGGCAGGGAGGCACGGAGCCCGCTGGCACCCACAGTGGCGGCGGCAGGAGGGGAAGGAGTCTCCCCGCCTCCCTCCCGAGATGCGGGGATGGCAGCACGGAGCCCCCTGCCCCTGCCTCCCCCCGGGCTGCAGGGATGGCAGCATGGAGCCCCCCATCTCTCCCCCGGGCTGCGCTGCCTGAAGGAGGGAGCTCCCTTGCCTTCCCCCCACCCCCCACCCCCACCACTNCCGCCACAAAACAGAGTAACCAATTTGTAACAATAGCGTAAAGTCGGGTTTTACTGGCAGGTGCTTGACTCGGCACCCTGGCTGGCACTTCTGGGGTGGGAAATGTCAGTAAATTATTCACATATTAGCTGCCCCTGAGTATAAGCCGCATTTCCCGGGTGGGAGCAAAATTTTAGTCAAAATGGTGCGGCTTGTAATCGTGAAATTACTGTAATAGCCTTACCTCTCTGGTGCTCAGTGCTTAATGTAGAATGAAGGCATCTTCTCCTGCCTTTGCCCTGTTTTGTCCTTTGGAGGGGTTGGGATGGCACGTGCCGTCCACACTTTTAAATGCCCAGACTCCAGGTCTGAGGATCTTTCTGGCCAGCACAAACTTTAAAGGGACCCAGTGGTCTGGAAGCACACACTACAAAAGAGCAAAAGTCAATTGCATGTCCTAGGAGGAAGGAAACTTTGTTCCCCAAGCTTCACAGATTATCACCTACTAAGGCTCCAGATAAAAGCTTTATTTTCCCTGTAAGTATCCTGTTATGGTTAAAATGGTGAAACACTAAGGATTGAGAAATTGTCCTGGTGCAATATGGAAAAGGAAAGTGGAAAACTACTCAGTTTCAAATTGGGTTTAGCTGAAGTGCTAGAAGATTGTACCATTTGGGGAAGTGAAAGAAACTGCAGGGCCTGAAAATGAAAATTAAACCAAACAGACAGAAAGTTCTACATCCTATTGGTGAAGGTTAGCATAGGTCAGAGTGTAGTGACTTCTGCAATGAAATGTAGGTGATTTAAGAATACACATTATTGGGTAAATTTTCAAAGGCTTTCCTAGCAGTTAGATTTATTAGTGGTGTTGTAGGTTGCCTACTTAAGTCAGGAAAGACAGATGCTTTTATTCATTTACGTATCTAAACATGGTACTCCGCTGATTTCACTAGCATTGAAATAACTAAGAACTCACTGATAGGATGTGCTATTCTGATTAATTATATTTGTAGTTACATACTAAAATAGTAAACATTATAATTAATATAAAATAAATATTAAATGCCTTTAAGAAAATATTTTATAGTTTTGGATTACATTGTTTCCTGGGAACTTCTCACATACCAAAAATTGTCCATTTTTATGCTATTTAAAGCAAATAAGAAAAACTTTTTTAGCTGCAGAATGAAGGCCCCAGCTTGGCTTAATCTGTCTGTATGCTGAGTTCAGAATGTCACTGTGTTTTTTTTCTTTTCACTAATATAGCAAAACAAAACAACTTATATTTGTTGACAAATCCTGTGAGAATCAAGATTTTGGCCTACTACTATTGCTTAGCACAGTGTTTAGATGTAGTAATAGCTCCTACGATAGTGTAGTTCATCTTTTCAGAAATCTAAGAAAATATGGACAACAGTTCTATTGAAAGATTAAGTTGCAATAGTCAGCCCTTAAGATTTGCTGGAATTTAGATAATTTGTAGGTCTCATGCTGGAAGGCTGTAAAGTCCATGAAAGTTGCTTTTTGAGCATAAAAAGTACAGTAATTTCACGAGTATAAGGCGCACCCTTTTGACTAAAATTTTGGTCCCAACCCAGAAGTGCGCCTTATACTCGGAGCACCTTATATATGGACAAAGTTTGGAAATTTGCCAACCCAGAAATGCGAGCCACAGGCCGAGCTGAATTCGTGAATTGAGCACCTGCCAGTAAAACCTGTGATTGCAGGGGTAGCGGGCTCCTGCCAGCACCGTGGGGTAAAGCGGGCTCCCTCCCGCCGGCACCGCTAGGAAAGCAGGCTCCCGCGAGTGCTGCGGGGGGAGCAGAGCTCACGAATTCAGCACCTGCCAGTAAAACCTGCGATTGCATGATTGTTACAAATTGGTTACTTTGTTGCGCGAGCGTCCTTGCTGCGAACGAAAGTGCACCTTATACTCCAGTGCGCCTTATATATGGACAAAGTTTGGAAATTTGCCAACACCGGGAAGTGCACCTTATACCCTGGTGCACCTTATACTCGTGAAATTACTGTACTTAGTATCTTAAAAAACCAGAACCACTAGTCACATATGGGCACCCTAAATGAATGAAACCTTTTTGATGTGTGGTGTTCTTGCCTGTTTTAAATGGAATTGGTATAATTGGCCTCATGAGATTGTTGGAGAGCTAATTAATGCTTCTGCATGCAACTAGTGGAGATCAATTCCATAGGAAGACTTACTAGAAAGGAATAATTCTCTCTTCAGAACTGGATTTAAAAGCTGCTGTAAATCAAGCCTGAGGTTATATATTGAGGAATGGGATAAAATAAAACATGAAATAGTTGTGCATTAGTGGAGTAGGATCTAGCCTCAGTACTGAAGGAACTGTAAGCCTGGAGGAAAAGGAACAGGTTCTGTGGGCTTGTGGGTGTGACTGGGTGTGTCATAGAGGCTCAGGAACAGACAGGGAAAATGTTGCTTGGAGCAAACTGCTGTAATGTTGAGTGGACCTGAATCTATCTTTCCTGTTTTCACTAAACTACAAAAAAAAACCCCTAAAAACCAAAAAACCCAACCAAACAAAAAACTCACCAGATGCTTATGACTCTTTATGAGACATGTCTTATTTCTTTGTTATTGTTCTGGAAAGTGTTTTTCATGTTTTCAGCTGGCCGTAGATTCTGTATATAGGACAACCCTTTAAAAAGCATGTAAAACAGTACCATAGTCTGTAAGAATCTGTCTACAGTGATAACACCATCACTTGTGGTAGGAGAGATGTTGGATAATCATCAGCTTAGAATGTAAAGTTTTTGGAGAAAATCTATTTGTGTATGTAGGTACATACGCAAATAAATATTGTACATGCCTATGTGTATATGCATATTATGTCTTCACAATCACCATATGCCCAGAACAATAAAACTACCATCTAAACAGGAAATAAGAATCAAATATCTGTACAAAATGTGAGGTGGAGCACTTCAATTAGTAATCATTTGTAGTGGAAGCAAGTGAAAAGCCTTCCAGTTATCTTTGGTATTTCTTGTCAAGGGGTTGATTTACAGGAGAGCCTTGGTGCCAGCCTTCTTGTAAATTTCTAAGTGTAGGTTTCTGTGTGTCTCAGACTTCAATTTTATTTTATCCAATTAATGCTTTTGGGATTTTTCCCATCAAAATGCTGGCTGTCGTGTTCTTTCTTCTGTTCTTCTTCCCCCAGGAACTGTAGAATTCTGGATGGTGAACAGGTGAGTTACAGAGTTTACCACATAGACGTGCATACCTGTGTACTGCAGTGGTGACAGTCACTCCCCTGTGAATCTTCTTTGTTGAACTGCTGAGAGTTTTGCTGAGTATTTCCCTTTCCTGGCCCACAACTAATTAGTGTAAAGAATGTTTGCTTTACAGTTTGCTTGAACTTACTGATACTTGCGTGCTCAAAAGTGTTGCAGACATACTGTCTTAAGTATTTTAACTGTCTTGTCACAATGAACACTGGGGGAAAAAATGACTATTCACTAGTTTAGATTGTGAATCCATTTTTATTTTGGATCATGTCATTATCAATTGTAAATAATTGCAGTCGTCTGTTAAAAAGCAAGAAAATGGAGGTTTTGCTGCCTCTTTTAGCACCATGTGGGTTTACCCAGTGCTGAAGGCAGTGTTCTGTTCAACCAATCTCAACAATCTTGAAAAAAGTACAGATTGCCTACAAATAGATATGAGAAAGACACTTTGGAAAGCCATTAGTGTTGAAATGACAATAGATGATTTCTTTTTAATCTATGTCGCTTTTAACATTAATGAGATTTTATCCAGAAAGCAACATTTATTTTTGTTTATGTTTTTAAGTCCTTATTTCATACTACTCCAAAGTTCTATATAGTTCAGTATTTTATTTTTTTTCCAAAAGTGGTGCTGAATAAATGATTCTTCATGGGTAGGGAAGTTAATATTTACAAGCTTCATAGGGTCAGGACACTATACTTCCTGCTCTTTCAGTTCCTCACAGCGGAAGGACCTGCTTGTTGGTCAGGAGTTAAACTAAAAGGATGCCAAATTCTTTAATTCCTCTGGGGAAGGGTTGGCTAAAACAAAATATTGGCATGTTATGAAACTTGGTGTGAGTGTTCTTGCAGTATCTCTAAGGTACTTGGCAGTTTTCCCAGTATTAAGTGCTTTTAGGTGTGCCAGGATAACAGGTGTTATAAACACATCATTCTCTCTTTTTAATAAAATGCATGAAAGAGCATTTTGTAAATGCCATTCTTTTTATTCCATTTGCGTAAAAGGAAGCAAAATAATACTAGCTTTATATTTTTAATAATATTTCTACTATTTGTAGTAGCAGCAAGGAACTTGTACTTTTGTTAATTGTATCTTCTAGTATTATCTTGTTTTGAAAACCTACATTAAACAGTTCTGTATCCAGCCTGTAAAACTGGGAAATAGCTCAGAACTGCAAAGTCTATAAATACACCTATTTACTTTACCCAGAACATAATTTTCCTGGACAGATTCCCATTTTTATTTAATCTTGTAACTTAATATCATTTATGTTCTTCCCAGCTTGGTATTTTAAAATATCTTTGGACCATCCAAAACATGTGCAAGTCTGTTTTCTTTTTTTCCTTTTTGGAATAGTGGTTCAATATTTTTGATAACTTTTAGTAAAGCATTTTTGTAAAATACATGAAAAAAGATGGGAAGCATTTTGAAAAAAACAACTGTCTGTGAAGTAATATGAGCAGTGATTTTGCCATTTTATATGTAAATGATATGCAAGTACAGTAATTCTGGGTTTACAAATACCATCTTTAGTTCTGACCCTGTAATCCTGTTTAAGAGTACTATTCTTGGAACAGAATTAAATTTGACTTGCTCCTATCAGTGAGATCAGAACCGTGCTGTGTTTCTAAGTGCGGTAGAGTTATTTTGTCATTAAGATTGTTTTGACTGATTTCTTCAATTTAACCAGCACTTTTTCCATCCTTGGTATACCAAGAATACTGAAGCACAATGATGGCAAAAGTCCCAACAGAAACAATATGTATCATGGAAGAAGTCCTGGAGGTAGTCTTGGAACTAGCTGGTGTTTTCAGTATGTTCAAGGTGACACACCCAGTGTGCACATTTTGGACTGAGTTTTTGTAGGAAGAGATCCAGTTGTGCTTTTGGGACACTGGGTGATCTCTTAAAGTGACACCAGCAACTTCTAAGTGATAATGTTATATTGCAGAGAAGCCCATGCATCTTCAGGATGCAAAGTACAGTAATTTCACGAATACAAGCCGCACCATTTTGACTAAAATTTTGGTCTGAACCCAAAGTGCGGCTTATAATCAGGTGCGG
>PYHW01009688.1:3852018-3896042 GCA_013186435.1 Turdus rufiventris
CTTATACATGGACAAAAGAACAAAAAGTTGCCAACACCCGGGAGTGCGGCTTATACTCGATGCGGCTTATTATCGTGAAATTACTGTAATTGTTCCATGCAGTCTTCTACCATATTTTTTCTCCATATTTGCTGCAAATGGGAAGGGTTCTTTTTCTGTAAGAATTTATTAAGTTTTCAGCTTTTTGACTGGCTACAGCGGGGGAGGAGAGCAAGTATAACTTCACTGGAAAAAAAGTTTTGTCAGCAGCAATCTTCTTGCGTATGATTTATGCAATTTCACTTTAAATTCTATTGTCTGACTGCAAAACTACAGTAATTTCACGACCACAAGGCGCACCGGATTATAAGGTGCACCTCTGGGAGTTGGCAAATTTCGCAACTTTGTACATTATATAAGGTGCACTGGACTATAAGGTGCACTTTTTTTTGCAGCGAGGAGCTGCTCTGCATGCAACAAAGTAACAAATTAGTGGCAGATGCTCAATTTGCAAACATTTTTCACAGATTGGCGTAGCCTTTAAATGCAGCCCCAGGCGCCGTCCCTGTGCCGTGGGCCCTGGCACTCCTGCCCGCCTCTGGCACTGGCTGGCGAGGCACAGCTCGGGGCGGCTGCAGCTCACAGTGGTTCGGGGCCAGTGGCTTCCTCCCTTCTTCCCTGCGCGGCTTGTGCCAAGCCGGGGCCGGTGGTGGCTCCCTCCCTCCTTCCCTGCGTGGTTCGTGCTGGGCTGGGGCTGGCGCTGGCTTCTTCTTCCCCCCGCGCCTGGGCTGGGGCCAGCGCTGGCTTCTTCTTTCCCCCGCGCCTGGGCTGAGGCTGGCACCAGTAGGATTTTTCTTCCCCCCGCACCCAGGCCAGGGCCGGCGCTGGCTCCCTCCTTCCGCGCGTGGCTGCTGGGGCCAGGACTGGTGCTGGCTCCTTCCCTCCCTGCGTGGCTGCCGGGGTGGGGGACGGTGGCAGCTCCCTCCCTCTCCGCGCATCTCCTGCTGGCTGTGGCTGTCCACTCCTGCCCCTGCTCGCAACTCGGTCCTCCCGTGGCACTGCCCCCCCATTGCAGATCACACTTCCAGTTTGGCAAATTTCACAACTTTGTCCATTATATAATGTGCACCGCACTATAAGGCGCACTTCTGGGTTCGGGCCAAAATTTTAGTCAAAATGGTGCACCTTATAGTCGTGACGTTACTGTACATTAAAACTCACCTTGTGCAGAATGGGCTATATAAGTAGGACCAGCCTGGTGTGACATCTTGTCGAGCTGTGTTGTGTGTAAAATCTCCAAAGATGACATGATAAGTCCTTTCTACATTAAACCTCTATGAGAAATAAAAACATGTGCATCCTATCATTTAAAAATCTGAAGTGCAGGATCTGTTCTGATTTTAAGAATAGTTTTTCTTTGAATACTTGTCCACACATAGCATTTCAGCCATTTCTGTAAATTATTAACATTACCTTTGAACATTGGTAGTGTGTTTACTAAACTAATTGCACAATGGGAAAGATTTTCAAAGGAACCATTGTACACAGATGTATCACCTGTAATGCTGTTCTGTGCTGCTAAATCAACAGCATTTTGGAGGGCGTTAGCATGACTGATGGAGGGAAGGCTATTTTAAGACTTGATCTTGATTTCATGTTCAGTAGGAATTTTTCCACTGATTTCAAGGCCAAATCTTTATGTGAGAAATATCCTCTGTATAGCTGTTATTTTCCATGGTACAATGGTTAAGGTTCTTCTCTTGCCCAAGTAAACTGCTTCACATTAACCTGGATAATAGAAACATTCTGGGGGAAAACAAAAACATTTTAGAAAAGTCTGTGCTAGAATCTTTGTTTCCCACAATTGAAATAACTCTGTGTAATCATTCAAAATTAGTTTAGAGTAAATAAAAAGGGCTGCCAGACTCTAGAAGCTAGGACAGACATGTCATAGGATGTAGGTTTTGAACCATGAAATATCTCATCTCGTGTGACAGGAGTCAGTTGGGGCAAGAGCATTAAAATCCTGTGATGTTTTAGCGTTTTGAACATAAATTTACAGGGGGGCAAAACCCACACTTATTTTGTCTCTGTAAATGTAAATGAGACATTAATTGTGAATTCTGTTCTATTTGACTTGAAAGTTATTTTGAAAGAACAGCCATATAAAAGTTAAAAGTTTTCTACTGTAATACTGCTTCTTCACTAAAGAATTATGCAGGTCTTGGGAATTTGCCAGAGCTTGTTGCTTTTGGCTCATTTCCAGTCAAGTTCTTAAGAAAGCTACCAACATGTTATGGCTGTTAATGTCTTTGTGATCAAACACCACAGTCTGCAGAAAACATTACAACTGTGCTAATTTCCTCCCATAATTTTATCTGGTTGAAAACTAACTTAAAATTGCAGCAAAACATTTCAAGGGAAATACCACAGTTTTTTTTGTAAAGCTATGGTGCTGTGGTTTCAGTTTGAAACCAGGCAGAAACACCAATTTTGCATAGTGATTTTGATTCACCAATTTGAGATTTCCCAGCCAATGCACCAGTTTATGTGGAGGGGTTTTAGGTATTCGCCTGAATGACACTGCCCTGTTTCCAGGGCTGCTGGAGATCTGTCATGGTCAGCCTCTCTGGTGCTGTTAGCTGTGATACTTTCTCAGACAAGTTCATTAGAGGTGCTACTGTTTTGTAGAATTGCTGAAGGACCATTGCCTCTGAAAAAATAGGATTGCTTTCATTTTCCACTGGCCATTTTGGATAAACTCATGACAGCTTTTTCCCATTACATATAGTCTTAAGATTAATATTTTGGAGGGAAAGACTTTTGGAAGCTCTCACTGTTGTTAGATTACAGTAATTTCACGACCACAAGGCTCACCGGACTATAAGGCGCCCTTTTATTTTGCAACGAGGATCCGCCCCCAGCTCCCCGCGTGCGGTTGCTGGCTGAGGCCCCGCCTCAACCCAGCAGCCATGGGCCCCTGGGCCCGCCTGTACCCAGCAGGAGGGGCGCCGTGGGCCCCCGGGCCCGCCTGCACCCGGCAGGGCCTGGGCATGCCTGCCGCCACTCTGCCCCGCTTCCCTGGGGCCGGGGCATGCCTGCCACCGCTCGGTGCCACCTCCACGGGACCAGGGCATGCTTGCCGCTGCTCCGCCCCGCCTCCCTGGGGGTGGGCTATGCCTGCCACCGCTTGGCGCTGCCTCCCTGGGACTGGGACACGCCTGCCGCTGCTCCACCCCGCCTCCCCTGGGCCAGGGCATGCCTGCGGGGGCGCCACGGGCCCCTGGGCCCCCCTGCACCTGGAAGCTGCGGCCCTGCCTCCACCTGGCAGCCGTGGCCCTGCTGGCTCCTCCTGTGGCTCGCAGCTCACACCGGGTTTGCAAATTTCCGAACTTTGTCCATTATATAAGGTGCACTGGGCTATAAGGTGCATTTCTGTGTTCGGGGGAAAATTTTAGTCAAAAGGGTGTGCCTTATACTTGTGAAATTACTGTACTGAGGGAAGCGGAAGGGCTTCAGAAGCCTGTCCACAATCACTCTGGCTAAATGTTATCTGTAGGTAGAGCAGCTTATGTGAACAAGTTGATGGAACAGACAGGGAAATTCGTGTAGCAGAAAAATAATTCAGAAAAACAGATATCTAATTGAATTTTATTTCACCTCAATGCCTATCTAAATTGCTGGGATGTACCAGCACAACAGATCTTAGACATATGGTGAAGGAATTGACTTGGAAAGGAAGAATAAAATTCTGAAATTGAATCATTTTCAAGCATGAATATTAAAAAAACCAATTTATCTTTTGACACAGGCTTAGATTAGCCGCTGTCATTGTATTTGCCGTATTTGTAGAATAAACAAAGAAATTTTTACCTGCGTGGTTTTAACTGAGAAGTGTAATCCCCTGCAGGAGTAAATATTTACTTTGACAGATTTTCTAGAAAATGTTGCTCAACTTAAAAATATTTTTAATGGGAGATATATCAGTAAGACCACAGAGAAGATGGCTGCTGAGTGATCCAAAGGATCTAGAGTAAACTAGAAAAAATTAGCTAAAATAATTAAATGCAATAGGCTGAAATAACCACTGGTGATTTTGAAAAGGGGTGGCTCAGAGAAGTTGCAGATGTTGAAGAAAAACTTTGACAAAGTAAACTAAAGACAAGTAAAATAAGAAAAAAAGAAGCATGACTTGGCACAGACAAGTAAACAGGAAAAGTTCCAGTCAACGTAGTTGGAAAGAATTGTATGAAGTTTTGAAAGAGATACCAACATCATCAAACTGGGTCAATTTTTCATAGAGAAAATTCTCACACAGAAAAGCTGTGTCTTCTGGACTGTGCAAGTATGCAGTATTTTTGAGGATGTTCATTGCTTTTCCAGATGTGTATATTATCCTTTGTGGTTTGGCTCAGAGCAGAGAGACTGAAAGAAAGCACAACATGTATCATAAATGTGGGAAAGTTCTTTCATCCTTTGCAAACATCCTTCCAAACTGCAGTTGACTTGTAGTTACATACCATGTTGCAAGAGTCAAAGAATCAAGATGGTTTTCTTTTCTCATATGCATTTCAGTTCTGTTTTTAGGAAATGTAAACTTTATCTTCTTGTCCCCAACTGATCTCTTATTTTTCAAGAAATCATTTCTCACTGACAACTCCACCTCTCCTCCTGTTTAAGACCTTGCTTAATTAAGATTATTATAATATTTTTCATGTCATTGGATAAAGAATGATGTTTCTTTCATGTGGATTTATGAGGGATGTTTAATCTCACCTTCCCTATGGCTTTGTCATATTCCTTTAGGAAAATTGCGTAGCTTGTTTTCAGTTCATCATTCCTAGAGTGAGTGTAAAAATGTTTATTTCAAGTGACAGTTACAATACTTTAGTTATCAATAAATCAATATATTTTTGAAATATAAAACAAATGTTATGGATTTTTGGACAGTGGGAAGAATGTGAGGAGCAAGATTAAAGGAAGATGAAGAGGAAAAAGAAAATAATGGATTCCAGATATCCATTAAGTGAACAGATTACGAAAGACTGATGGTTACAAACTGCAGTGTTAAATGACAAGTCATTTCACTTAGGTCAGAAGGATACTGCCATATTAGATTGGAATCAGTCCTTTTCAGCAGTATTGCCATCTAGCAGTTTTAAGATCAACAGGAGTACAGTAATTTCACGACTATAAGGCGCACCCTTTTGACTAAAATATGTAAGTGCGCCTTATAGTGCGGTGCGCCTTATATAATGGACAAAGTTGCGAAATTTGCCAGACCGAAAGTGTGAGCTGCAATGGGGCGGCAGTGCTGTAGGAGCGCCAAGTTGCGAGGGGGCGCGGGAGCTGGCAGCCGCAGCCGGCAGGAGCCGCGCAGGGAGGGAGGGAGCTTCTGCCGGCCCCAGCCCCAACCTCTGCCACCACGCGGGGAGGGAGGGAGCTGCCACTGGCCCTGGCCTTGGCGCAGGGAGAACGAGAAGCCGGGCAGTGCTGGCCCTGGCCCAGGGGGAACGAGAAGCCAGGCGGCACTGGCTCCGGCCCAGCGGGAAGGAGCCACCGGCGGCCACAGCCTGGGCGCGGCGGGATGGAGCCGCCAGTAGCCATGGCGGCCGAGCTGCAAGCCGAGCTGCGCCAGCCAGTGCCGGGCGGGAGTGCCTGGGCCTGCGGCAGCTGCGGCCACCAGGCAGGGGAAGCCGGGACCCGCAGCTGCGCTGTGGTAGCCAGGAGCCACAAGCCATGCCAGCTGGTGCCGGGGGTGGGTGGGAATGCCGGGGTTTGTGGCACGGGGAGGGCGCCTGGAGCTGCTTTTAAAGGCTACGCCAATCTGTGAAAAATGTTTGCAAACTGAGCACCTGCCAGTAATTCGTTACTTTGTTGCACGCAGCGCAGCTCCTCTCTGCAAAAAAAAAGTGCGAGCTGTTAGGGGGGTCGGGAGCAGCCAGACCCTGGCCAGCAGCAGCTGCATGGGCTGGGCGGCACCAGCCAGCCCCCGGTCAGCAGGAGCCGCACAGGGAGAGAGGGAGTGGGCAGCCCTTGGCCAGCAGAAGCCACACAGGGAAAGAAGGAGCAGGCAGCGCCACACCGTCCCGAGCCACGGACGGTCCCGAGGCCTACCTCACCAGCTGGGAGTGGGTGGGAGTGCCGGGCCCCGTGCACAGGGAGGATGCTTGGGGCTGCGTTTAAAGGCTACACCAATCTGTTAAAATGTTTCCAATTTGAGCACATGCCAGTAAACTCCACGATCACGGGATTCNGTTACTAATTTGTTACTTTGTTGCATGCGGCGTGGATCTTTGCTGCAAAAAAAAGTGCACCTTATAGTCCGGTGCACCTTATATAATGTACAAAGTTGTGAAATTTGCTGACTCCTGGAGGTGCGCCTTATAATCCAGTGCGCCTTATGGTCATGAAATTACTTAATTCTCAGACCTCTCCCCTTTGAGTACCTCAGGAAATGTTTCTGTTTCTATGGATGGATAATTCCGCTACATCTGTAGATGCTTGAATTGTTCTGCAGGCATTATTATTTTGTATTAATTAATTTGAAAAATCAATGACACAACTTTAGGAAATTAAAACCTGAGTTGCAGTCAAAGAATTTGGTTTTAATTTATGACTGAGTATGTTATGGTAATGGGGAGAAAGTGTTTGATGTAAAAGGGGATGCAGGATTTTACATAGTAGATATAGAATTTTACTTTTTTTAGGTCTTTATAATTCCTCTGACCAAAAGAAATTCAGAAGTTAGAAATACTGACTTTGTCAGCTTGAGCTGTATTTCAAAGACCATTTCTTTGTATTTGCTCAGTTTACCAGTCATACTCTGGTAATAGCTCTTCATTACCATGATGCTACTAAATAATTGTTTAATTATTTTAGTTGTATAATTATTTTATTTGTGTTTCAGAAAAATAATTATACTACTACCAAGTTGATGAATGTCTTGATTTGCATCCTTTGTGCTTATATTTTTTTAAAATCCTACCTCATCATCTGCCTTTTTAATAATTTTTATAATTCTCAGGGTTTTTTCTGAAGAGCAACATCATGTACTGATTTTTTTTTGTGTGTGTGATGTAAGATGTGATTCAGTAATTCGCTTCAAGGCTTTCCTGTCCCTTTGCCTTTCTTTTGATTTCCTGAAATGAGCTGCAGCATAGGGATATATGTAGGTGAAAGGGTATGATTTCTTTTTAATGATGTAGTTGTGACTCTCCACCTGCAAATATACTAATGATGCCATGATCGTATTAATTTTGCTGAGCCAAAGTGTATTTTAAATACATCAATTAGATCATGATCACTTACAAATGTCTCCTCTTTCATCACTGTTTCTGCAAAGCACACTGTCTCTTGTAGAGAGTCATTGTAGGCAACACCACAGGAAGTGAACGCTGGTTTTAAAAACATACTGAGAAAGGAGCCTGTGCTCATTTTTCAGATGAAGACTTCAACAAATGGAGCAGGACTTCATCAGAGAACACAGCAGGCCCCTCTGCACATCTCCTCATCTGCTGAAGGAAAATTTGCAAGGGAAATAAGAGCAAATACAGAATACTGCTTTACTTGAAACTGGACAGAAACATGGCTTGTTCTGTGCACAGCAGGACAAACCACATGGATAGCTGGTTCTTCAGTGTCCTGGGGTCTGCCTGTCCATGGAGGTGTTCCCTATCCCCCTCCCAAGAGCTGGGACTCAGCCACTCCTCCAGCACCGGTGGCCTGGCTCCTGTGCTGTGCAGACGAGATAAAACAGGGAGGAAGGCACTTGTGGGTCCTCCCTGGTAACTCACTTGTGCCAAATGCAAAGCTTGGAAGGCATGACAGTACATTCATTGTCTACAGGATGAACTTGTTTTCCTTAGCAAAAAATACAGCCTACAGATTTGTGCTGCCTTTTGGATAAGCTGCTGACTTGATTATCAGGTTGAAAAGAATAGTAAATGACCAGAAAAAAAAAGCAGTAATTTTATTTTGTTTTTTCACTTAGTAGCAGTAGTAAGCGTGCACAGGAGATTATATATATGAGTCTTGTCTTAAACCTAGGGTAGAGAGTTGTTTCCTTTAGTGAAGAAATTAATATTTTTATTGTGCTTTAGCTTAGTAGTGACACTTTACACATGAGAATTCATGTGTAATGTGAGAACAAGGCCTTACAAAATCCTAGCATCCTTTTTCTTCCTATCTACTGGACATGTGCAATATTCTGAAAAAAGACAATTGATTTGGTACCTACATGTGTATTTTAATTTCCTCTTTGGACGTATGTGCAAATGGTTGTTAGAAACATTCCATGTCTTCTGTAAATAAAGTGTAATTAAAATGTGATAGAGTGAGAAAGCTTAAAAAGTGTTTAAAGATCCCATCATGGGCTGCATTATTGGATAGTTTCTTATTTTAAAATGCAAATTGTGTCTTTGTTAGTATAGCAACTTCTTTTTGATGCTCTGTACTGAAAAATCATATTTATTTTCTTGTAGCTAATTATTATTTTCAGAACACTCATGGTCTGAAATATTTGTATTGTACATTAATGACTGAGATATGGAACAAAATTATTTCTAATTTTCCGTCTTAAATAACTCTACAAACTTATTTTATTTAAAAGACTTTTATCCATATGGTGCTTTTCCCTCAAACAAAAGTATTTTATTCTGTTTTCTTTTTAGGAAGGAGGCACAGCTGGATGAAGAGGGACAGTTTCTGGTCAGAATAATTTATGATGATTCCAAAACCTATGACCTCGTTGCAGCTGCAAGCAAGGTCCTTAGTAAGTAATACAGGTATCTTCTTAGCCTGTTCATCACAAAAAAAGGTAATATGCTCCTGCCCCCCAAATCTGTGTAGCAGAGAGGAACAGAATTTAGCACAGGGGAAATGAAAATGGAGTACTGGTCTGAAATTTTAAATCTTAGGAGCAAGAATTGTATTTCTTATTTCTCTAAGAAAATTTGACTCTTTTTATTGCTTGAAATTATTTTTATTATTTCCAAAGTATTCCGACTTAAACTTGAGAAATATGCCTTATCCACATAACATGGGCAGTGTAACAAGCAGTCGTGAAGTAACAACATCCTGCTGCAACTGCCTTCCAAGTTTCATCCAAGTACATCCAAGTTTCAACACTGCTACAAGTGGAGTGAATGAATGAATGAATGAATGAATGAATGAATGAATGAATAAATGAATAAATGAATGAATGAATGAATCCTTGCTCTCTGCTGAAGAACAATGATGAGTCACAGAAATGCTTGTGCACATATTTCATTTAATGGACATATTTCATTTAATTACATATCACCCACTGATTTGGGTTGCATTCATTTTCAATCATTGCAGCTCTGGTCTGGAATTTAAAAGGTAGAATTATGCCCATCAGCATTATTTTATCTGCAGACCTAAGTGTGGTATGAAATTGTTCTGCATCAGTAATTAGCCAAGAATCTGTAAGACTGATGATTGTAGTACTGTTGAATTGGAGCAGCTGATGAGGTTTCATGCTATTGTAAATTGGAATTAACTGCTGAGGCAGCACTACTAACAACCAAGTTCCTTTATTTTCAGTAAGTATCAAAATCTTTATGCTTTATGTGTGTGAAACATACAATGTGGTGAAATAATAATGGTAATTCATAAATCCTAATGAAATTCCTATATTTCTCCGTATAGAATACTCAGGATTTATAGATACTCAATATTTGCCATATGAACTTTGAATCTTGCTTTGTTCATGATCTACTGCATCTGGGTAGTGTTTATGAATACAAGAGTAAAGAAATAAGCAAGTGCATGAAATAAAGTGTTTGGGCTGAATCATATTTTCCTGTTTTAAATAGATCTAAATGCTGGGGAAATTCTCCAAATGTTTGGGAAGATGTTTTTTGTGTTTTGTCAAGAATCTGGTTATGATACAATTCTACGTGTCTTGGGCTCAAATGTCAGAGAGTTTTTGCAGGTAAGAATTTTGTGCCAAATTGTTTCAGATACCAGACAATCATGGCCTAGTCCACAGAAATTTAACTTGAAATTCCAAAGAGAAATTTGGAGTATTCATATGCAGCAAATCTGGGGAGGGGAGTTGGGGGGGGAGGGTGGTGAGGTGGGGGTGTTAAACGGAAAATTTACCTTATTTATAGTAACAGAAAATGTGATCTTCAGGTTTTATGATATTTCTTCTATTATCTCTGACTAATCATAAAGACTGGATATTTCTCATAGTATGTTATGTACTGAGCTAGGGCTCATAACAGCTTATCTCTTAAGATGCTATTCTTCATCTGTGAACGGAGGGATGCAGAACAGCATGATACTGCGCTATAAACAGAAACAAAATTAAAATGATTCATTAATAGCATGGAAGATATGTAAGGTCATTTCGAAAGTGTTATTTCTAAGTGTAGAAAAATGGCCTTCCCTTTTTTGTCATCTGAACGTTGTTCACTTCAGGAAGCACTTTGTATTTAAGATTTGTGATCTATATCACTCTTCAAGAGAGCTGTATACTGTATTGAGGTTAAAAGCATTGAACTGAAAATTGTCCAAAAGCTGACTGTCAAAACTATTGATTTTCTCTGAAAATATAGTAGCCTCTTGTCGTCTGTACCCTTAAAATCTCTCCAGCATTAAGGGAGAAAGAATCATAGTTGACTAGATTGCTTAAATATTTGATTGTTTGTCTCACTGCCCCAAAACCTGCATAATTCTAGAGCACCCTAGATGCAGTCAGCCCAGACTTCTTGTACAAATCTCACAAACTGTTGTTGCTGGGCAGACAGGGTAGGTGTATGTTCCAATATATGCATATCATGAGTGATCTGTAAACCATTGTCTGTCTATGGGATGTAGCATCCTTCGTATTTCATAGCTTCAGTCACAGTCTGCTCTCAAATCAAACCTTCAGATAACAGTAATTTCCAAAGATACTCAGGTACTGAAGTTGTGGCTAAGATTGAGCCAAGAGTAGGGGAGAAGAAAAAAGGTGTATTATCACTTTGGTTACTCATGTATGGGCCACAAATACAGATACTATTTGCTTTCCCTCATGCCTTTTTCAATATAATATACTTCTCTTTTCATTCCTTTCCACATGTACTGGTGAAACGACTGTGATGTTTGTGATAGATACCAAACATCTGTAAAAGTGGAAACTGCTTACATTTATATTCTTCTAATGACAGTATTTTAAGTTGCTTTGTTTGAATTTTAGTGTTAACAGATGACATTGGCTATTATATACTTCTCTAAATGTTAACAGGGCTAATGTATTAGCAGATGTGCTAAAGTATACTCTTTAGCTTTTAGTGCAATGGAAAATCAACCTTAGCTGTGATTTATTACTTTTCCATCTTCTAGCAGCCATATTAAGTCAGAAACTACTTTATATACCTATTAGAGAAATAGGTGAAGGTTGGGTTTAATGTCTCAAACTTTTCTCAGATTCTTAAAATACATCATGGAGTTACAAAATGTGTTTCTTGAACTGTATACTGAGTCTGGTATATATACAAAATGATTGAGAACTTCAGCTTTTTAAAATATATGAAAATAAATCTCACATTTATGTTCCGTTTCCTTTGACATCTCAAGAAAATTTAAGTTTATTCGTAGTTGAAACACAGGTACTTCAAACTTCATGAAAAAGGGAAAAAAAAGGGGAACTAAATCAAGTATTTAAACTTTATGTGAAAAACACAAGCATGGAAGATTTGCCGATCACATTGAAAGACAATGTGCCAATGAGAAGCAGTATGAAAAGAGGTACCTCTTAAGAAACCCAAAGAGTTTAGTAGCTTTCTATTAAATGAAAATCAAAGTGGTTAGTTCTCCCATTTAAGGTGTTGTTTACATGGCTATTTAGGTATTCATGATTGTAGTGGGATTAACTCAGGGGTTAAAATTCAGGGGATAACTCTTTTAGATAAGTCTCCAAGTGCTATGTACCACACAGCACTGAACAGCATATCTTTGCGTTTCATGTGCCAACCACAACTCTCACTTTTAGACACACCAGGATCAGCCCAGTTTAGTGTGACTGCTTGTTCTCGCTTGGAGATTCCCTTGTGTTTCTCCATGGAGCTGATCACTGTTCCTCATAGCTCCAGAATTGGTTCTTTGGTTCCAGCACAAGTTCTGGCATATATCTGAACAGTGTAGGAGCCAAATTCAGGGAGAGAGTTTAGCCTATTTTAATCTGCACCTTAACTCACTTCTGGATCACAGCAAGTGAACATACAGTAAAAAAGACTTCTGTTCTTTCAGAAGCTGCAATATCAAGTCTTTCAGAGCCAGTCGTCTCTCTTGCTCTTTTCTCATCTACAGTCTTCCAAAACAGTTTCTTCCAATTGCATTGTCTTGAATCCTGCAAAGTTCTTACAGAATTTTCCTTCAAGCATTTTGTTTTTTTGTCAGTGCCCACTAACAGCTGGAATGAATTGACAGGCAGATTTTTGCCTCTTCATATTCTTAAGTGGAGATGTTGCTATAGTAACAAAAACATGGATTTGAAACAAGCTAAAAAACTGAAAGAGGAAATTCCAGGTTATAAGTGCATCCCATGGAATTCATTGCTAAGAGTGTAATTTTGTCTGGAGGTCTCCAGGAGAAGAGACAGCTGTTCAAGCACTTCACAGCTCACATTAAATCAAGTTTAGTGTGCTTCCACTAATTTGGTGATCAACAGATTCTCATGAAAGGTGGAAAATTTCCCAGACAGCACACTGAAAATATTTTCACTTCAATTCCTATGTTGGCAGAAAACAATATGCAAAGCCTAGTGGTAGCAGTCACTTGCAGGGCAGTGAGAGAACAACATTTAAAATATGTGGTAATGTTCTGAACTTAAGATGTAAAGAATTGTATGAATTTTATAACATAAATAAAGAATTGTGGGTTGCAACTCTATCCTGCAAACTAGGTTGCTCTTTGTATATTAAATGTACAGTAAATAGTAACTTGGAACCTTGGTAATTGCTTCACAATCAAAGTTGAATCTAGTGTTGTGTTTAAAGGGATTTTGATCTCTCTGTTCTCTTTAATGTCCTTATTAATTATACCTATCAGTTTATAATTTAGCTTTCCTCTCCAAATCACAATTTGTCTGGTTAAAATTGAAAGTAAAATACGTAAGATGTCTGGAACAGTAGCAGGGAAAAACAGCGAAAAAGATCTCTTCCCTTTTCTGAACACCGTTTTCTGATACATTATTACAGCATCTGTGATATTTCTGTTGTTTATTCTGTGCAGTTTTTCAATTATTGTCAAAGAAAAGATATTTGAGTTTGATCTTTCAAGCATTTAAATCTTTGCTTTAAAACTTGAACTTTGTCAGGCCCCTGATTGTTATGGTGTCAAAACTAGGCTTTTTCATTGATAATAAGGAGAAAGATTTTTTTTTATTCAGATATGCTTATTTGTATTTGGGTCCTGAATAAATATTTGAAGAGGAGATTATAGAGACTAGAATTGGAAGGAATGAAACTGGATGAGGTACCAGACTCAGAAACACACAGAAGGTCTTTAATCTGAATGATTCAAAATATAGCATAATCAAGCATGATTTCTTAGTATCTGGAGTAATTTATAAGAGTCCTAATTTTTATGCCATTCATTGTTCAAATGTTGCCACAGTAGATAGAACATTTTGGGTTACCTGAAAAGTCTGCTGTGATGACAGTTCTACAGAGAATAAGGCAAATGTGTAGAAGTATGAGCAGTGGGAAAAAGGGGATGTTCAGATTGGACAAAATATGTTCTTACTTTCTTCATAAATAGTAAGTGAATGCCTTATAACTATGTTTTTAATTTCTTCCAGAACCTGGATGCTTTGCATGACCACCTTGCTACTATTTACCCGGGTATGCGAGCCCCTTCCTTTAGATGCACTGACGCGGAGAAGGGAAAGGGACTCATTTTGCATTACTATTCAGAAAGAGAAGGTCTGCAGGATATTGTCATTGGAATCATCAAAACCGTAGCTCAACAGATCCATGGTACAGAAATAGATATGAAGGTAATGTCTGAAGCGATACAATCATTGAAAATTTATGTCAGTAGGAAAAAACCAAGAAAATCAGAAGTGAAGTGATGGCAAACTAGAGTAATTTTCACTGTTGCTGTCTTCTGTGAAGAAGTGGAATCAGTACTCTCTGGAAGAGCCATCAGAATTTGTGTTGCTTGAAGGATGTATCAGCCATGTGCTGAGAAGGCCAGCTCTAATTGGCAGGCAGACCTGACTGGGAACAGTACAGAACATTATTCAGAAAAGGATTGTAAAGAGGACATGTAAAGAAATTAGATACTGGCTTATTTGGAGTGCTTTTATTCCCCTTTATTTTTTGTTTGGCATATATTTCTTACTGTCTACTGTGTTCTCTGAGAACACAGACATTTGCTCTCTGTCCTAGCTTCTTCATCTGTGTGCAGACTGTGAGACTGATGTGCACTGGGTGGCAAGCAGTGTTTACCTCCCAGCCAGCATTCCAGGTTCTTCCCAGAAAATAGATACATTTGTGGGTTTCTTGCTGTCATTGCATGGAAGTGTGACTGGATATGCACCTAGAGCCCCAGAAGTGAATAAATGTTCCTCAGTGACAGAATTTATGTGATGACATGTTTGCTCAGTCACTTGTGAAATGAGAAAGAGGTGTGTGCTTTGCCCATTCAAAGCAACAGAAAGATTTAATTATCAGGCCTTGAATATGTAATGGTATAAAATCAGGTTTTGGTCATAGGTATGGAGGGAGAAACAAAAAATTAAAGCTTTTTTTCTATCAGAAATATTGCAACTGATAAAAATTCTTTTTCATCAAGTAGAAAAGAATCTAAGCAGGTACACCAATCATTCATTGGGTTTTTAAAATATTCCCTAGTCATACTATGTTTCTAGCACAGTTTCATTGTATGCTTGCTGAGAAAATACTTTCATTATTTTATCACAAAACCATGAGCTTGCTTAGGTAAGAGATTTGCAAGCAATCCAATGATGAAGATAGTTGTACTGCTTTATTGGAGTATTTGCCTTTTAAGTTTCCTGCTCTAAGATAGCTCAGGTTTATAGTAGATGTCTAGATGTGTATAGTGTGGTGATATACTTGTGTCCTTGTTTAGAGTCTATTGTGTAGAAAACCACAGTTCAAACTTTTGCAGCAGGTGTTAGTAGTCAGATAAATAAAGATACAACAGAATCAAAACAATCCTCTTTTTAGATTCCTGTTTATTTGAAGTGTTGAGATAGACAAGAAGGACTGTGTTGGAAAATTGGCTGCAAAAGTGCTGAAGCTGTCGCTTGACAAGCATTTCTTTTGGTAGCACAGGCAGCTTAAGCAGTTCCTGTTCTTTCAGTGCTCAGGCTTGTCCTACAGCAGTTTCTTCGGCTGCCTTCCAGCTGGTGTCAAGTTATAAAATATACTGAGGAAATGAACTGGGTTCAAAACAACAGGAGGGAGAGTTTTAGGGTTTTTTTTGTGTGTGTGTGTTCATGTGTTCCTTTACGTGGTTCAATGTTCTGTCTCTCAGAGGGTCACACAGAAGCAAAAGTGATCCATGGGGCAGAGGAGAAATTTGGGTTGTCCAAAGCAGCTAGCAGCACAAACTTTTGATAAACTGTGCTTTCAATCTGGAGATTACTTTGCTGAGAAAATTGTATTAATATCCATCTAGAACTTCTCATAAATAATATATGTTCTAAAGAGGTTTAAATATTTATAATGCATTTACTTCTTGTTTTAATTTGACTTTTTTAGGCTTTTCTAGAAATTTTACTCTTGTAAATAAGTAGATATTTAATAGTATTAGTCAAACCTACTGTATGTCAAAGTCTAATTTAAATTAACACTGTTCTTCTAGACTGTCTGAAATAAAAGCACATAGGTGCCTAAAAACACTAATTAACCTCTAAACTGAAGAAAGTATATATTGTTTTATTTTATCTGTTACCCCGGTTTTGACTTTTTCCCTTTTGGAAAGTCATGTACCCTTAATTCTGAACTTTTTCATGTCTCTCCTGATTAATAAAGCCTATGTCTTGCCATTTCTAAGACATTACACACTGCTGTACTCCACAGGTACTCAGAAACTTCAGTGGTAAATACTCAGAGAATTGATTCTCTAACTGAGAGTGCTGAAATTTGCAGCTTATCCACAGACAATGAAAGTCTTCCTCCATTACTCCACTATTCAGATATTAATCATAAATGGTATGAAGTGAAGGTTTTAAGGCGAAGCCTGGCATTGTAATAACTAGGCAGTTTTACTGTTCAAAATATTGAGAACAGGAGAAAAAATAGACCAACTTCTTCCATCTCTGTTCTTTGCCTTGTAATTTAGTAAATTAATGCTTTTGCATTTTAGTCTGTTAGCGGTGCATTGTTTGGAACAGCACAGCTCAAAAAAATAATGGAATTGCTTTTAATTCCTCAGTTTTTGTGGACCAATCAGCGCTTCTAGTGTAAAATTTTTGGTTTGGACCTCAGAATTTTGCTTAAAGGAAGAATGTTTTTTTTTTTTTAATCTGATAAAAACCTCAGTGCCTAGCCCAAAGTTTCCAGTGTTATTGCAGGAGTTGTCTTCTGACTCGAAAAAAGAGATTCTTGAGTTGTCCTTTCAAATTGCTTTATCCAAACCATTTACATAACAGTCCAACACAGGACTGACTTCGTAAGTTCTGCAGTTCTCTTTATATTAGTATGACATTGATATCTGCGATTTGATGTTTAATACTTTTTTGTCTACTTTCCTTCTCCATCTGTTTTGAACAGAGGCTTACATAAATCTGCCGGAGATAATACATGCTTCTAAGTCTGTATTTTCCTGAAACTTTGTTTGAATTTGTTTAATATATTTCTGGTGGTTGCAGATCTTGGTTTTGATAATGCTGGTTTGTTTCATTAAGTGGTTAGATTTTGTTTCATGGGTTACAGAATGGCTGAGGTTGGAAGGGACTGATGAAGGTCATTTTGTTCAACCTCACCTGCTCATGCCCGGCCACCTAGGGCCAGTTGTTCTGGGCCATGCTCAGACATCTTCCAGCTATCTCTAGGGATGGAGACTCTGCAAATTTTTTGGACAACAGGTGCCGATGCTTCATCTCTCTCACAGTAGAAAAGTGTTTCCTGATGTTCAGACAACATCTCTTGTGATTCAATTTGTTCCCATTGCCTCTTGTCCTGGCACTGGACACCACTGAAGACAGACTGTCTCCATCCTCTCTTCACCTTCCCTTCAGGTATTTGTGTGCATGGATAGATCCTGCTGAACTGTCTGTTCTCCAGGCTGAGCAGTGCTGGCTGTCTCAGCCTTTCCTCTTCTGATAGATGCTCCAGTGCCTTGATCATCTTAGTGGCCCTCCCTAGAGTGAGTGGACTCTGTCTTGTAGCTCTGACCTCTCCTGTACTGAGGAACCCATAGCTGGACATGGCACTCCTGGTGTGACCTCTCCAGCGCTGAGGAGAGGGGAAGGATCACCTCTCTCAACCTGCAGAGAAAAACAGCTAATGATCACAAGAGGCAACTAAATACTAAGAAAAATACTATTCTTGTTTTGTCCCTTTGTTTCTTTGGGTGGAGAAATAGCTATATAGAAAAAAAAAGTTTTAATTTTACCGCCTTTCTTCAGTCTCACACAGAACAATTTTGTGTGTATAAATATATAAAACCATACATCTTCTTTTGAAATAACGTAGGGCTTCCTTTTTCCAGAATGGTGTTTTTCAGGAAATGTGCATTCTGTTTTAACACCTAGAGTATGTGTGTGCAGAAGGAAAGGGGGGACAGGGGAGGGGAAGTGACATTTTTTTTCTGTTAGATGATGTTAGCACTGAAAGGAAAGCAATTTGTTTTGAACTTGGGTTCAGAATTCCAGTTGAATAGTTCAGGAAAGCCCAAGTCGACATTAATTGATTAATTAGTTCAAATCCAATTTGCCTTCTCTGATGCGGTAATCAATTTTTAGCAAATAGAGCTAAGATTATATAATTTTTGCAGCAGGTAATGTCTCAAAAATTGTTGCTGACTTTGTGTACTAAGAATACTCATGTCCTGCCAGTCTTAGTATGAGAATTGAAAAATCATCACAATGCTGGTGACAAACTTTGTCATGAGATCTCTGTTAGCAGCCTACTGGCTATACCCTCTCTTTCTTCACTTGTCAGAGGCTGTTAGTATATAAATGAGGGTGACCTGTGAAGGTGAAGTCAGGACAGAGATTCCCTCAAGGCTACTAATGGTATGGGTCAACAAAGAATGTTTGTTGTACATAATCGTGTAAAGCCCAAATAATCTGTTGGATGAGCAGACTTCTGCAGTTCTATTATTTGAGAGCATACTATCAAAATCTTTTACATAGGGAGGATGTTTTACAATGTAAAATGAGAAAAGAACGGGGAAGTTCTTGACAAGCTCGTAATTTCAGGCTTATTAATGGCAATGTAAAAAAACAAAGTGAGGATGTGACCAGCTAGAGAGCTGATGTAAAAACTGCTGGGGTACTTGTCACAGAAGACAAGTAATACTGGTCCACACATTAAAATGCTAACTGTGTGTGAAGATAAGTCAGTCATGGAGCATGATCAGCCTCTAATTTTGGCACTGGGGCAGCTGTAAACTTCCCTATCTCCAGGCACAGTGGTTTGGTGAAGTGAGACAATCTGCACTGTGAAACCAGCTGCGAGGGGAAGATGTCCCCATGGCTCTATCTTTCGGTATGCAAAACTGAAAGTGGTGCCATTTCCACAGGGAACTCCTTTGTCTTGGGATCTTTCTAAAACAGCTACAGTGAACTTTGTTAAGCAGCATTGCACAGTCAGTTTTGATCAGAAGAGATCAAAAATTTCATCCTGTATTGACCTTTAAAGGGCAAAACCCCCGTTTTTGTATTAATTTTCACAATCTCATAAAAAAAATGCCTGTCCAAGGACATTCTATCCTGTCATGCTGAGATATGAGTGTGTCCTGGGGGTATGCTCAGATCTACAGAATGGAGTCTTATAGACACATCAGTGACAGCTTAACAGATAGTCTGTGCTCATTATGTATTCTCCATCACTGCAATACTTCTTGATTTAGTATCTTGTGTGAAGCTCACCAAATACATTAAACCACACTTATTTTAAAATAACTTTTCTCTGAGTTGCCATTCCCTGAAATATTGGTATGACTTTTCACTTGATTAGTCAAGAACAAACTCTGAAGGTACATCTCCTGGAAGGCACAGGCAGGTTAGCAGTTAGTTGTTATATATTCTCTTTGAAACCAAGAGAGTGATTTCTCCCTTCAGTTTTAACTGCAGTTACTATGGTGATTGAGCTCTTAGACGTTGTGAACTGATGCCACTTCACCAGCTAAGACTGCAGGGGGAGGAAGAATTAGACTTGATTGCTGGCTTTGTTGCTTTGTGACTGAACTTCAATTTGTCAAGCATTTTTCAGAGGCTTCTTCAACAATATTTGAATGATACTGAAATTGTGTGGCTTGCAAACTTTGCTTGCAGAATGAAACAGTAGATAAGTTCTAGTCTACTTTAGCTTAGCAGAGTATCTAGGGCAGGTCCTTATGCCAGACAAATATCCGGCCAATTAGGTTGGATCTATAGGTGCAAGGGTGAAGAAGCAGAATTTAACATCTTATGTTAACAGTCAAAAGTGCTTATTTTAAATTTGCTGACAAGGTGGATGCAGTAATGAGATAGTTCATAAGTTGTGTGAGCAGAAAAGACAAAAGACATCATGAAATTACATATCCATTGGGAAGTTAATTAGAGATGCATCAGTAGATTTCCTAGCCTGGAGAGGGGTA
The DNA here is from genome assembly GCA_013186435.1 of Turdus rufiventris. Lineage (NCBI taxonomy): Eukaryota > Metazoa > Chordata > Aves > Passeriformes > Turdidae > Turdus > Turdus rufiventris. The sequence continues at coordinate 3,871,789 of PYHW01009688.1, forward strand.
TAATTAAAGCCTCTGTTAATTAGTATCTATGCATCAATGATCAGAATAAATTTGCATAAACCAGCCATGTCCACAGCATACCATGTTTACCAGGAATGTGTAGCTGGTGCTGTGTCTGTCTTGTAGGTCTGACACATGTCCATGTGTTTGGCCTGGATGTTCATTTGCTGCACTAACATGTTGCACTAATACAGCAAGCATTTCTAGATGCCCTGGGATCTGGTAAAAAATAGTGTTTCAAATGAACTTGAAGATGCTGGGAAATTTGCAGCTTTGAACTATTACTGGCACAGTTCTAATCTATAAAGGTTAGGAAAATAGCACAGCATGTGTGAGAACTGACTTTGTCACTGTGTGAGCTTGTAGGATCTGCAGACCGTCACGGCTCAAAGTAGCTAGACATCTTGAAACATGTAGCAGTTCTATTTTTATAGGTGATTTTTTAATCTAAACCTGAGTTTTGTTTACTGATGCCTCATTTACTTCTAATAAATTAAATAAAATGGGGAAGTAATTAAAAACAACCTGTTAGGTGCTGCATGGTAGCAGAAAAAATTCTGTGAGTACAGGTTGGTAACAGAATACTAGTGTGCAGTGAGTAAGATGGCTATAAGGAGATTATATCACTAGAACGTGATGTGCTGCTAGTATGAATATTTCCTTAAAAATTACTAGCTTCTTTAAAATCAGCTTTGCTGAGTTAAGAAGGTTTTCATCCATAATATGTACAGTTTTTTTCCATTTGTGACAAGAGTAGCACTTTGACGTAAGATCCAAGACTGGAAATGATCTGGAAGTATAGATCAGTTCCACAGATAGTTCTGGCCGCAATAACAGTACTATTAAAATCAAAGCTGTGGGAGTGTGTATGAGTGGTAGAAAGTAAGAACTAAACTCTTAACTGCATTCTGATAATCTTCAATATGATCGCAGTCTCACAATGTCAGGGATAATTATTTAAAGAAGACCTGGGAAACCTTGAAACACCTACTATGTTCCACTCTCCTAGACAAACCCATTTAATTTTTTCTTCAGATGACCACTATATATTTTTTCTGAGGCTTACCCCTTATTAGGTCCTAATTTCCCACTTCTCTTTGTCACACTGACATATGAATTACCAATACAGTTTCTTGAGGCAGTTGGGTTTTATAATCATCAACATTTGAATTTATTCATGCATCCAGCTTTGGTTACCTATAATAGCTGGTAAATTTAGTAGCCTGATCTTTATCTAAGTTACTTACATAAGTAATAGAAAGAGAAGAATAATGCAGCACACAGCTATACAGCACTTAAATTGGGCTCTTGCTCTAAACTGTCCTCCAGAAAAGCCTCTCTTTCCTTCAAATAAGTAGTCAATTTGTAGATCAAAGAACAATGCCACTTTAAATTAAACATCATTTAGTTATAAAATACTAGCATTTTGTTTTACACGCCTTCATTTGTATAGAAACAGATAAAGCAAATATCAGCACTCCTCAACCCATCGACTAGTATTTTTGGCAATTTTGGAGAACCAATATTTTATAAATTTAACATCTTAGGGATCAGTTGCAGTGTTTGTGCATATCTGTTCTGTTTTCAAATTGTAATTGTTAATGTCTGTGGTTAAGACTATGTGTAAAGGTAAAAATGAGGATGCTTTAGAGATTTTTAGAATTTTTTTTTTTTTTCGCTTTAGTGACTTTAGGATCAAACTCCATATGAAAGTAGAATCAGGTGGAACATGTTCCAGAAAATCGCTGCTAAACAATGCCACGTAAATAGAATTGTTCTTTCCCAATCATTATGTCTAATTAAGTTTGAAAAGAGATGAATTTGGCTTCTCAGTGTAAATTATGTTATTCTTCTAGTTATTAGCTTAAATTATATTGCCATACGTGACTCTCGCTGCAAACAAAATAATCCCTCTTCATATTTTTTCTAACTTTGAGTAAAACTACTGAAGAGTGTAATGCTGTGTTAGGGACATCTTTCTGCTAGTCCACTGATGTAGATGATTCCAGTCTTGCTGTCATTTCCTTTAATATGGAATGTAGCCCAGAGAAGATTGTAATTGCTTTTAGTTTTGTGTGTTGGTTCTCATCTTGTACTCTGCAGGAATGTATAAGGACTGTATATCCTAACATCTGCTCCATTCACTTTGCTTCTTGCAGTCAGTGACATGCCCACTCTCTTAACACTATTTATTCATCACTAAACAGTCAGCACTTCTTGCTGTTGTGTTGTAGACCTTGCAAACAGTTTTGATCAAAATAAGGATTCAAGGTTCTGTGATTCAAGACTCACATAGGTTCATTTCAGGGGAAGGGGCCACCCTCTTTTTTGGCAAGTACCAGTAAAAGCAAGCACAACCTGAGCCTTGACCCCTCATTTCAGGATTTGTATTTCACTCAGGCTTAATAAATTGTATGTGGGTAATCTTCAATATATTGCTCTTGAGGAGAGCAACTGTAGCTAATCAAAGGCATAGTTATTCATCTGGAATTACAAAGACCATAAAATCTGAAAATCCTATTAGAATACAGTATTTTTCATAATGTGAATATAATTCTTGAGTATATCTTTCTCCTCTAAATACATTTCTGTCTTCATAGTAGCTTTCCAATTACTAGTGAGTAGCAGAGTTTTCAATTTTTCATTTTTTCTTCATTTCTCTAGGTTATTCAACAGAGAAATGAGGAGTGTGACCACATTCAATTTTTAATTGAAGAGAAAGAGTCTAAAGAAGAGGACTACTATGAGGACCTTGACAGATTTGAAGAAAATGGTACCCAAGAGTCTCGCATCAGTCCCTATACTTTCTGCAAGGCATTTCCTTTCCACATCATATTTGACCGAGATCTGGTGGTCACACAATGTGGCAATGCTATATATAGAGTCCTTCCACAGGTTAGATGATTCTTATATATAGATAGCCATAGAGATTCCTAGTGATTCTTTACAGATTAATTTATAAAGATTAATAAAATAGACTTAGGATTCTCTGTCTAAACAGCATTCCCTTGGAAATGTATAATATTTACTTAATTGTGCTTCTCTGGTTTGAAAAACAACTTGAAAACAGCCTAATTCTACAACAGCTTTTTTCCTTATGGTAATTTACATATGCAGTAAGAGAATAGTTTAAAAACCCTGTGATTCAATTGAGAGATGCATAAAGTATATATTCTGTTGCATTCTATTTTACCATTGAAGAAAATGGAGTATAATTGCTCTATGTATATTTTTATTATAAAGCATAACAGTCTTTTTTTTCCTTTTCCTGTTTTTTTTTAATATTCTAGCTGCAGCCAGGAAATTGCAGTCTATTGTCAGTTTTCTCCTTGGTCCGGCCTCACATTGATATTAGCTTCCATGGGATCCTCTCCCATATCAATACAGTCTTCGTACTGAGGACTAAGGTAACTAGAGAATATTTTCCCAGCATTTCTTTAAGGAAGTGTGCTTTGGAGAGATAAGAAGTGCAGAAAGTTCAGAAGTCTTCAGAGAAAATTGTTTGCACAGTAGTATGCTCAGACCCTTTTGAGTCTTGAGCTAAGAGAGAGTTACAGGTATGAATTTGTGAGTAGCTGTTAAGCAGAATGTTTTATAGGAATGGTGAAGTAAATGTGCAAGGGGCCAGTCTAGTTTATGGCATTATATTAAAGCAAATGTAAAAACGTAATTACATTTACTTTTGCTCGTAACAGTGTGGGAGGCAAATATGAAATGTCTTCTTGTTTGGACTCATATGTTCATACAAAGGTCTGTGTCCTTTTCCCTAAGGAGGGCAGGAGACAAAGCGGGTGATGCGAACAGATGCAGCCTGTAGAGTAACCCCTACTACATTAAGGAGCCTGTTTATTTAAAGAAAATTGTACCTGATAGAAACCAGGATGATTTCTTAGAAGTGGTCCCAGACACGGATAGAACTTAACAGAACTGGCAATACTATTGTCAAAACTGTTGTTTAAAAATGATGTGGAAGAAAACCAGGAGTTACAAACATGAATGTAAAGAAAGATGCCATGTTTTATGTCTTCAGGGTAGCAAATCATAGTATTAAAATGCACGGACAGTGCATGGTGTTCAAATGAGAATTTCATCAGGGTTTAATGTAAGCTGTAGGTCTGTCCCATATATTCTGACTACCTTTGTACTGAATGCACTTACATACGAGGCCTGGTGCATAACATGCCATTGCCCTTATACAATTTGGCTTTCACCAGGAAGGGCTGTTGGATGTGGAGAAGTTGGAGTGTGAAGATGAACTGACTGGCACAGAAATCAGCTGCTTGCGCCTGAAAGGGCAAATGATCTACTTGCCTGAAGCAGACAGCATTCTCTTTCTTTGTTCACCAAGGTATTTTAAACCTAGAAAGTTCTATAATACTGATTTCAATTTTGCAATTATTTGAAGAACAATTACAAGAGTAGTACTATAGAGACTAATTGGTTTGAGCATTGAGTTAATTGGTTTTGATGTGTTTATACTAAAAGAGGTAGGAACTTGACTGCTCATTTAATATTCAGTATAAATACTGGCTTGCTCTGGCCCAGTTTGTACAAAAGGTTATTCCTCATATTCCTTTTTCTTTTTTTTTTTGCAAGTTCTATCCTTTGTTTTTTTCTCAGAGAATGCTAAGAAATACCAGAGTGATTTGGTTTTCTATGTGGATTCATGGATTTTTGCAGTAATTTTAATGTAATAGATTGGTGATAAAGAAGTGGTTGGAATGGAGGATTGAATAGAAAGATTCTTTACATGATCTCACTTTGTGTGCTGAAGTATGTACATATGATATGTTCATGTAACTCTTGGTGAGAATTCTGTATTTAAACACAAAAATTAAGAGCTGTGGGTTAAAATGAATGATCATGAAAAAGGTATTTCATAGAAAGGATATGCTGTACAGCTCATCACAAGTAGAGAAGCTTCATCTTTCTACTGTTATTCAGCAGACTGTGCTGTTTATTTGAGTTTTAAATGCTGCTTTGGCAAGTTTAATTTTATCCATATTATTGTATATTTCTCTGCTTTGCAGTGTGATGAACTTGGATGATTTAACCAGAAGAGGTTTATATCTGAGTGATATTCCATTGCATGATGCTACCCGTGATCTGGTTCTTTTGGGAGAGCAGTTCCGAGAGGAATATAAACTGACTCAGGAGCTTGAAATCCTCACGGACAGACTGCAGCACACACTGCGTGCTCTGGAAGACGAAAAGAAAAAGACAGACACGTAAGAACCAAGTCCCGATTTTGAGCTGAAACACTCAAAGCAATATGTTATTTATAGCTACCTTCTTTAAAGAATAACCGAATCTTGTAAGGAATATCAGAGATAATCAGGACTGGTAATTTCAGAGTCAAGAAAGAAGATTTAATATGGTATTTCTTTATTTAGATTGTCAAATGTCACCCACAGTCTAGGCCATTATATGCCTAGATGTTTTGATGACTCCCTCTCTGACAAGAAAAGTTATAAAAAATGAGCTGGCAATTCGTTTTTATCTGTGAATTACCTAAAATTTTGGAAACTTACATGCAGTCACTTAAGTCAGGGTGAGTTTGATATTATATTTCTGTTTACAGAGTTCAGCAAACCAACTTTTGTCTTTCTGACACAGGATAATCGAACAGAAAAACATATCTTATAAACCTTGGAAACACTTTGTGTAAAGCTGAAATTTTGCAAAGCCTAATGATATGAATTTGATTTTATAGTTACTTGTAGAAATGAATTTTGGTTTATCTAGATACAAGTACATTAAAATAACACCTAACAGTAGGTGTGCATTGTGCCCCAAATCCAGTTCTACAGAAAACTAAGAAGTCAAATTCAAATGTCATTAGTCTATGGCATTTCAGCTTAACAATGTCTGGCAAATTAAACAAAAGCTTGTGTGAAAAGTAGCATGAGTTTGTGATTGGCTCTTGTTTATAAAATACAGTCCCATCTCTGTATTAATCTATTGACAGATTTTTTTTTTTCTGTAATGGAGTAATGGAAATTATTTTAAAAATACTTAAAAGGGATGAACAGGAGAATCAGAGAAAACAGAGTCTAAGAAGTATTTTTTCTCTTCATTCCTGTTGGCTTGCTTTGTAGAGTCATTTTATCTTCAGGAATTCTAGCCTTCATGGCAGCTGCTGGAACAGATAGTGTCAGTTACTGTGTGATGTGCCAAAATTATTCACTAATTATAACTCAAGTAGTGAACTTGCCAAAAATGCTACTGAGGGTTTGTGCAGGAGGCTGTGTACAAAATGATGTTTAAAATTTGTGAAACAGAGATCTTCAGCTTGTCCACTTAGCTGTATCAGGAGGGAAATGGACCTTTTAGATAGCAGTTAGAAAGTTGAAGGAATATACATGAGAATAGGATAAATTTCTGTGTATGTGATTGGGTTTTATTTATATAGTTTATAATATGAAAAAGTGTTAATATATCAAAGAGATTATTAACTAAAGAAAGACACTCCCGACCCTATAAGCAGCATGCTTAACAGAGAGGGAGCATTTAGAAATGTATGAATTGATCAGAGATGGAAAACTGATCTCTTCATTGTCTTTTTTGCAGTTTTTATGGTTCTGTGAGCAAAACCATAGTATATAAGCTCAGGATGTGGCAGAAAGAAGTAAAAATTATTCAAGGCACTATTAACAAATAATGTCAGAAGAATTAGTAACACGTGTCTTATTTTGTTGATAATTTAGATGTATTAATGTCTTTGAAATGGTATGCTGATGTAGATCAGTTCCTGTTTTCCAAATAATATATTCTTTAGTAAACACCTTTTCTATTGCTTGTTGATGGTGGGAGTATGTTACAAACCCTGTGGGGAAGTAGGAAGTTAATGTATGAAGAATGCTGTTGTAAATATCTCTCTGCACATTCTCTCTGTTTTGCTTTTGACTTTTTTTTCTTTACCTGTGTAGGTTACTGTACTCTGTTCTGCCGCCATCAGTGGCAAATGAGCTGAGACACAAGCGTCCTGTTCCAGCCAAGCGCTATGACAATGTCACCATTCTTTTCAGTGGCATTGTGGGATTCAATGCCTTTTGTAGTAAACATGCCTCTGGAGAGGGAGCCATGAAAATTGTCAATCTTTTAAATGATCTTTACACAAGATTTGATATTTTGACTGATTCAAGAAGGAATCCATTTGTTTATAAGGTAAGCATACGATTTTTAAAGTATATAATCTATTGCTTTTCCATAATTTACTATGGTGTCAGTCTTTACCACTCTTTTCTTGGATTTAGGCTTTTTAAAAAAATCTTTTGTTCTCTGTGTTACCTGATATTAGATAGCTATAGAAGAGTATGTTGGTTATCTCTAAATGTCTGAATGAACAAAAAATACTACATTCTCATCACAATTTTTTCAGTCACCCATTAGGCGGACATATAAATGTACTCCACATTTAGCAGATGTAAACTTATACAAGCCATTTGTGGTTCTTCTGACCTTGTGCTTTAAGTTTTTCAGTTCTATTTCTAGGTCTTAGAGTTCTAAATTATAACTTACTCAATTACTCAATGTGAATTTCATTCCTTCATTAGAAGTGAGATGTAGTTGCAAATGTGGCTGGTAGCAGGAAGGTACAGAGATAGATACATATGCATCCCATCTATATGTACACATGTTTGCTTGTGTGTTTATATCCATGAAGTTCATTCCTAGGTTTTGCTAGAACTGAATTTTACGCCCTGTACCATGTGAATCAAGGGTATGAGTCAGAGCAAACATAGAGCTCAAATTTCATTCAGAAGACACCAGAAAAGAGACCCACATTTACACAATCACAGTGTCATTGTAAGTTGTTACATTGTGGGTTTACAATAAATTCTCTTCAGTAACAAGCAGAGATGACAGTACAGTAATTTCACGATTACAAGCCGCACCATTTTGTCTAAAATTTTGCTCCCACCCCGGAAATGCAGCTTACACTCAGGGGTGGCTAATATGTGAATAATTTTCTGACATTTCCCACCCCGGAAGTACCAGCCAGAGTGCCGAGCTGAGCACCTGCCAGTAAAACCCATCTTTACATGATTGTTACAAATTGGTTACTCTGTTTCGCGGCGGGTGGAGCCGCACTCCGTGCCGGCAGCGCAGTGGTGGGGGGAAGGTGGGGAGCTCCCTCCTTCAGGGCAGCGCAGCCTGGGGGAGAGACAGGGGGCTCCACACTGCCATCCCCGTGGCCCGGGGGAAGGCAGGAGGCTCTGTGCTGCCATCCCCATGGCCTAGGGGGTAGGCAGAGGGCTCCGTGCTGCCATCCCTGCAGCCCAGGGGGAAGACAGAGGGCTCCTGTCCTCGCCTGCCGCTGCAGGAGCAGGCAGGCTCCAATCCCCGCCTGCCGCAGGAACGGGGGGGCTCCTTCCCCTCCTGCTGCCGCCACCGTGGGTGCTGGCAGGCTCCGTGCCCCCCTGCCACCGCAGGGCAGCACCAGGCCGAGGCAAGTGAGCCCAGCCGCAGTGGCAGCCGACCCCAAGCAGCCCTGCCAAGCGGCAGCGCTGAGCTGGGCCACCGGGCCCCGTCGGCAGCCCTGAGTGGGCCGAGCCCTCATGGCCCGAGCCGAGCCAGTAAACACCCTGATCCCGCAATTCTGTTACTGACAACTTTGTTGCACGCGGGTCCTTGCTGCGAATGACAGAGCAGCTTATAATTGGGTGCGGCTTGTGTATGAACAAAGAACAAAATGTTGCCGACACCCGGAGATGCGGCTTATAATCAGTGCGGCTTGTAATCGTGAAATTACTGTAATTAAGGTGATTTGAATGAAAGGGAAGCAAAGCTATTTTAAAGGAGAAGCAGTCTTGAAGGAAGCACTACATCAGTTCTAGTACTCTGAAAGCCATAATAATGACGTAATTGAAAAATATCTATCTTGGTAGGTGGAAACAGTTGGAGACAAGTATATGACAGTGAGTGGTCTACCAGAGCCTTGCATGCATCATGCACGATCTATCTGCCACCTGGCTTTGGATATGATGGAAATAGCAGGCCAAGTTCAAGTAGATGGTGAGCCTGTACAGGTTAGTAAAATGTGGGCTTGAATGAAAAACCCATTCTTTGATAGGATGATAATGTTTTGAAATAAGATAATGCTCTAGTCCCAGTCCATGCAAGATTGTTAGATTTTGAGACTGATATATAAAAATGAGAAGTCACATGTAGCTGTGACATGCAGTTCCCAGACCTGAAAATGCTTATTGTGCTTTAAAAGATAAAGGACTAATTTAGATCCACATCATTTATGTCTGTCTTCTGATAATTTCAATATGATCAATGAATTCCTACTTGTGCATAATGTACAATCTGTTGAGTCTTCCTCAACTCAAGGAGCAGAACAATAGTATTCCCTCCCTGATATTTCTATCATGCTTCAGATCCTCAAGTCAGAATAAGAAATTATTGCATTGAAAAGAGAATTACAGTTCCGTAGACAGTTACAGCAATGATTACTGACACCGCTGTATATTAGTGGAATTTGACTCATTGTGGGACTTTCTGGAGATGTAGCACTGATAAAAACTGGGCAAGCAGCACTGATTGTCCGCATCAGAAGGCTGTGAACAGAGAATTATTAACGAGTGTGATGAGTATTTCTATTTGCATTAATGCTGCTGTTCTATCACCTAGCTTAGAGCTCTGTACTCTACTTCATCATGGAGCAAAACAGTGAGAAGATTTGATATGGGGCTTTATGGTAGCTGTAACATGCTACAGACCTCTGTCCTATCTCTTGACCATTGCAATACAAAATACTGTGATTTTTCCTTTGAGAAGCATCTTTATTCTTGACTTATGCCATCCTTTTCTGCACCTCTGAGCACTCATTAAACACAGACCTGCAGAGTACACCTCCCTGCCCACATATTTTTTTATTTTTGCAGTACATAATAACAGCAGGGTGTGTGCTGGAAAATTACAGAGTTTGATTGTTCATATGGAAGGCAGAGGCATGACACTGTACTAAAGTTAACAAACAAGTCACAAAACCCACAAAATGCAAGGCTTTGAAGAAGCAGGAGTAGCACTTTGGAAAAATAAACTCTAGTAGATTTAAGTGGCATATTGCCTGTATTTAGTCAGAAGCATCAGAATAATTACATTAATTTTGAATATTCAAACCTATTTTTTTCTCTCAAAAGATAACCATAGGAATCCATACTGGTGAGGTAGTCACAGGTGTCATAGGTCAAAGGATGCCACGGTACTGTCTCTTTGGAAATACTGTCAATCTAACAAGCAGAACAGAAACTACTGGAGAAAAAGGAAAGATCAATGTTTCTGAATATACTTACAGGTGAGTGATGTATTATTTTTACTGGTGTTGGCATCTTAAAATAAATCACTTTGTCAGCATACCATAAAGGTTGTTTTGGATTTGGAAGTGACAGTCCTGCAACCATTATTTGAGTATGTGAGTTCTCATGAAACTGTATGGCAAACTGATATATATATGATATACAGTTATTTATATGCAAATATAATAATGATATAGAGATAGATTTGAGTATTTGGATAGTTTGTTCACATGCATTTAGCATGTTTAATATTTTGCATACTGTGTGGCATCCATGCAAAGTGCATTCATTTGCATGTTTTCTCTTTCAATTTCAGATGTCTTATGACACCAGAAAATTCAGATCCTCAGTTCCACCTGGAGTACAGAGGTCCAGTTTCTATGAAGGGCAAAAAAGAGCCAATGCAGGTTTGGTTTTTGTCCAGAAAGAGTGCAGAGACTGAGGTATGAGTAACTAGAATATAATTTTGTTTTTTTCAAACATAAACAGCAAAACTTTAATCTAAACTGTGGAGATCCATTTACATTTGCAAAACTAAATGCTCCATAGAAAAAAATGAAGAGTTTTATGTAGCACTCTTTCATTAACACATGTATTATCTTGACAGTACTTGGAAATTCTTGATTATTTGTCTTTGCAGTTTGTGCAGTTCCTGAAAGAATACTTTTGATTTCAAAAAGTCCTTGAGGGAATGCCAAGTGTTTAAATATTTTTATCTCCCTCTTACAGATTTCTGCACTGTACTAGATTTTGCAATATAATGTCAGTTTCTGTTTAGCTGACATGTCTGGTTATCAACGTTTCAAAATTTGCCATTTGCTTTCTTGCAGTAAGTGAAAAAATGTGCCTTTAAATACTTAGGCAACAGTCAAGCAACTATTTGCAAGCAGGTTCACATCTGATTTGTATGGAGGTCTCTTAACTCCAGATCGCATCTGCTCGTTCAAAGACTGTTGCATGGCGGAGGTCCTGCTTTAGAAATATACAGGGTGAAAACTACAGTAATTTCACGACTATAAGGCGCACCCTTTTGACTAAAATTCTTCCCCGAACCCAGAAGTGCGCCTTGGAGTCTGGTGCGCCTTATATGATGTACAAAGTTACGAAATTTGCCACCTTGGAAGTGTGAGCCACAATGGGGGGCGGTGCTGCGGGAGTGCCGAGCTGCAACGGCGGGGATGGGAGCGGGCAGCCACAGCCGGTAGGAGCCGCGCGGGGAGAGAGCGGAGCAGCGCCAGCCCTGTGCAAGCCACGCAGGGAGAGAGGGAGGCGGCGCTGGTCCTGGATAAGCCGCGTGGGCGCCGGCCCCGTGTAAGCCACACAGGGAAAGAGGGAGGCGGCGCCGGCCCCGTATGTGCCGCGCAGGGAGAGAGTGGCACCGCCCTGGCCCTGTACGTGCCATGCAGTGAGACAGCGAAGCGGCGCCGCCCCGGCCCTGTATGTGCTGCACAGGGAGAGAGTGGAGCGGCGCCGACCCTGACCGCTGCGCGGGGAGAGAGGGAAGCGCCGCTGGCCTGGAACAAGCCGCGCGGGGAAGGCGGGAGCGGGTGGTCACAGAAGCCGCGAGTCGCGGCCACCCCAAGCCAACCTAGACCATGGGCAGCCCTGAGCCACCCCGAACCACTGTGAGCTGTGGCCGCCCCAAGCCCCGCCTCGCCAGAGGGCACCACGGGCAGGTGAGAGTGCCGAGGCTCAGGCATGGGGAGGGCACCTGGGACTGCATTTAAAGACTACGCCAATCTGTGAAAAATGTTTGCAAATTGAGCACATGCCTGTAAACCTGCGATGGCGCAATTCTGTTACTGATTTGTTACTTAGTTGTGCGCCGCGCAGCTCCTTGCTGCAAAAAAAAGGTGCGCCTTATAGTGTGGTGCGCCTTATATGATCTACAAAGTTGCGAAATTTGCCAGCTCCCAGGGGCTACGCCTTATAGTCCGGTGTGCCTTATGGTCGTGAAATTACTGTAACTTGTAAATGACATATCAGCCTATGTCCTCTTCTCAAAATGAGGTAGGGTAAAGTTCTTCAGGCACTGAGGGACCTTTAAGCTCATGTCTCAGTTTCAGGATTCTGGGCATGCATTATCCAGAATTTCAGTAAAAGCCAATGAGATCTAGACTGAAAGTGTGCTACAAATTTAGACAATGAGGTTACAGTATGCCAGCTGCTTTGCCATAGCTGAGCAGGTGCATACATTCCATCCATTGTCAACAGGAAGGATAAAAAAATAGAAGTAATTTACAGAGCTTGAATTTTGCCCTGAGTTTTCAGCTAATGTATTTAATCTTAAAAACACACTTGACTAAAATAATGGAAGTCATAATTTACCTTGGCTGAAATAATTCTTGTAAGTCATAGTAAATTAATTACGTGTCTGAAGGCTAATGTACTTCTGAAAATATAATCTAGGTTATTAAATTGTTTAGCCTTTTTAGGAAATCTAATCCAGATTTATTACCATTGGTACCCAAGTATATTGATATTTTAATGGTAACTCCCAGTATTAACCCCCAATGATTTCACTCTGCATTTTAATTCTGTATTTTATATGTATCATTTACTGGGTGCCACTTTTGAGAATACTTTTCTATTGTTATTTTACGGTAAAAAAGCTATAATTTTACATGGCTACTATTATTTCAAATCTGTTGTTGTATATAAAATATATTTTAATCTAACTCCTATCACTGTTTTTTCTGCATTATAAATGTCCTATCATTTGTAGCAAGGCACATTATAATTTTAAATGTAAATTTCAGAGAGGTACTGAGTTAGGTGTGTATTTTCCTTGTTTCAGCCTAACAAATGTTTAATATGAATATAAGGTTCAGGTAGTTTAAGACTTTAAATATTGCAATTGCTTTTTAGAGATCTTGTACAACAACTGTTTTTGTTAATTGTCACAGCAGCACTGAGAGACACTTCTGATACTATTATCCAGTAATTGAGCTTTGTAGAGGGAGACATGTGGGCAGGAATAAGCCTGACTGAGATATGCTGTCAGCCTGATTTTTGGGAGCACTTAAGACTCACAGTTTAGGCACACTCAAAAATTCTTTCTAATTTTGTTAGTTTTTGTTAATTCTGAAATTCAGTTATAGATGTCATTTTTAGAGACAGAAGGACTTCTCCCAAGACATATCTCTTCTAAATTGTACTAAGTTTGGGAGCATTGTAGATTAGAAAAATACATTGATGAGATTATATGAACTGATAATCATTTTGTCAAAGGTGATTTTGAAAAGTGAAAAGATTATATTCCTCTAACCTTTCGATCTTTTTCACTCCCTGCACAATTTCATCTGTCCATACACAAAAAATGCACAAAGATTTATTCCTTTAAGATTTTCTGAACTGCTCACAGTTTCTCCTGTGAAGGTATTTTTCATGTTTTTTTCTGGTACTTTATAGGTTGTGCATAATAATTTTATCCAAAAGCAGAAATCAGATAACCAACTTTTGGTGTTTAATCACTTTAAAGTAATGGCTTTGCCTTATGCACATATGTTGTCTTGGTTTCCTTTCCAGAAGTTTTCCAGAATGCTAATGTATTATTATGTGCAGTGCCATTTCTTTCGGGGGACTGTACCTAACAATAAATAAGAGCATGTTAACATGTATAGTCAGAAACTGTATGGTAAACTTCCTGAAAGGTCACTCCAGAGCATTGCAAGAAGTGGCATATAGAAGTAAGCATGAAAATATTTCTTAAATCATCCCAAAGATACTTTTGCCAATTATGCTTTTACTGTGAAGTTTTCTACCTCCAATATCTTAAATCTAGGATTGATGCACATTAGTGATGTTTTTTTTTTCTTTTCATTATATCTATTAGAGTTATTAGCTTAGGATTTACAAATGTATCAGCATAATATTTTACTCTGAAGACCAGTAATAAGGACATGGTGAGGAAAAAGGACCCAATGTTTACAGATGCCATAAGAGATATGAAACCAAGGCTTAAAATATGCTTTTGCTCCTGTAGGCCATAGAAAATGATAGGGCTGAAGCAGCTCAGCATGCCTCAAACTTGATTCCTGGTTTGACATCTCTAATATCAGTCCCCATGAGCAGCAGTTATTTCTGAGAAAGACCTAATTTAGAAGAATAAGTGTTGGTTTGGAGTGCTACTCCTTAATATTTTTTCTCTGATATCTCTTCCATGATACCAGTACAGCAATAAGTAGAATTGCATCAGAAATACACACAGAACAGAGCAACTGTGACCAGTTACTAATTTTGCATCTGCTTGTTGGCATGTTATAAGATTAATTATTACTGTCTTCATTATTTTAACAGAGGTTCAGCTGAAGTTTCTCGCTCGGGAAACAGATTTGTTGTAAAAAAATCAATCTTGCAAGAACCCCAGATGTACAACTGCAATTTTACTCCCTCTCCAGTTTTTAATATCTTTCTCTTCTGCCCTGTTCCTACATTACTGGTGGGATCAAATTGAAATATCTCAGGCAGAGCTGGTAGTTCACCACGGCATGTAGGAATTGTTTCATTCCTACATACAATACATATAAAAGAAATACATGCACTACCTATGCTTTTTGTTTTTTAAATTTTTATTATTTACTGAAACTGGTTGCAAGTTGTAAAATGTATTTTGTCTCTGCATTAACCCACCATGTTGTTGCTTCAAAGAAAATTCCTTACTTCTCGAATTCTGCTTGCATGCTTTCAAGGAAACAAAGCAAGATGCTTTCTGAGCTGAGGGAAGAGGAAGAGGACGCTGAATAGGGTGCAATACTGTCTCCAAATAGGGTGCAAGACAGTAAGGTTATGTTATGGATGTTCTTTCACATTGTATCTCCCATTACCCTGTGCAATACCATTGTCTTTTGCCCTACTCCTGAAGTCATACTTATCATTTTTCTCCAAGCTTGCTTGTTAATTTTTGTCCTTATTGTTTGGTACTGTTACATCTCTGCTATGAGCATGTATTTCAAGCTTTCCTGGTTTGATAGGCATTTTTGCATGTCAGTCATGTGACCATTCCTACCACCAGACAATATTGAATGAAGCCATGTAGTATGCAGCCACAACTAACCACTTCAGTCTGAAGCTTCACATCTTCATCTTAATCTCTGAAGTATTGTGATTGTGTGAATTGATGACATTTCTGGAAAGATAGGTATTTCAGTTGATAGGCAGAACAATGAACCTAAGGAACTGTGTTTAAAAAAAATACCTAAAGCAGCATTACAAAAATTATTGCATAAATGGTATCAGATTTAGTTCTGCTATTCCCATGCTTCTCATTCATTTTGTGAATAACACTTGATGCTCTGTAAATTCCCGATAAGAAAAAGGTTTATCATACAATATTATCCTGCATTTTTCCTTTGTGAACACTGTAAACATCTTCTGTACTGGAAGGGGGCAGCTGTTTTGTTGATACTGCCATTTGAAGCATGTGCCAATGTACTTCTACTGAATGCTGTTCACTTGCAATGTATTTCTCATTGATTTATATAAACTAAATTAAATTTTCATGTTAATAATAGATTGTTGGTCAATATTAAACTATTCGTAGTGCATTGATTCTCATCTGATGTAGCCCCTGGAGTTGGCATGCTGCTGGGATGTTGTTGCCTTTGGTTTGGTCTCTCTAATTTCAGAAATGATGTTATTTTGTTGCTTGAGAGGACCTGGTAATATTCTAGGCATCATGACATAATTAAAGGATATAAAGCTTGGAAAGGGACATAGTGTGTTTTATCACCTGATACAGTCAGTAAAAGTAGATAAGGTTTCAGACGCATAGACCTTCCATAACTTTAATATACAGTGCATTTATATGTGAATAGTATCTGTTCTTATCTGACTGATCAATTCTGAATATTTGCAATATAAAATAGAATAGTGCAATTACTTTGTGTATAAAAATTGTCTATATCTAGTATATCTTATTAGCACAGAATATATGTGTATAAATGTTTCATGTTAATGTGCAAAAGAAATTGCAATAAATTATTTTTTTCACTGAGTTCTAGAAATCTTGTGATTTTCTTTTGGTAGACAACTTTATTCTATTTTTTGATACAAAACAAATATTTTCTCCATTAAATAATTTTCAGTTCAAATTTAAATAAATTATTGAGTCATTGTTCCAATGTTTGCAAATGTCCAAGTGTCTCACACATTCAGGTTAATGGATCACATCCTCAAATTAATGTAGTGTTCAAAATGGTTAATGCTTCAAAAATAGTAGGATGAAGTGACAAAAATGCATAAAATCTTCTTTTGAAACTCTTGGCAAATATTTAACAATCAAAAATTATTAGCTGTACATTTTGAACGGGATGTACATTAGCAGCCGAAGCTTTAGGAATGGGAAATGGAAAGAGAGGAAACTGCATACTCTTTTCCCCATCATCTCACTGCCAGGCAGCAACATGCCCAAGACATCATCAGAGGTTTCCCTCTTTCAGGTAGGTACACAACAGCAATTTAAATTGATCAAGTTGTTAAAGCATACAAAAACTTTATGGTGACTCCAAAGGACATAGAATTTGTGACAGCTGTCATTGTGTATTTATGTAATTCATGTGCAAATGGTTCTGAAGAAGCTGTTTTTTATCACACTTCGAACTGATGGAAGATGGCGTGCCAGAAATCTTAATTAATGTTCTGAGTTTATATTGTACTTTCTTAATAATTTCAAAATATTAAAGCTCCTATTAAGCTGCTTTGTAACATAACAAATTTCTTAAGCATAGAATAATAGCTCATATTGTGTTCGTGCAAGAGCTTTTTATCTCAGTACAATTTAGGCACTTAACCACTACTGTTACTAAAGCTGGTCTTCACTTTAATGCTGCAATCAACTACTAAATTTATAGTTTGGTTAAATATTACTCTCAGCTAACAGTTAAACACTTCTGCAGGTATTTAGTTCTTTTATGTGTGTTCTGTTGCCTTTTGTATTTAACTGTAGTGATTTGCTTTTTCAGTAGAAGCTCTCTAGCTGAAACATGGTGCAGAGTAATTACCAAAGTGTTTCAGAGATCTTAATAAATGGATGTATTTTATGCTAGTAGTTTTTTGAAAAAAAAAAAAAAAAAAAAAAGTAGAACAAGAAGAAATTATGTGAATTATGGAATGCTTAGTTGTTTGCAATCTCTTGGATCTTATGCACTCATTTGAATTCAGACAGGCAAGGGAAATTGATTTTCAGTGGTGTTTGTGCTTTGGCTGTGCAGGGCACTCTGTGACTCTACTTCTGTCTTAAAGTGGTTACTGCAGTTGGCTTCCAAACTGCTGGTTCAGCCCTTGGTAGGAAAAACCTCCAGGAATGTAACATAATGTTTATTTTTTTTTTTTTTTTTTTTTTTTTTTTACAGAATGATAAGTAGTGGGTGAGATGCTCAGTTAGATACCTAATTACAGGATTATCACAAAAATGTCTTTATTGAAAGGGTAGTCAGACACTGGAACGGTCTGCCCAGGGATGTGGTAGGATCACCATCCCTGGAAGTGTTCAAAAGGCACATAGCTGTAGCACTTGGGCTTATAGTTTAGCAGTGAACACAGCAGTACTAAGTTAACACTTGGACTCCATGGTCTTACAGTTGTTTCCATACTGTGATTCTCTGTAAAGGACATCCTTCAGGAGAGACACATGAAAACAATAAGGTTCTGTGAGATTTTTTTATTTATTACTTGGTTCCAGTGTTTAAGGTGGTAGTGCAAATCATACCTGATTGGTTCCAAGCTCACTTTTGAAAGACAATCATATGCACAATAAGGAAATAGGAAGGGATGTGCTAGCATCTGATATGAATAAAAAACTGGGTGGTGCTGAAGGCCCCAGAACATTTGCTTTGAAGAAACCTCTAGTAAAATCTAAAGCTAATAAATGAGTGTGGTGCAAGCAGTTGTGCATTACAATATACACTCTTGTACTCTGAAATGGCAATGGCCTTGTCAGCAACACCTGTCTCTGTGGAGCTCCATTATCTCCATGGAGCCAGAGCAAGGCCCGAGGCATCTGTATCCTAAAATGTGTTTTTTCATTCACCTGTAGACAGGTTGACACTTTACTATATTGTCACAAAATGTAAAATGGTTATTCCATGCATTTCTAGAGCCATTTAAAAACAGCAGTAACCAAAAAAAAAAAAAAAAAAAGGGTCTAGTACTATAGTACTATGAGATATTGAAGAGAATTAGAGAATTTAGTATTCATGTTATCCGGGCAGTCAGCATACTGGTACAAATGGGAGCTTATGGGTAATTGTAAATTAAGTCTGCCAATCACTGTGTTGTCTTACCATCTCCAAGTGAAGAGAAGTTACTGGACTTATAGTCCTGTTTTGTTTTAACAAGGTTTTTTTTTTAACAAGATCCTTTCCTGGGGGATGGAATCTGAAACTGTTGTCATTTCATGCACCTATCTGACCATGAGGGGGGAGCAAGTAATAAGCCGATAAACGGAGCTGTGCAGATGAAACTGTAAAAGAACCCAACAGAAACGAGGTTCCATTTCCCAGTCTAGAGCTGCACATACAAGGCACTGAGGTTTTTTCCACTGTTCTTTATATTTCTGTCTGACTTTGGGTATCAGTTTGGAAAAACTGAAGCAATACATACTGTCTCTAACAATTCATTCTTTGTTATTAACAGGAAAAGGCTAATGTTCACTTTCATCATAATCAGTGGGTCTTTTTGCCTATGTAACTGTTTTGGAGATAATGACAACAGAGGTATGTGAAAACAATATTGTGATTGCTATTTTGGGATGAAGATGTGTGGTCTCTGTTAAAAACTATTCCCTATATCCAGCATTCAGACTGGCATTGTCTTTGTTACTGTTTTTTTCCAGAGAAGATTATGCACCTAGTACAGATTCAGCACCACAGGACAATTGTGCTTTCAAGGACAGTGATTTTGTGTGCTGAGGATCTATCTGTTCATATGCTAGGCACGTCTGGCAGGAAACCTGTGTGCCTTTTTTATATTGCAGGTTCTCAGGGTCATTTAGCCTTTCAAAACTGATTTTACACTTTAATAAATGTGCTATCCTGTCTAGTGCTCAAACAACTGACTTGTGATTAAAATGACAGAACTTAGCTGAGTCCCAGCAAAAGGCTGAAAATGTTCACTGTTCCTAGCTGGTGTTAATAATAATCCTGAACTGGAGACCAATTAATCCAATAGTCCTTGAGCCTTTGTTTAAAAATAAAAACAAACAAAACCCCCCAGAAAAACTACATGGCCATAGTTTTCAGATGAGAAGTAAAACTCTTAGTTCAGTATTGCTGCCTTCAGCCCCTGTGTCAGTATGAGCATAGTGCCTAATGAAGTGTATGAAAAAGAAAACAATTTCATAAATCACACTGAGATATGCAGTATATTAAGTGTAAAGAGATGCACACTTGCACACTATTTCTTGGAAATCCTAAACACTGTGTGTAAGGCTTGTGGAAAGAAAAGGCAGCCTGTTATGTCTTGTTCTTTTCAGGTATTTTGTGCAAGTCAACTTAATAAATGTAATCTATTCTATGGAAACTGTTGAGAAACAACCTGATTTACAAAAATCCCCTATATAATCATAATCAGGTTGAAGAGTAAGTATCTTTTTTCCACAAAGGGCATAGTGAAGCATTCAGAGCTTCAACTATCTGTACAAGAAATCAAAGCCTTATTTTCTGTCAGATTGTAGATGTGTTTCTGCAATTTTGTAATGACCTAGATGATAAGAAACTTGCCTACAAAATAAGGATACTTTCCTGAGGTACTCATTTCTCCAAAGGAAGACCACAGAAATAAATACTGTTTTGCTTTTGTCACTGGAAGAAAAGAAAGATCAATTTTGTTTACACAGATAAATATTTAAGTTTGAAAGCAATTTCTTTCTTCTATTGCTCATTTTGTAAGTCTAAAAGAAGAGGCTGTCTGGGGAAAAGTGCTGAATTAATGATAATATTTTTATCTCTGTGAGAGACTTAATCTCAATTTTCACTTGAACTGTGTTTTCCAAACCATACAATAGCTGCATAGCTATTGAACACTGTCCATCCTTTTGGTTCATTAGTCTTGTTTTTACTAAGTGCTAAATTTTCACCTTGCCCTGACTCTACCCCTGGCATCCTGAAGAAAATCAAGTCTTTTCCTTCTTGATGGCTAACTGCTTTGGGCTTCAGATGTCAGTGCAGTATTTGTGGTTGTTTCATCTATTACTGGTGCTATTGATGCATCATATTGATGCATATTATACATCATGTAGCTCATTACATTTTAGTTTAGGAATACCCAAATCAGGTATTTTGTCTCTGATGGATGTGTCAGTACTTTGTATTGTAACATCTCTCATGTGTAAAAATATGTAAGATAACCTACCATTTAAAATGAACATATAATATTCTAACATCTAACAAAATACATGGTTACAATGGCATAGATATTTGGTAACATTTTGGTAAGGATTGTGTAACAACAGTGTTTTACTTCAGTTCGAGAAAAGGAATTCAACTTTGACCAAGCAGCACCCAGCATTCCTCTTTTATGGAAGGCTCTTAGAAGGAAAGCATCCTAGAAATAACTGAAGCTTATTCCAATGTAGTTCATATTTGAAATAATTTGCTTTAACCATTTAAGAATTACAAACCAAAGATCCTACACTGACAGGTCTTTCTAAACATTCATGTATAGTTTCATCATTCATTTATAGTTTCTTATACAAAGACTTTTGGTTCGTTTCTGTGTGGTAGGTGTAACACTTCTGCTGCTGCTGCTGCAAAAAAAAAAAAAAAACTAGTCAATTAATTACAGTAATTTCACAATTACAAGCCGCATCTGATTATAAGCCGCATGTCCAGGTGTCGGCAATGTTTAGGTCTTTGTCCGTGTATAAGCCGCACCAGAATATAAGCTGCATTTTCATTCGCAGAGAGGACCCGCATGCAACAAAGTAACAAATTAGTAATGGAATGGCGGGATCACTCGCCCTTGCCCAGCGCTGCCCCGTGGTGCCAGCGGGAAGGAGGCACAGAGCCTGCCTTCACTTGCGGCGGGAAGGGGAGGGAGACATGGAGCCCACTTACACCCGCGGCGGCAGTGGGAGTGGGAGCCACGGAGCCCCCACCTTCCCCTCGGGCCATAGGGCTGGCAGCACAGAGCCCCTGCCTCTCCCCCGAGCTGTGGGGCTGGCAGCACAAAGCCCCAGCTTCTCCCCCAGGCCATGGGGCCGGCAGGAGGGAGCCCCCCGCCTCTTCCCCGGGCCGTGGGGCTGGCAGCACAGAGCCCCTGCCTCTTTCCCAGGCCATGGGGTAGGCAGCACGGAGCCTCCTGCCTCCCCCCAGGCCGCGGGGCTGGCAGGAGGGAGCCCCCGCCTCTCCCCCAGGGCGTGGAGTTGGCAGCATGGAGCATCCCCCTCCCCCCTGGGCCGCGGGACCAGCAAGGAGCCCGCCTCCACTCACCAAACAACAGAGTAACCAATTTGTAACAATTGTGCAGTCCTGGGTTTTACTGACGGGTGTTTACCTCAGCAACCAGGCTGGCACTTCCGGGTTTTGAAATTTCCAAACTTCAGGAGCGGCTTCTTTTGTAGAGTGCTCACTTTTCTGCTAGGAGTTCCTGCTGACCAGCAGTATCACTCCTTATGCGCAGTAGTCCATTTTACACATCTCTTTCTGTACCTTATGTTCATTTCCTCTACAGCTCTCTGGTAATACACAGGAAAAGTTCTATTGAGACAAGTGCTACTGAAAGTGTCTCTGAATTGAAGGCGGGAATTCAAAATATTTGCAAATCAGGAAGCGCTAATATATTATATCCAGGCTGTTGCTCATACCTGGAGTATGCCTAAAGTTCCTGCTTCTGCTTCTATTCTGTTCTGCTGTTCTGCAGCCTTCAAACTATTTCCATTGCTAATTGTGAGGATGTGGACAAAATTGAGGAGCTGAAACTAAAGAGTCTTTGCTTCTTTCCCTCATCTGTTTCTATAACAATTTCCTTTCCCTTCTATGCATCTCAGTAATGCGGATTTGAACTTTGGGTTGCATTTTTTAGAACTGAAAACATCCTCAGGTCATTAGAGTTACTAACTGCAATCACTAAGTCAGGCTGGAACATCTCCTGCACCTAAACAAACAAAAAAAAATACAATGGAAAGCTCCCTGTTTGTGAAAGAGCAAAAAGCAGCTTTATTCTCATCTGGTTGATATGCAAGTGGGTGAATTCTATCAGTGCACAGCTTGGTGAAAAAAAAAAAAAAAAATTGGCACTAGCAGTTGCTGTAAGCATGGCCAAAAGAATTGTTTTGGTTTATGGATCTGAGAGTTGCCTGCCATCTATGTTCTGCTGTCCTTCTCCTCCTTAGGGCAAATACTAATTCTTGATGTGTGTGAACTATGCATTAATTTCAATTATCAAGTCCTGTATATGCTTTATTTGATTTACAGTAATTTCACGACTACAAAGCACACCCTTTTGACTAAAATTTTGATCAAAATCTGGAAGTGTACCTTATAATCCAGTGCACCTTATATATGGACAAAGTTGGGAAATTTGCTAACCCAGAAGTGCTAGCCACGAGGGGGAGTGGCCCCATGGCAGCGATGAGCTGCAAGGGGGAGGTGACCCTGTGGCAGTGCTGAGCCGTGAGGGGGAACGGCCCCGCAGCAGTGCTGAGCCGTGAGGGGCAGCAACCCCACGAGAGCCCTGAGCCGCAAGCCACGGACACACCGTGAGAGTCGAGCTGTGCCAGCTGGCACTGGGGGCAGGCAGGAGTGTCGGGGCCCACAGAACAGGGAGGGTGCCTGGGGCTGCGTTTAAAGGCTACACCAATCTATGAAAAATGTTTGCAAATTGAGCACCTGCCAGTAAATCCCATGATTGTGCGATTCTGTTACTAATTCGTTACTTTGTTGCACACAGATCCTTGCAGAAAAAAAAGTGCACCTTATAGTCCTGTGTGCTTTATATATGGACAAAGTTTGGAAATTTGCTGACACCTGGAAGTGCGCCATATAATTCGGTGCATGTTATAGTTGTGAAATTACTGTATTTAATCTGCTCTTAGTAATACAAAACCAAATGCATGCATTCAGAATATGTGGTGGAAATCCATATCACTCGTAACTCTCTCAACAGGAGAGCAATTCTGTTCAGCTGATTACTTGACAATCTCAAAAAATAGCCCTCAGCTTCTTTCTGCTAATTATTTGAAGGTAGAATGCTTTTGAGTAACATAGTATTTGTAAGTCAAGACAGGGAGACTGAAAAAACAATTACAGTAACTTCACGATTATAAGACGCACCGAGTATAAGCCGCACTTCTGGGTGTCAGCAAATTTTAGTTCTTTGTCCATGTATAAGCCGCACCTGATTACAAGCCGCAAGTTACAATGCAGAGTGTGATAAAAGGTATCTATTCTATCACCATCTGTTGAGGGTGGGGGCAGTGATCCTTATCTCTATGGGAGATATTCAGCTAATGGGCCATCCATTGAAACCAGGCGGGGCATTGTTCTTTATCTTTTCACAACTGCAGCCTTCCTCCAGAGAGTAATTTTCTGCTAATGGCCCATTGAGTCCCACTGTGTGACTAATAAAATTACTTTATCCCATTGGAAGTTGCTCCAGTGAGGGGGAAGAGCCCAGCATTTCTTACCAAAATAAAAACAGAGGTTTTGGGACACTAAGGTAGCCCCTTTTCTCCTCTGGATTCCAGAGGAAAACTGGATTTCTCCACATCACCACAGGACCTTTAGAGGGAAACTGCACCTTCTACAGGACCACTGCTTCAACTAAACCACATCTGTCACTGCAGGAGGACTGCAACCACCATTTAATCAAACTGCTACCTACACCCTGCCTGACGGGGTGTCAGGTTGTACTCTGACTTCGTCAGGGTTTGGAGTTTGTTTCTTTGTAGTACTGTATTTCTATTTTAATTTCCCTAATAAAGAACTGTTATTCCTAATTCCCATATCT
>PYHW01009688.1:3896092-3909117 GCA_013186435.1 Turdus rufiventris
CTTTCTCAGCAGACACCTGTCCTCCAAACTAAAACAGCAACTTTTCATTCTTTGTCCACATATAAGCCGCACCTGATTATAAGCCGCACTTGGGGTTTGGACCAAAATTTTAGTCAAAATGGTGTGGCTTATAATCATGAAATTACTGTAGTCAAACTTTGTCCTTGATGTAACCCTCTAGAATTTTGCTAGCTTTCACCACTTTTGCATAGAGTTTGTTGTTAATGACATTCTAATTGGTAAGTAGCTGTTGCATATTTTCCTTATTGGGCATCCTAGGTCTGGTCTTGGTCTTGTGTAAATTACTGATCAGTTTGCAGAGTTGTTTATATTCTTTATTAAGGCAAAGATGTCAGAATTATGCAGTTGATTTCAGAACTTTATTTGCTGACTTTACACTGTGAGAATGTGATGAGTGTTTTATTTAAGGATTAATTAATGGAGCTGTATTCCATTGCTGGGTGCAAACTCAGTAGAAGATCTTATCTTTAGAAGGTTTATTTCCTGTTTGGCATTATGAAAGACACAGGTTAAGAAAACAAGAGTCCAATGTTTCCCTTAGCACAGCAACTGTTTCGCTCCTCAGCCTTCCTGATTTTCCTCAGAGATATGAATTATACCATTATGAGAAATACAGTAATTTCACTACTATAAGGCGCACCCTTTTGACTAAAATTTTCCCTCGAACCCAGAAGTACGTGTTATAGTCCGGTGTGCCTTATATGATGGACAAAGTTTGAAATTTGCAAACCCGGAAGTGAGAGCTGCGAGCCGCGGGGGGAGCTGGCAGGGCCACAGCTACTGGGTGGAGGTGGGGCAGAGCCCCGGCAGGCATGCCCCGGCCCCGGGGAGGGGGCATGGAGGGGTGGCGGGCATGCCCCGGCCCCATGGAGGGGGCACGGAGGGGCGGCAGGCATAGCCCGGCCCGGGGAGTGGGCACGGAGGGGCGGCGGGCATAGCCCAGCCCTGGGGAGGCTGCACGGAGGGGCGGCAGGTATAACCTGGCCCCACTGACTACAGGCGGGCCTGGGGGCCCGAGGCACTGCTCCTGCCGAGTACAGGCAGGCCTGGGGGCCCATGGCTGCCGGGTTGAGGCAGGGCCTCAGCCAGCAACTGCGTGGGGGGAGCTGGGGGCAGATCCTTGCTGCAAAAAAAAAGTGCACCCTATAGTCCGGTGCGCCTTATATGGTCTACAAAGTTGTGAATTTTGCCAACTCCCGGGGGATGCACCTTATAATCCAGTGCACCTTATGGTCGTGAAATTACTGTACTCTCTTCTTCAATTGGAAACTACTCCTTCCTCTTCCCCAAAGAGATGGTTTTCACCCTTGGATGTATCTTTACAATTGAATACTGTTACTAACGTGCTAATAATGCTCTTGACTTTCAGACAGAGTTTTCTGGTAGAAGTTTCTTACCAGCTTATTGTACTGAAAATTTCCCATGATGTCTGCAGAAACTGGCAATGCCAGAGCCAGTGAGATTTCAGTCGTGTCAGCAATAAAGAACAAATATATTGTCTCCATATATAAATGAAATTATGCAGTATGCATATCATAATGCAGTATTTGCTAGTGTCATCAGCAGAGCTTATGTGGGTAAGTATTTGCTGGAGAAAACCCAAAGATGTCATCAAAACAACTGGGCGACAGGAAGTTGTGCTGTCCTCATAATTCAAAACCATAGTTTCTCCACCCTTCTTCATACACCAGATGCAAAACATGTTTGCCTTTTCAAGGGAGGCTCAGGAAGAGTCATGTTTAACTCATGACAGTGCTGTTGCTGTTCTCTACTTATTCTTAAGGTCATTTGTTTTGAGACATCTAAACTTCCTGCGCAAGCAGTAAGAATGAGAGAAAAAGTAGCTGCCCTATGTAAACACACTTTCTTATCTGACCAAATAAACTACATCCCAAATGCACAGGTGCTTTGAATTGGGGAGCAAACCAGGTGCCTTACAGATTTCTAAAGCTAAGGACGTTTAGAACAGGGTCTGCATTTTGTGAGGTACTTCACAAGGCGAAGTCCTTGTCTGAACTGGAATACTGGAAAATAAAGAACAAGAGCCTATGATTCAGGACAAATGAATTCTCTAAAATCTGGTGCTGTACTGCACTCTATTACTTCACTTTCCTCAGGTATTTTTTTAGAATTACGTAGGTCTCTTAGTAACAGTGTTGCCTTTTACAATTTTTTTCTCCTACTTTTACTGTTTGCTTGACTTCATGTTTAAACAGTGAGCAGCTTCTTATAATTAGTTTTAAAACAGACCTTTGTGATGCTTCTCTAGTCAAGTAAGGCTTTTATTTTCCTCATCCTCGTTTGTTTCATGTGGGGCATTGTTTTCCATTTTTATTAATATATTGCTTAGATGTTTGGACCTAAACAACCTCAGAAAATTCAGTTTATTCAGACTGCAGGAGAATATTAAGATGTGATGCAGACTAGACTAGAGCATGTACAATCTAAAAGTGAACTGTATATTTACATGGGCATGGTCTGAAGTTGTTTGGCATTTTAAGGTTGGAAAAATTCTGCTGAACTCTGGATCAAAGTGAGTAACAAGTAATGAGTCCTATGCAGTGGACCTAGAAAAATTTTGGTGTAATTCAGTATTACAAATGTAGCAGGCCAGGTGACCAACAGGAACATATTCCTGGGCTCATCCTATTTTTCAGGATTCACATTAGGCCTTCTAAGTATGTTTTCTTTGCAGTTACTGTGCAGGAAGACCTGTTGGTTACCCCCAGAAAATGGGGTTATATTAAAATCCTTAGCTAAAGTTACTGGGAGTATCAGTTATGGAAACTGCATAAGAATTGAGTCATTGTTGTGGGAGGACTATGGGTTGAGTTGAAAAACACCAGAAGAAAATTTTCATTTTTAATAAACTGTTTTTGCATGTTCTGTGGTATGTGTGCAGCCCTGACAAACCCACGTTCTTTACAGTTTACGCACAAAAGCATTCCTGGTTGTAACTGTTCCCTGTTTCTTATCTTCAGCTGATTCACAGCATGTGAGGGATACATCAGGAATGGTCAAGTGTGTAATCATCAATCCTGCCTTGCACACCTGTTTGCCAAGTCTTAAATAGGTAAAAATAGATAAGAGAACCCAATGCTGTGCTCAGATTGAGACCCACAAGGCACACAACCTGTGTTTTTTTAGTGTTCATCTCTTCAACATAAAATAACTGGCTAAGGTGAGAGTGGCTTTGAAAGTGTCACACAGTAGGCAGAAATAATAAGAATTATAGTGTGGACTATCATCCTTTACATTAAGGACCTTGAAGTGTACTGAAAATGTTGCTAAATTTTCTAAGGCTCAGGGTTGTTTCTTCGAAAGTAACCCCCAAGAATTAGCAAAGCATGACTAGATATGCACTTAACCAGGCTTCCTGTTGCAAAATTGCATGCTTCTCTGGAGATAGAAGTGTTTTAGTATTTCACTCGGGAAAGAATAGCTACATGAGTGAACTTCTGTTTCCTGGTTTTGTGGAAGTAACCCCGATCCCAAAAGACACTAAAAAATAACCAAACCATAAACCACAAAAACCCCACCACCCTGGGCATGTCTGTCCTGAGACAAGAGATTTCCTGTTTAAACATCAATTGTGTAGTGGGGAGAGCTATTTGGAAGTTTTTGTGTTCTAAAGAAGCTTTCCCTCTCGTGGTGGCTGCTTTTAGTGAGGAGTCAGCAGAGGTGAGCGTCTCCTGGTGGATAAAGGGACAAAGTGCAAGAGGGTTAACAGTGCAGGATGGCCATAAGCAACATGAAGGAGTTGTGGTGCTAGCCCTGGATCTGCAGCAGTATCCTCACCATACAGAATTTATCATTTATAACCCTGTCATGTTTCAACGTTGCACTAAGTAATTAATATGGTATGAACTTAGAGATATTTCCTGTATCCTGAGTTTATTAAGCACACCATCTGGCAACACAAAAATGTGTTTAACTCTGGATACAGTCTGGAAACACTTCATACTTCTAGAGACAGTGTGAATGAAACACTATGGTTTATGTTGGTCTGGGAGTTTTTAGAATTGCATGATTGGATTAATGTTTGGATTTCCAAAACACTGAGCAACTGAGAGGCAGTGTTTATTTGTAAGAAACTTGGCTGCTTCATGCTGCCATAAGGTACTGTACAGGTGAGGTAGAGTTCTTTTCTGAAGTTTTCCCAGCACCAGATTCACTCACAGTGCAAACACTTGTATTTGGGCTAGGGTGTAGGCACAGCTAACTAACTTCAAACTTGAGTGATTATAGAGGGAAATACTTCCCCCCACTCCTATCCACCCCAGGTAGTTTCAGCTTAAAGAAACTGGTGAGGACAATTATTTTACCTTAACCAACACTTTCTTAAGCAACATTACATCAGCTGGCTTGAATAAGCTACTTAAGAAATGCTTTGATCATCTGATTTTGATGCAGAGTGGGGATGGCTGTATATTTTTGTTGGTTTTCCTCAGAAATCAATCTAAACATAGTGCTGCAAAGATGATGTCTCAGTTCAGTCTAAATAATGGCAGGTTTGTGAGCAGCTACTTTGAAATATTTCCCCAGCTGATACATCATTAACCTTGTGAATAGCAGCCTAAGGTAAGTGGGGCATCTACTGGTGAAACATTGCAGTGAATTCATCGACTCCATGAAAGTCTGCTCCAAATCCTTCTGTACAGGCCATTCAGTACATTCTACATTTTGCTTTGTCAAACAAGCAAGTGCCAGACCGGTTTCCTGAACTCTTTGGGAAAAAAATACAGTTTCTTCTTGAATAATTCCTTATTTTCTGGTGCTCCTTTAGAGATGTCTGCCATGTACATTGGAATAGTAGTCTTGTGAGACAGAAGAAGGGAAATGAACTGAAGAAACTTGTCAAAAGGTATGATTCATGTCTTCAGCTATCTCCAATGTTCCCCCAGTCTCTCATGGCAAGTTCTCTAATAGTTTATTATAAAGTCTGTCTTCCTTGTGCCAGGAGCTCTGACATTCTGACCAGCTGCCCAGAGCTTGAAAATGAATACTATGTATAAGGTAATGAAACAATACTCTATGAAAAATACTTATAAAATTCATAAGGGAATGCAACAATACTCTATAAAATCCAGAGCTCCCAAACACAGGTCATCATCCACATAACTAAATTGCTTCCCTCTGTCCTTCAGAAAATGTTTTGAACAGTGTGAGATTTTCTACAGCATTAAATAAAGTTTAATGACCTATACAATGCATTTAAAAATGTATTTTAATTTTTTTTTTTACAAAATTCTATGTCACATCTCTTTTTGCACATTAGACAAGGACTTGGGAGGAGCCCAAGGGGGCTTTCCTAGTCACGTAAACTAATTTCATTGTTAGGACTACAATTTTAGAATCAATTGCTATGGGAAAAGCTTCCCAGTATATTTACTCAGAGCATGGATGCACACTTGTGAAAAGGAGAACAGAATAAGTAACTGGCAAAGTAATGCTAAACTAGAAGGGGATCTGTTCAACCTGTTAAATATCTTGCTCCTGCTGTCCTTATAGATATGACATTGACACCCTTCCAGTAAAACCAGACATTTCCTTAACAGTTTTTAAAATTCTATTGTCATACTAGAGGAGTAGTCATCAAAATACAAAAGCACCCTTACTTCTGCTCTGCTGCACAGCACATTTGCTAAATTTAGTGCTGTGGATAGAATCAATTGCTTTATATAATTTTATCCCAAACCATTGCTGAAAAAAACCCATCCAGGTCTGTCACTTGACCTTGGGCAAAACAAGTATTTGTGCTTTCTTCAGAGCTCCTTCTGCCACGTATGTTTAAAGAATCTGTAACCAAGCCGTGATTTCAACTGTCCTTGTCCAAAGTCATTGTAGTAAGCAAAAGTTATTTTAGTCTTGTTAAAAAGGCGAAGATTCCAGTATCTTTCCTTTCTGGGGACTGGCGCTTTTTTTTTTTTTTTTAATGATTTTTTAGAATGTTCTTTCCTTTGTTTCACTTGAACCTTCGGACAGAAACAATACTAGTTTTGTTTTGTTTTGTCCTTTCAGTACTAATGTTCTTTAATTTAATAGAAGCAAACAAAACAAATCATGGTGATTGATAGCTAACAAACAGTTTGATCTCTGAAATACAGGGTGTACTAAATATCTATGCTTAAACTTTACCCTGCTTTTCTTTTATCCAGAGCTCAGATAATACATTGTTCTTACATCCAAACCTATAATTCCTTTTGGCTTAAGAATTCCACAGTTAGAAACTGTTTGAGGCTGGGAGAAATCTTTGGAGAAATATTGCAGTATGTTTGCTCTGTTCTTTCCATTCTTCCTCTGTTGGCTAATGCACACCTTGGAACGTAGTGGGGTTAGAACGACCTATTTGTAGGGCTCTGAGCCGAATGTGCATGGTAATAGTGAGGGAGAAAAGTCCCAGCAGAAGTGGAGTGACCAATGAAAAAGAATTGAGAAAGAAAATACTTTGAGTTATGCTTAAGGTTAGAGGACAAAATTAAGGCATCTCTGTCTAGGAAGCATTCCTGTGTTTCCTGAATTGCATATCCTAGGGCTTATGCGGAAGGAAACCTGTTGCCAATGATGGCAAAATTATAGCATTTTCATTACTTTATGTCTGACCTTAAGGACTTGGCTCTCTAGTAAATACACTTATTACTTTGTTTAATCATTGCAATCTTCTTAAAAAAACATAAGACTAAACCACTCCCAAACAGATGCAGGAAATCACAGAAGCTTTTCTGAACACTTTTAAAGAAATGAATGTTCAGGAAGCCTGAATCAGCACCAAAACCACAAAATTCTTACACCAATTTGTATTTAATAAGACTTAGATGAAGCCTTTAGCCTTTATTGTCATCTTTCATGACATTAAACACTGAACTTGACCCATGTTTGCCCACTTGTCGTTCCACTTGGATGCCCTGTGGGTCTCTATAGTAGCTGGCAGACTGATGAGATTTTTTTTTTAATGTGTTTCAGACAGATAGTACTCTAAATTTTATTGCTATTAAGCACATTCCTAATTGTTCTAGTGTAAGGTACTATATTCTTCACTGGAATGTGTTACAATGATACCTACTAGAAGCGTTGTTAATAAGGAGCCTGCATTTTAAGAATAGCAATGCTACATATTTTTGATAGTCAAGAAATTTCTGTGAGATAATTTGGCGTGTGTATTACTTCTCATCACTCAAAACCCAGAAGACAAAAACTGGGTCATGAATACTAAATTGTATCATATGTCAGCAGCATTTGCTATGCTATTAAAAAAATAATTTCATAAAAAAATTTAAAGATTGCATTTTTCTTTATATGAGAAGTAAAGCAAGACTTTGTGAAATATACTCTTTAAAGTTATTTAGCACAGTTGGATAATTTTAGGGAATAAAAGGTAGAAGAAGGAGAGAAGAGAAGGGAGCAATGTAAAATTTTACTATCTCCTTTGTGTCTTAAAAAGAAAGAGAATTTGCAAAACGAATTAGTTCTGGACTTCTACAAGCCACTAACATTCCTGTATTCCCCTCTTTTTTTCCTTATGTGTTGGTTGGTTCTGGGATGGATTGTTCCATTGAGGCATATCAGGAGCTTTCAAAAGAAGAAAGATGCACATCCAACAGAAGTTAGTAAAAATATACTCTAGCAGTTCTATGATTGTAATCATACTGGCACCACAAAACAATCCAAGCTGGCCACCTACATCAGCTACAATAGAAGGAAATAAACATATGTCATCCAAAGCATCTGGTTTAGTCTAGCAAGCAAACAAAACCCTGCCAGGCTCAAGTGTTAAATAAATTCAATATACATAATTCATCACTTTAAGAAAGCAGAATTAATATTCTTAAGAAAGTTTACTGAAGAAGACTAATGTGTTTTTGAAAATTCTAAATAAAGCAAGTACGACACATCTTACTGTGAAACATTTACTTAAAATATTTACTACTTCTATGCCCTTTTAGCTGTTCCCTTGCTTCTCATCCCCATGTTTTTTCTCTCCTCTCCAAACCCGCAAAACATCATTGTTCTTACAGTCTTGTGTATGATAGAGTAATAAACTAGTGCCAAACTTGATTCTTACTCTCAGCTGCTGACCATACAACAGTTTCTTTAATGGAATGAGAGGAGAGAGTATCAAAAATGACCACAAGACAGACATGGTTATTACTATTGTAATATAAAAATTGTCTTCTTTTTCAGAAGTCCTCATTGTTTTTTATTTAGGAGGAGAGAAAATTAAAGAAACAGGGTGGGTTTCTTTTGTCTGGTGTTTTAAAAATTATTTTTAGATTAATAATAATAAATAAATATTAAACAGTCACTTACCAAGTAACTCTGAAATAGTCAAGGCCTTCTGCTGCTGTGTTATTTTGTAGCTCAGATCATGATATTTAATCTCAATGCGCACAAGGTTTTGCCTAATGACAAATACACAGAATTTACTTGAGACGAGCAGGAGTGCTGTTCATTTTTACCAACATCTGTCCGCATGGTCTGAGTTCAGGGAGAGGGATAGTGTCCTTTAATAAAATATTAGATGAGTGTTATCAAAATCAGTTACATGAGAGAAGGATGAAACCCAAAGTCCTAATAACAACAGCAGTTTAGCAGGAGATCTTCATTCTGTGTTGAAAAGGTAGCTCTAGATGTGTACTGTGGGACAGACTCAAACTTTTTAAGGGTCACTGAGAGAAACTTGAGTGGAAATGTCAAGCACAGTGTAGCCTAATACTCTTGATTATGTGCAACTACATATTTAATTGCACCTATTTCACTTGGCATGTTTGTGCAGAGCACTGCTTGTCCTAAACTTGGATGTTCAGTTCTGCCCTCTGCTAGTAGTCTCACTTATCTAATTATATTCTTGCCTTCTGCAAGGAGGAGTAGGTAAATCTCAGTTGGAGCAGGACCTGTGTAATGATTGAGTAAAAACCTCCTCTTTATGATATCTTGTCTATAGGAAGGCTCTGCCTATATCCTAAATTGAATAAAAAAATGGGTTTGGAAGAAAACAGACACAAAAACTGATGGCACACATAATATGGCTCAATGTCCAAGCAGAGTATTTGGACCAACACAGTTTGACATCTTTTTAGTGACATGGACAGTGGCACTGAGGGCTCCTTCAGCAGATTTGTCGATACCAAGCTGTGTGGTATGACTGACATGCTGGAGGGAAGGGATGCCATCCAGAGGCACTTGGACAGGCTTGAGAGGTGAGCTGTGCAAACCTCATGTAGTTCAATGAAGCCAGGTGCTAAGTACTGAACCTGGGTCAGAAGAAGTACAAGTATAGATTGAACAGAGAATAGAATGAGAGGAGCCCTAAGTGGAGGGATGTTCACTGAGAAGAAGCTCAACACATACCAGGATGTGCACTTGCAGCCCACAAAGTCAGCCTAGAAAAAACTGAAGGAAGAGTGGCCAGAAGGTCGAGGGAAGGTCCACAAGAGTGGAGTGTTTTGTCCAGCTCTGGGGCTCCCATCACAATAAGGATGTAGAGAGAATCCAGAGGAGGCCATGAAGATGACCAGAGGGCTGGAGTACCCCACCTATTAGGACAGGCTGAGAGACTTGTGGCTGTTCAGCCTGGAGAAGATAAGCCTCTGGAGAGAAATTAGTCTTCCAGTACCTAAAGGGGGCTTACATAAAACACAAAAAGGGACTTTTTACAATGTGTGGATCGCACAAGGGGGAATGGCGTTAAACTGATACAGGGTAGGTTTAAATTAGCTATTGGGAAGGAAGTCTTCACTGTGAGGGTGGTGAGGCACCGGAACAGGATGCCCCCTGGCGGTGTTCAAGGCCAGGTTGGACGGGGCTTTGAGCACCCTGATACAGAGAGTGGTATCCCTGCCCACAGGGGCTGGAACCTGATGTTCCTTAAAGTCCCTTCCAACCCAAACCCTTCTGTAATTCTTCAGAAGTGTTAACGGCTACAGGTTTTTGGTTTGACAGTAGCAATGAGCTAATTTTTAATATTCATGAAAAGAAATTATTTTCTATACAGAATCATGACTTCAGTCTCTTCAGGTGATAATTCTAAAACTCAGGTAGCACTAATGTATTTAAAAAAATATTATTCTCCTAGATTTGGTTAGTAAGGCTCCTGCCCTTGTAATGGATTTGCTAGCAGAACTATCCAATAAATATTTAACTTTTTTGTCCTTACATCTTCAGAAATAATTACATCTCTATGTTTTATAGTTTGAAATGTGTACAGTAATTTCACAACTATAAGGCACACCCTTTTGACTAAAATTTTCCCCCAAACCCAGAAGTGCACCTTATAGTCCGGTGTGCCTTATATGATGGTCAAAGTTCAGAAAATTTGCCTACCCAGAAGTGAGAGCTGTGAGCCACGGGGGGAGCCGGCAGGGCCACGGCTGCCAGGTGGAGGTGGGGCGGAGCCCCGGCAGGCATGTCCCAATCCTGTGGAGGGGGGGAAGGGTCCTGGCCGGCTTGCTCCAGCCCCATGGAGAGGGCACAGAGGGGCCCTTGGCCACAGCCCGGCCCCGGTGAGGCGGCACGGAGCAGTGCCAGGCGTGCCCCGACCCCACTAGGTACAGGCAGGCCCAGGGGCCCGTGGCACCGCCCCTCCCGGGTCCGGGCGGGCCCGGGGGCCAATGGCTGCCGAGTGGGGGTGCAGCCTCAGCCAGCAACCTTGTGGGAGGAGCTGGGGGCAGAGCCTCACTGCAAAAAAAAAAGTGCACCCTATAGACCGGTGCGCCTTATGGTCGTGAAATTACTGTACTCATTAATGTGTTGGCAGGATTCCTATTGGTTAAGGCCTGGTAACAGGGGAATTTCCTGTATGTTCCCTTGCTTAATTGAATAATTACAGAGTTGCATATGATGTTTACAGACAATAAAATAATCAACAAAGACAAAATGTCTTCAAGGGATTAATAGCGTTTGCATATAACTAGAGGTTGAGTTTTGATAATGTTCATTGGCAACAGACTTTTTAATAGGGCATGTAGATATAGGACAAGAGGTAATGGTTGTGAGCTAAGAGAGGGTAGATTCAGACTAGGTATAAGGAAGGCATTTTTTTACAAGGGTGGTGAAACACAGGAATGGGTTGCCCTGAGAGGTGGTGAATGACCCATGCCTAGAAACATTCAAGGTCAGGTTGGACTGGGCTCTGAGCAACCTGATGTAGAAGAAGATGTCCCTGCTTATTGCAGGGGAGTTAGACTAGTTGATCATTAAAGGTCTCACCCAAACCAACCATTTTATGATTTGTATAATTCCTGCGCATGTATAAACGTATGCAAGCATTTACAGACTGATGGCTTCAAAAGTGAGAAAATTAAAGTCACTGAGACAGTGAAACTCATAGATACTTAACGAATCAAATTTTCTCCAGTTGTTTATAAACATACTTTGATGTTGTATGTACTATGAGTTC
The DNA here is from genome assembly GCA_013186435.1 of Turdus rufiventris. Taxonomy (NCBI): domain Eukaryota; kingdom Metazoa; phylum Chordata; class Aves; order Passeriformes; family Turdidae; genus Turdus; species Turdus rufiventris. The sequence goes on from PYHW01009688.1 coordinate 3,907,509, forward strand.
ATGTAGCACTTGCTTTAATACTTATTTGTACTGCAGACATCTCTGGCTATGAGAAAGAGGCAATTCAGTGTATAGAACTGTATTAAATTTTCTTTGACAACTAGATCATATCTTTCTAGAAAAAAAATCTGGAAATAATTTTTTTTTTATATACATAATGCTTGTGTTTGCAAGGAAGTCTAACACCAATTGTTTATATCATAACAGTAAGGCACATATGGTCTATTAAAGCATAAGGACACATATTATCTGTGAATTTAAAAGTATGCAGATTAGGTCAGCGCAGTCTGCATACTGAGCAACACAGCTCTATGCATGTCCTATCACCTTTTCATGCATAAAAGATATAGTCAGTAGTATTCAGATGTTTTCACACTAGAAGGTTGTGTTTGTTAACTTCTGTTCTGTGTTATCTTCTGCTGGGTGGAGAACTACCTCCTTTTTCTATGCAGTGCTTTCAATCACACACAACCAACCTGTTTCCCTCTTCTACTATCTCATAAGAATTAAGGTGGTACCAAAGATTTTCTAAATAACTTTTATAATATAAATTATATTAGGGAATTCTACTATCAATAGAAAATACTGTTAACTGTGTGGCTTTGCTACTACAATAAAACCCAGGTCTTCAAGACTTACAAAGCTTCCTTTGGGAATAGGCTGAAAGTAGAAGACCTTTATATAGCATCCATTTGTGTTTTTTTATTGCCTTAATTTGTGGAAGTGTGAAGATTTGTCTTCTATTGTGTATAGGTTTCATAACCCTGGGGTTCTTTTCCCCCCTAACTGAAACAGTGATCAAAACCTTTGTTATGAGAGATTGGAGACAGAGAAGGTAATTGAGAATATTATGTTGTAATTGCATTATCTATTCTTTGTTATCCAGTCTTATGTGTATCTATATTATATATACATATATATACACATATATATATACATATATATATCTATGTGTATAATACATAAATACATAAATATAGATATGAGTTTGTATAAATCTTAACTAGTGTTGTCCAAGAGATTATGTTATCTCACAAACAATGGTAATAATACCACACATAAAATATCTTCGTAAGGTCATATTTTCATCCTATACTCTGCTAGCATGGTTAAAAGGAATCGATAATTTCTTTGTTAGACAAGGTGTTAAGAAAGATTACCTGATATATTCTGGGCTTTTCTTCAGTTTTGTAGAAAAATATTTTATGGCGTTTTCTCCTCCAAAGTTTGAATAGGTGACAGTGGTAGGATAATCTGTTTCTTCACATGGGGCAGGGCAAGTGGAATTGTGTGTTCCTACTGTACATAATCCTTTTATCTCTATATCATCTGAAAATTCCAGAAGAAATAATTTATATAATATTTCTTAAAAAATACACTGTTTAAAATCTCTTAAAATACTTACTAAATTACAGTAATTTCACGATTATAAGCCGCACCGAGTATAAGCCACACTCCCGGGTGTCAGCAAATTTTAGTTCTTTGTCCATGTATAAGCCGCACCTGATTATAAGCCACACATTACAATGCAGAGTGTGATAAAAGGTATCTATTCTATCACCATCTGTTGAGGGTGGGGGCAGTGATCCTTATCTCTGCGGGAGATATT
>PYHW01009688.1:3909298-3941778 GCA_013186435.1 Turdus rufiventris
ACTCTGACTTTGTCAGGGCTTTTATTTCTATTTTAATTTCCCTAACAAAGAACTGTTATTCCTAATTCCCATATTTTTGCCTGAAAGCCCCTTGATTTCAAAATTATAATAATTTGGAGGGAGGGGATTTACATTCTCCATTTCAAAGAGAAGTTCCTGCCTTTCTCAGCAGACACCTGTCCTCCAAACTGAAACAGCAACTTTACATTTTTGTCCATATATAAGCTGCACCTGATTATAAGCTGCACTTTGGGTTCAAACCAAAATTTTAGTCAAAATGGTGCAGCTTGTATTCGTGAAATTACTGTACTATTAATTGTCTTTGATAAATGTGCAGATTAATTACCCCAAGAAAAGTGGATACTTACCAGTTTTGAAGGATCAAGTAAGTACTTGCAACTGTTGTTTGGGAAGCTGGTGCATCAAACAAGGGTCGAGATATTTTTCTCACTTTTTCCAAAGAAATACATCACCTCTAAGTGTTTCTGCCTTCATTGATGCTTTATGTTCTTATTATTTCTCACCCACAGTTAAACAGAAAAGACAACAAAAGACTTCCCATGTTTTTTGCTGGCTTTCTAATTAAATACTTAGGTATATATCCTTGGTCTTGATGCCTTAGTGCCTGCCCTGCTCATTTCAGGGCACAGAAACAGCTTCCAGAGCAATTCCAGTTGTAATTTGCTGCCATCTGATAACTCTAAAAACCTTGGTAAGCTAAGTTCACTTTACCTTAACCCCTGCCTGCCATTTGATAATTGGGCTCAAGACAGTTAAGAAGGCTTAGGAAATGCTTTGTCTCTTCAAATATGGAAGAGAAGTCATAAAATTCTGCAGGTCTGGCTGCTCATGAAAGTGGGGAACCATTCATCTAACAAGGAATTACCAAGAATTACAGAAAATAATCATTACCAAAATCTAGGAAAGCTAGAAAAACAATGTGGATGAAAAACTGTAAGGCATAAATGTTTCCTGAATCATAAGCCATCACTGTGAGATGAGTACTGTAATCTCCTACTTGTGATGCTTTGTTTGTCCTGTTTGTGGGATGGCAGAGGTTGTGTCTGTTCCTCTGCTTGTGGGCTTCTCACTTTTGCAAAGCACAGAGAAGATATCTCAGCCTGTTAGCTGGTGGTTTGAAATACTCTCTAGGGATGCTGGGGTTGTGGATTTTATTCTGGAGAGGCAACCTTTAGAGTTCCTAAAATAATGCTCTTAGAAGGTCCTGGAGATACTGGATAAGTGTGCTGTTACAGTAATTTCACGATTTTTGCTCCCAACACGGAAATGCAGCTTACACTCAAGAGTGGCTAATATATGAAAAAAGTTTGGAAATTTCAAAAGCCGGAAGTGCCAGCCAGGGTGCTGAGGTGAGCACCTGCCAGTAAAACCCGGGATTGCGAGATTGTTACAAATTGGTTACTCTGTTGCACGGCAGGTGGAGGTGGGCTCCATTCTGGCAGCACGGGGGGGAGGCAGGGAGCTCCCTCCTGCCGGCCCCGCAGTGGTGGGGGGTGAGGCAGGGGGCTCTGTGCCTCCCTCCTCCTCCCACCACAGGTGCAATTGGGCTCCATGCCTCCCTCCCGCTGCCGCTGCAGGTGCGAGTGGGCTCCGTGCCTCCTTCCCCCTCCTGCAGTGGGTGCGAGCGGGCTCTGTGCCTCCCTCCCACCAGCACCATGGGGCAGCGCCGGGCCAGGGCGAGCGATCCTGCAATTCTGTTACTAATTTGTTAATTTGTTGCACACGGGTCCTCCCTGCAAATGAAAATGTGTTTTATATTCTGGTGTGGCTTATATATGGACAAAGACCTAAACATTGCCGACATCCGGACATGTGGTTTATAATCAGGTGCGGCTTGTAATTGTGAAATTACTGTACTTGAGATTTAGTTATCAGATGTCTTACCTCTCCTACAAAGTCAAAGGAGAGTCAGCCCCTAAAATGAGATGCTGGGAACCATATATCTACAAATTTTCTGGGATCCTTCTCAGAATCCTGTTCATCCTTCAGGGAAATTTGGGGTCATTTTTGCTTATTACTGTGTGGTTTCTTTGAAGTTCTGTCACTGAAAAACTATTAAGTAAAATAATATACATCTTCCCGGATGACAGACTTTTAAAGATCATGGTTATATAAGAATGTGAACTTAGTGGAATACATTTCAAAATAGCTACAGGAAAAAAAAAAATAATTGTTCACAGTAGTAGATTTGGCCTTAATGTTGCACACACCTTATCAAAACAGTTTCCCCACCAACTTCTGAGTCTACTAATCACTCAGAGAGAGTCACACAATAGAAACCAAAGCAATTAAAAAAGAAAGCTTTCTGAAGTCATGAAAAGCTACTTCTCAGATTACCATTGTAAGTATTTTCCAGTCTGTTGTAATGACTTAAAAAATTCATACCCACTGTGGGCAGATTATTTGTTTATGGAAAAGAATTTATGCATTTGGAGTGCTTTCAAAATTTATAATTTACTTTAAAAAAGATAAAACCTTAAAGTCCAGTGATTTATGTTGTTACCAATTAACAAACTTGTTATCTAGAAGGATACCATGAAGATGTGAAAATGCTAGCCAAAGGCTTGTCAATTTAAAACACATTAGTTGGATGTTCTTCCATTTTAAACCATTTCTGGTTGCTAAAATGAATTCTTCTATTAGTTTTTAGATATATATATATATGTGTGTGTGTTTGTGTGTGTGTATATATACATATATATATGTGTATGTGTGTATATATATATATACATACATATGTATATATATATGTATATAGAGGTATAGCATGCTCTGTCTGGTCTGTTTTCAGAATATTAAATGAACTGGGATGCACTCCATTTCAGATTACTTTCAGTATTTTGATTTAATTTATAGATGTTGTCTACTATTTGGAATTGGCTTAGAAAACATGAATATGAAGTTATTACTTACAGACTGCTGGATAAACACACTTGTAAAACTTCAGCAAGTCACATTCTGTTCCATTTCCTAGAAATAAATAAAAATATTTAGGAGCTTCAATTACCATCTAACCCTTAGCTCTATTTGTGCTGTACTGAAATGTAATGTCATCAAAGCCTGCTCACCACTTCATGTTAATGATTACACAACTGAGAAATCAATTCAGTTGGGCACAGTGCAGTTACCAACACCAGGAGATGTACAGAGTGAAGAGACACATAAGACCAAGCTGCTGTTGGAGCAAACACCTTCATTATGTGAACTAGCCTGAACTACCTTTAAGCTTGTGATTCACTCTTTGTCTGAGCTTGCTAAAGACAGGAATTTCTGCTTTTCCTAGTGGGAATGAAAAAAAACCAAAAAACAAAAAACAAAGCATGGTAGATTTGATATGTGAATACATTCCATGTGTTTCTGCAGAAAATTTGAACTGCATGCAGGAGTTTTATTGAGACCCAGGGGGTAAGATAATATACTGGGCTAGAGCAAAATTTTCAGATGGCTTCAGTTTCACCCCATTTTTAGGGTTTTTTTGTTCACATGGAGATGTTGTGTAGCAGTGTAGCACACAGTTCCAGAAGGCATTGGTCTCCTTTATCTAACTGTTCCTGTATAAAGTTGTATAAAGCTGTCACCCCAGGCATGGGAGATCCAGACTTAATTGCCTTGGCAACCCCCATTCCATGACAGTTTGCAGAAGAGTGCCAACCTCCTTTTCCTGTTTCTCAAACAGGCTAGAGATTACACATTAATGGGTCTACTTTAACAAGAGCATTCTGCCTTGCTTGAACATACTTTAAAAACACGAGTCAGTGCAGGCTTTCTTGTTGCTTTTCTTGTGATCTAGTGGCTTTCTTGCCTAGCAGTTGTGAAAAAAGAAGTGCAAGAGCAGAGGTTTGGGTTTCAGCTCTTGCTTTAGGTGACAGTTTTGTCCTTACATTTAATACTGGAAAGGTATGAGAGCTCAGTGTGACTGGTTTTCTAGAGTAAATAAGAAGCCTGGATACTTTACTTTAATACTTTAGGGGAGTATTACAGCATGCACCCGGTACTCCACATTTGAGGCTGGTTAGAAGGCTCCACACAGGTTTTTGGCTTTTGTAGAGCCTTTGCTACTGCTAGGCTCTTTCCATGGCTCATGTAGGGGTCCTCAGATTCTGTCTTCAAGCAAGCTCTTCTGCTGTGGTTGCTGAATGCCTGCCTGCGAAGTAAATTGCCTGGATTATGTGTGTAAATATACGCCTTTTTATGGATTTAGTTCAGCTCCTTAGGAAGTCAGATTGAAGACTACAGACCTGTCTCACAACCCTGAGGCATAACTGTTTCTTTCTATTTTTTGGACTGTATCGTAAGAATAGATGATGACCCAGAGGCTAGGTCTAGGCTTGACCAAATATCTTGCTTCTTTCCTTGGAATTTTAATTAATCTCATCTGGAGATTTCCCCCAAATATGTGCTGTATCTCCTTGGCTATTCAGTACCATGTGAGGTCTTCCAGGAAGATGATCAGTGTGTGGTATGATAATACTCTTGAGAAATACCTGGAAGAATGAATGGTAAGCAGCCGCACCAGTCCTGTATGTACCGCGCTTTGCATTCCAGCAAACATCCATTAGTACTATAAATCTTGTGGTACTGAAGTTTTATATCAGGCTTGCACTCTCCCCATGGGTATTCTTGGATAATTGACTGTAGGGTAATAATAACAAAATATATAATTGGGTTTGGTCTGTTTTAAACATAGGTATTGCTTATTTACACCTTAAAGTGCTGCAGGAAGCCTGTTGAAGACATAAAATGTAACAATGTCATTTAATTAGAGGCAATTACAGTTCATGCTCTTGGGATTAAAAATTCATCTCCCCCTCTCATAGCAAAAGTAGGCCCTGATCAGACAGCTTAGTGCAAAAAGGTGCTCCGTGCAGCTTGGATTCTGCTAGGAATGTGAGACCCTCCCTTAATGGTAGCAGAATGTGTTGGTAGGGAAATACTGTGGTCTTTTATCATTATCTGTCAAGGAGGCTGTAAAGTTACAGGAAAGAAAGGTTGACTTTGATAGAGACAAATTAGGAAAACCAGTGATATCCTCCCCACAAACAGCAGTAATTTCTTTTGTGTATGAAGGAAATGTTATTTTGCATTCCAAAATGTCTAATTCATTGTCAGTGCTTCAGAATCGAATTAGAGACATTAAAAAAAACTACTTCCAGCTCATGGTAAAGTCCTTACCTTCAGCTGGCGGATTGCGACCTGTGCATGCATCCCCACTGGCGTCAGTAAACCTAAACCATCAAAACGTGGAAGCTCGTGGGGTGAATGGATAACAAAAGTTATTCCAGCATCAGTATAACCAAGAGTAGGTTCATCAGTGAATTTGTCCTGATACAAAAAAGAATTGTTTAAAGTTGTTTTGGGTTTGCTTACCATCTGAACCTTTAGCTATATTTATTGTGGTACTATGCTATTTGGTAACATTTTTGGCAATTTACAGGAAAGTATAGAAGCAAACTGACTTGAATTTCCTTTGTTTATTACCTCTGAGAGTTTCCTTCCAGTTTCTGTAAACTTATATTATTTTTATTCCTTTTGGCATCCCCCAGTTTTAAATACAAGAAGTCATAGATGAGCATTTACTCATAAGTTGGAGATTTGTTCCTTTTACTTGCAACTACCCCTCACATTCCAGCAAACCTTCTCTTCAGAACCTTTCACTCTTGACTCGTAATTCCTAGAGAACAAAAACCAATGTCTAAGTCACTTAGTTTTCTTCTGTTAGTTTTCTTCCCTGTTCTCACAAAGTGATGTTCCCTGTTTTCTGCTTTTTGCTGGTCAAAGACAATTTGATGTCACAAATAACTTAAAGTGCAAAGGCCAGGTGTTGGCCAGCATTGAGCTGCTGCAGCTGCTGTAACTAAAATTTGGTGCTACTTAGAAACTGGTACCAGGTGACCATCCCTACTGGGAATAAATGAATAGCTTGTATAAAATTACAGTAATTTCATGACTATAAGGTGCAACCTTTTGACTAAAATTTTCCCCCGAACCTGGAAGTGTGCCTTATAGTCCGGTGCACCTTATATGAGCTACAAAGTTCGGAAAATTGCAAACCCGGAAGTGAGAGCTGCGAGCCACGGGGGGAGCCGGCAGGGCCACGGCTGCTGGGGGGAGGCAGGGTGGAATGGCAGCGGGCATGCCCTGGCCCCGTGCAGGTGGGGAGGAGCCCCGGCAGGCATAACCTGGCCCCGTGGAGGCGGGGCTGCACCCCAGCAGGCATAGCCTAGCCCTGCGGAGGCGGGGAGGAGCCCCGGCAGGCTTGCCCCAGCCCCATGGAGGCGAAGAGCCCCGGCAGGCTTGCCCCGGCCCCGTGGAGGCGAGGAGCCCCGGCAGGCTTGCCCCAGCCCTGTGGAGGGAACACGGAGGGGCAGGTGGCGGGCATGGCCCAGCCCCAGGGAGGGGGCATGGAGGGGCGGCAGGCATAGCCCAGCCCCGGAGAGGCGGCACGGAGGGGCGGCAGGCATGCCCTGGCCCCGCCGGCTATAGGCAGGCCTAGGGGCCCGCGGCGCCCCTTCTGCCAGGTACAGGCGGTCCCAGGGCCCATGGCTGCCGGGTTGAGGCGGGGCCTTGGCCAGCAACCGCGCAGAGGGAGCTGGGGGCAGAGGCTCGCTGCAAAATAAAAGCACGCCTTATAGTCCTGTGCGCCTTATATGATCTACAAAGTTGCGAATTTTGCCAACTTCCAGGGGGTGCACCTTATAGTCCGGTGTGCCTTATGGTCGTGAAATTACTGTAAATTGCTCTTCCGATGACATCTTTCAGTCATGGGTGAACAGTGCATGTATATGCTCACTCACAACCTTCTCCCCCTTATCTGGGGACAGAGTCAATAATAATTCTGTCTTTTTAAATCTCTGTTTGGGTCTTTTCTTTAAAATACCCTTTTACTTGGAAATAACCTTGATTTTGAAGTTTGTGCATGAGATTCTGGAGGTCTCTGTAAACCAAATCAAACAAAAATCCCAAACCAAACAAAAAACACTCCTCCACTAATTTATAAGTTAGCATATGATTAATTCCTTATAATCCTTAGGATAGCTGTACCTGCTGGACATCAAAGAGCAAATGTAAGCCTCTTCCAGATAAACTCACTCTTCTTGCTGAAAGATCATTGTGATTAAAAGTAAAGCAGTTTCCATATTCAGTGAAAACCTGTTCAAAATCCTTCAATAAAGGAAAATAGGGAATAGTGAAATGAAAGAAAGAACACTCGCAGTTTCCTTAGTTAATTACAATGCAAGAGAGGGACTACTGGGGTTGTTGGGTTATTTTGTTTAATTTTTTTCCTCCAAAAAGGTCAATATTGCAATCAGAAAAATGGTATTGATGAGATATTCAAAAGTATTTCATCCCTTTCTATAGAAAATGAAGTTTAAAGGAGAAATTTCACATTGTTTATTAACACTTATGAACTGCTCAGAATAATTTAATGAGGTCCTGTGTTATTTCTATACCTGCAACATTATATAGAAATTATATATTCAAAAATAACTTTTCATTTTTTTTTCAATTTGCTGCTAAGTGAAGACTTAGTTTCAAAACTAAATGTCATGTTACATATGAAAGTACAATATTTGCATTTTTTCCTGTAACCACCTTGTAATTTAATATGACTACATCTCATTGCTTTAGTTTTCCTTCTTAGTACTAGTGCCTTCCAGTTAAGAGAAGACTCTAGTGACTAATTTTAGAAACTACAGCGTATCTAAAAGTTAGATTAAACTGAAAGGATGTAGACCTGACTTCTTTGTTCACATTTTCTGTTTGAGTTAGGAATTCCTTTAGAGAAGAATTGTCATAAAAATGGGATGATCGTATTTTTGGCTGTTGTCCCAAATCCATAAAGATGGTCTATTTTAATTGCAATATTAAAAAATTCCTGTGGACTCTGCATATAGTTACCCTGGCTGTCTCTATCCTTGACCTCAAGAACAAAAATACAAAATCACATAATGCAAAAAACTTCTTTCAAACTGTCCTTCATTATAGGCCACTGGTGGAAAAGGTTGTTAGATACAGCCTGGAGATATGGCAGCTTTCAAAAGCTACTATCTGTGTAGAAGTGGCATTAGGCTGAGAGCAATTTAAACTGAAATCCCATCTTACAGCTCAAAGAGTCCAGCAGGCTGCCACTGTAGTCAGTGGGAGAATTGAGACCCTCAGGGTAATTTAGGGCAGGACTTTTTGTTCTCCATTGTCTGGCTATAAAGGAACATAGGGGAGCAGCTGGCCAAGCCAGATGTCTTGAGTATAAGAACATATCCCCTTCCTCTCCATGCTACTGTTTTAATAAAATTAACATATTTACCTGTGGATAACATGGCTTTCCAAAAAAATCACATTCTAGTAATGTGCTGCTGTTCAGATAAAACCCATTTTTCCTTGTAAAGTCTTTGATACTGAAGTTCTGGTTCCCAAGAAGGAAATCATTTAACTCCTGGAAATATTTATTTTCTGTAGCAAAGTTTTGGAGAATTGCAGATACAATGTTCCAAATTAAAAAAATTACTTTCAAGTTGCTCACTGCATGAGCTTGAAACCTGTCAATGAGAAGGAGAAATAATTGCTTGGTATTCTGTAGTTATAGGACTGATCTCAAGGCAGCGCACGTTTTGTGGTATAACCCAGGGTAGCCTTATGCAGGTAATGGGAAGGTGGCATAGGGAGGCAGAATGACTTTGAAACTTGGACTTCTGTCTGATTCTGCCAGCAAAAGGTAGAAAATAAGCAAAGTTGCTATTTTTTGAGAGAAAAATGTGGATAAACTGTGTTTCTAAAACTTTTCCTAAATTGTGTATTTGCTCTAAAAATCAGACCACAATTTTATTAAATTATTTTTGATGTGGCTGCACTGAATGTTGGCCACTATCTTCAAATGTTGGAATCTCTAGTGAAGTTCTTGCTTAGACACGTGATTTCCAAACCATCCAAATGCTTTCCTCCTGCAAAAACCCCAAACATCAGCTGGAGTTCTAAAGGCTGAACACCTCTGACAAAAGTGTATCTGTTTTGCCTAAGATTTTTACCTTTGCATTTTAAGTTTCTACTTAAAATAATTTGCTAATCTTGTCATTTATTTTTAACTTGAATGTGGCTGATGGCTGTCCCATAGTTACACTGAATAGCAATGCACATACATGGAACACTACTACCAGAGGAGTTTTTTATTCTGTTGTGAAAGTTAAAAATCATGTCATCTGAAGGAAGGGGAAGATTATAAAAGCAACCTCCTTTTCTTGATTCTCCTGTTTTCATTTTCATTGAAGTACCATGTGATGGTGTGGAATACATGCCCCTCATAGCCATATTTTCCTTGGTTTATGTGATTTGTCCAAAGAAGTTGTGGAACCTGACTGCTTTCAGATAAAGATGTTTTGTGTCTCAAGAGCAAACAACAAACTTAATTTTTACCTGTTCAAGTTGCAAAAGGTCACAGCGGGGAATTTGACATTTTCCACATACTGAACAACCAAGGTAGTTGTGGTTGGCCAGCTGAAGTAGTAGATGAAGCGACTGCAGATCTGCCAAATAACAATGGCAAGGCAGCCTGTGACTATCAGCAGCCACAGCGCTCTGCGAGCCTTGCTCTTTGTGTGGACAATGTTATGCACACCATGAAATGAAGAGGATGAGACAAACTCCTCATGATACTTCCTTCTGTCTTCCAAATCAGGCAGCAGTTTCTTTATTAAACACAATCGCATCTTTTCCAGTATTCCTGAATTTGGAACAATGTTAAATTTTTTTAAAAATTAGTATTTAACCATCACTTTACAAAAGTATCCACATAATTCTGATCATGAAAAGTAGATGTAAATTTTCCCTTAAATTGTAAATTCTCTCTTTAAGTAATAAACTTGCTTGTGAGGATGGTTGTGTGCTAAGAGATGAGCTCAGTGCTGTCCTGAGAACAAAGTATATCTTGCAGTATTTCAAGCCCACAAATGTTTAAGCACTTTAATTTAAAAGAGTAGTTCCACATCTGGGGAAAAGGCTGGATTTTGACATACCTCCTGGGTCTAAAACCATAGGTTGCTGTGAGCTTACGAGAAAACTTAGACATTTTATTTTTAGAGTAACAACCCAAAATAGGAGTGGTCTTTCACACGTGCTCTGACAAATAAGGTTTACAATGAATGATATGAAATGGATTTTCATTCTTTCACTATTAAAATTTTCAGGATAAGAGTTGGAAGGTTGCAGCTTCAAAATAATATCTGCTCTCATTTTCTTAGATTCATACTTGTCTGATTCCATAACTTTGAAATGGGATGGGTTTAGTTTTCATTTTCACCATGTTTTCTATAAACTGATATTAAAATAAACCAAACTAAACAATTTTTGACTCTAAGTTTAAAGGCTGTAACAATAATGAGTGTAATCAATACCTGGAACTGCAGTAACTTTCTTATGCTTAATGCTGAATAATCTTTTGGACATGGATTTAAACATCATTTTCTCTACCAAAATATCCAAATGAGGGAAACTTCACAAGACCTTTTTTGTGCCTTGTCATAATTGGATCACTCTTTTTGCAAAGTACTTCTTTTGCAGATTGATGTCCACTACTTTATTTTGGCATTAAATAAGTTTAGAAGAATAGTAAATCAAAGAAAGCTGTGAGACAGTTATTAATGTCTGAAAATGTATTATTTAGATCAGTATTTAACAGCAATTAAATGCTTCCCTTCTTCTGTTTTTAACCAAAAACTAGGCTTAATAGTTTGCATGTAAGGTAGGAAAAGAATATAGCCTTTTTAAGACTGACTTACTCAAGTCTATTACATTTGGGCAGAGGAACAAAGGGATGTAAGACTCATCTGCCAGAGCCACATCAGCCACATTGTGACCACATCAGTACTCTGGGGTGTTTCTTTGGTCCACATTCTCTGGATAATGAAATCCCAGCTGTGCTGGATTTCAAAATATTTCTGAAGGGAAAGAATTTACTTTATGTTTTTCTTTTAAGCTCTGTGTAAGGACTTTGATCAATATTACATAATTTACCATGACCTCATTTTATCATCAGACAGTTTTCCACTATAAAACTGCTCAAAATTTTCTCTCCTAGCTTTAGTGTCTATTGGAGCCCACTGCAAATCTGTTCAGACATGTGTGGTTTTGTACATTGTACTGGAATGGAGAAGATTTCTGGTTTTGTTGTACTCTTCTCTCTCACTAGCATGTGGTAGTGGGATGAGTTCTTTGCATGTTCCCCGAAAAAGAGCAGAGGGACATGTCTGCACCTGCTGCCTGTAGACTGCAACAAGAAATCACAAGCGAGTCAGATCCTTTTCTCCAAGGATAGTGCAGAGTGTTTATTTCTTCTATATGCACTGTGCTAGGTATGAGAATGATATCATGTCCCTACATTAAAGTCCAGTGCCATCAAAAATACTAGTTACCCTGATCAGCAGAAGTGTAACTTTGAATCTAAGCAAACATGAAAGTGAGCCATATTCTGCTCTTGTGCATAGCTAGTACAGTAAATAGTAGTAAGTAGAAATGATGTTTCACCTGAGAAAAACATTGAAAGTTTTGCTTTTAATGTGTAGGATTATCTCATAACAGCATGCTGCTGCTTTCATTAGCAGTACTTTATGATTGTCTTAAAGAATCCTTATGCTACTTCCAAATTTCTTTCGAAAATGCTATTTGGCAATTGCCCAGTTAAAACTATTAGCTTTATTCTAAGTACACAGAGGACCAACTTCTAAAGTAAAAGACTAACTTCTTAAGTAAGCATACAAATTTTTTCTACAATCTTTTTTGAACTCTCCCTTCTTTGTTGTGTCTTGACAAGGTACTTGTTACTTTTGGACAAGATGACAAACAACAAAGCTTTTGTAAAGTACTCTGGTATACTTAGTCACATACCTTTGGCATCCAATTCAACGAATCTCCTGAGCTGGTCCATGAGCCTGTGCTTATTTCAGTAAGGAAGGGATGGCAACAAGCTGCCTTACCTCTGTGATCACTGCTAGGTAATGGCTTTTATAGAACACTAAATGGGAGGTGATTTTCGATGACACATTGGACTGGGTAATTTACCTGCCAGGGTTGCTACGTTTTGCCTTTTATTAACACAGTCTACAATGTGAAGGAGAAGATAATTTTGATTACAGGATCAAATGTACATATTTATATACATTTCAATTACTCATTATGCTAAGTGCACTTGTGTATTGCATCACCTTACAAATGGCTTTCATATATTTTCCTTTTGTTTGAGAAAGACCAATTATCTTTGCTAAAATACTGTGTTGCTCAGAACTGAATAGCTTCTCTTGAAGTAAAAAAGGAGCCTCTTCCTGGTCTGGAGGACAATGTTTCTCACTAGGTTCCCACCAGGAACAGGATGCAGTTTATCCACACTTTGACTAACTGTCTTTATAACCAGCTCCAGATTTCATGTTCTTGTGGACATTTCAGCAAAAATGAGCTGTTACTCCTAAGAACTAACCCTGTAGGCAAGGATGAATATACATGTAGGGTCAATCATTCTAGCAAGGCCTTATGCAAAAGTGCAGAGACCACTTTTTTGCAAATGTGCTAAATTAACTTGTTTGAAATTTATTTCAAGAGAAGAACATAACATCTAATAAAAGTGAATAAAGGATTCAAACCTGGGATGTACTTGATTAATGCTTTAGGAAAAAATAAGAAAAAAACTCCTTCGCATTCTCTTTCTGATCTCTTTATCTCTTTCTCTCTGTTAGTAATGTCCTGCTGGTCACGTACAGAGTTCTGGGTTACCAGGTGTATCAGCTTGGCTCCCTGGTGCCTCACTGCCTGGTTGTTTGCTATTTTCTGGCTGTGTGGTTAATGCTACAAGCAGCAAGGCAAAGCACTGAACTAGGATGACTTATTCTTGGCTGACAGGAATCTTTACTGTATCTCTTGGAATTCTCAGCTCCATTTGTTACTGTTGCTTCACTGATGGGACTCTGCCAGGACAAGCTTTGCACAGCACTTGTGCCAACTCAAGCAGTTTTTAAAATCAAGTTAGTAACTTGAGTGCAACTGATGATCTGCCGAGCAGTTTCCGAGTGCTGCAGATCCATTGACTCCTATTAATCACTGTAATTCACAGAACTCAGACAACACCTCTTGCCCAAGTTGCTTGTGTTCATAAAACAAATTATGTCAATCTTTTATACTGTTATGTATACAGAATTAAGAAGTATAAACTGTAAGTTAACTTGGCTCTCTATACAGCAAATGATTCAGCTTTTTTTTTTTTTTTTAATTGTGTTGCTGCCTTACAAAGCATTGTTATGCTTATGCAATTCTTTAGATGAACAAGGCTTATGTTTTCCCCTTATGTTTTACAGAAGATATTGATTTGGAAAAATTTATTTATTTTATGGTTGTGTTATATTAATTCTTACGCAAACACCAAGGGATGAAGATCAACCATCTTATGTTTGTTCATCCTTCCCAAATGGCTTGGACAAACAGGTCCCAGGTTTCACAGGCAGCTTGCTCTGTCCACTCACTCCTAGCACATGCATCTAGTTATTTAAACCACACATTCCCTAATACTTAATGCAGTAAAGATTATAAACCAGATATTGACAGAGATGGCCACCATTTTTTGCATTCACACATAATGCAAATTTTGTACTTAAATTAATATTTGAAGTCAGTCTTAAGTGCTGTTCAGTTCTTATGTTATGGTGCTAAATTAAAAAATAATGCTGCAGCCAGCGTAACTACATAGCTATTTCCTGAGGCAAATAGATAACATATTTCTGATAAAGTTAATTTTTTATAGCCTAGTTGCAGCAAAATGTCTTCTGAGAATTCTTATGGGTTGCTGAGATAAAATACATGCATAGACAAGTATGTGTTTGGTGTATATTTAGCTTTCATTGGACAATATTGTGTTTTTTTAGGATATGTTAGTGTTTCTTTCCAATACCTGTTACATTGCATGACCCTCTCTAAGTGCTTTCTTGACATTAATGCTTCTGATATTTTGTTTAGCTCTCTCTTTTAATAGAAGCATCTCAAGTGCTACCTACTTTTAAGACAGAAGTAATGCATTTACTAATATGGCAAACTACAAATACTTTTACTCAATTCATACAAAAATGTTATTTAAAAAAGGCAAAACAGAGGAAAAACAATGGAGTGATCACCACCTGGACTGTTGCAATGTATTGTCATTGCCATTTCATGGAATGCCAGTAACTGATTGTATATGCAAGCATCTGTCTTGCTCCTTCCTCTGAACATGTACTGAAAGTGGATTCAGCAAAGGGAGGCAGAAGGGGCTGCAGCAGGAGGTGCTCAAGGAGAGAGTCTCTCTCTACATTGACCAGGAATGAGCTATGACTGGAGAAATTATGAGCTCTCATAATGGTTTTTTAATACTTAAAGATAATAGAAATTCCTTATTTTTTGATTTCTTATGTCTGTGTTATCCTGCCATAATTTAAACTGGCTACTCCTTTTCCCATCCTGTGGTGTATTGGAAGTTGCTTATTGCCTTTCCTTTTGAAAGGGAGGTATTTCTCACTTTTCCAGTCACAATCTTCTCTTAGTTATACAGGTCAATTCTTTCCATCTTTCTTAAGGGTCTGTATTTTCTACATCAAACTCCATTGTTCTTGCCATCCTCTTCTCTACCCTTTCCGCATTGTCTTCATCTGTCTTGGAGAGTGGTGCCCAGGATGTAATAGATAAAGTTTTTCTGCTGCTGGATAGAAATGAGGGATTCCATGCCATGTAGAAAGGCGCTATTCAAAAATTTGAGTATAAGATTTGTTCTAAAGAATTTCTTATTTGTAAGTTTGGTCACCACAACTGAAATTCAAAAGTTCTGCTGTTTGCGTCACAGAAACTGCACATGATTAATTTTAGTGCATTAAGGTAATTTTGAATTCTGGCTCCTATCTGCCAGCATGCTATTAGACTTTCCAGGTTGTTCTCATTTCTCAGTTTAAGAAGTGCACAACCTATTCCATCACCCCAGCCGTTAATGATAATGCTGAATAGGATGAGGTGAGTGAATTTGTATCAACGTTTGTCCTAAACCAGCCCTTTGCACTTTCCAGACAGCTGTACAGTGGAGTAAACAGCAGCACGAACTCAGCCACGTGGAGGCATGGGAGTAACTTATGGTTACAGGTTTGTGTTTCGCTGGACCTGGCAGCTAACCAGGATTGAGGTGTTCAGGAAGGGAAAAACAGCTTTTACTAAAGAATTGCACTCTGCAATATGTGTCTGCAAGACATCAATAGAGAACAGGTTTGCTGTGGGACAATACTGTGGAATGTTCAAGATACGTTGTTTCTCCTAAGTTTACAGTTCTGGCTGGCATTGATCAATTTACATTGATGAAAGCAGAGTGTTTGGGAAATAGAAGTGAAAGAACATTTTCTCCATACTTGGGAATAATTATCAGTCAAAAATGATAAGCATGTGAAGGAAATACTGTTGCATTCTACTGAGCCACAAATCAGAGACAGTTGGGGAAAGGTTGTGCTGGGATGTGTGAAAAATAAATGCAAGTTAAAAGTATTCTGGGAAGTGATGACACAGTTCTTTGTGTTTAAGAATCTGAACAAATGCAGTATTTAAAAAGAAAAAAAAAAATCTTTCCAACACTATCTCATCTCTTTGTTTGTAGTTTGCAAGACCTTGAGCTCTGTTCCTCCCCCAGACACAAATGTCTGATTGGATTATTAATATTGCATCAACTTTAAGCTTGTTTGTTTTAGACTGGAGTCACCAAATTTTAGTTTTCTTAAAACCAACCGTTAATTTCAAGTGCTAGTTAGATAGCAAGTCCTGTTCAGAAAATCACAGAAAACACACTTCAGCAGAGGACAAATTTTGGTTCCAAGTTTACTTCTGATCTTCATCTTCCTTTTATGTGTCTTTATTCACTTATCTCTTGCTATGTTATTAAATTGGGTGAGGAACAGATTTTTGTTCAGTGCTGGCAGAGTAGCCAGCACACTGAGGTTTTGGTTTAGGGCACCAGGGGCTTCACCTCTACAATGTGAGTTGCGCTTTGTTAACCAAAACTGCAGCTGCTGTACTGCATTTCACTGTTATACCTGTGAGTTTATCAAAATTATTTCATCACTATAATTTTATGAGATTAACAATAGAACATCTTTATACAGAAAAGATGTTTTCATTTTGAGTACTTTGTCTCACAAAGGTCACAGCAGGATCTGCACAAATGCAGAACAGGATGACTGGGACTACAGAGGCATAGTGCACCTATTTCTCATTAGCCATGAATTAGTACAAAACAAAAATGAAAATTACTAGATTGTTTGGCAGGAAGTTTGAAACCTACACAGGGAAATGCTCCTTCACATGATATATACTTCAGTTATTCTGTACTTCATTGCTGCAGGCTAGGTTGCTGCAGGCTAGGGATTCACAGAATCTACAAAAAGATTATTAAATGCAAGGACACAGATATCTTAGAAAGTCCTGGGCTATAAAAATTGGAAAATTACATGAATATTCTGGGTAAATTATTGCACTGTAAGCTTGCTTGTAAGCTTAGTTTTTAGTTTGTTGGGAGAGGTGGGTTTTTTGGGGGGGGAGGGGTTTGCTGATGGTGTTTTGTTTTGTTTGTTAATGTTTGTTTCTTTTGTTCTAATAGCTCTTCCCAATAACTCTTTTACTTTCTCTTTAAAACTTTTCAGCATGGCATGACCTACTTGGATCTTTGACTCATTGCAGGCATTCTTACATAGGTAGAAGCCATGTGTGCTAGGTGACTCCCAGTCTGCAATTGCTGGACAAGTGTTGGGAAGCTTCAAGTGTCATTTATTTGCAGTCGGAAGTTCTCTGAGCTCTTTCTTCAAGTTAGGCAACACAAGACAAACAAATTGATTTGTGATGGTTTTGTAATCAGAATGAGAGTCTGAGCAGTAGAACGGGTGACACTGTAAAAACCACTTGTGTGTGTACTTTTTCTTCTCCATAAATAATTTCATGCAGGAAAACTTGAGATTTGACTTGGGTGAACAGGTCACTTCCAGTTCATACTTTTTTTAGATTCATGCCAGAAGGTCAGTCTTACTTAGCTGTCCTCATCAGACCATAGTGAGAACATGCAAACTCTTGGCTCTGGCTGTATCCATAAATCATGTTGCAGGCACCTCTGCCTTACATTGATTTTTTTTTTTTTTTTTTGCCCATCTGAATCACTTAGTCTCAGTCCAAGTAAGTTCAGTTTGTCTCTGCTCTGCAACCTTATTGCAGCCAGTCCAGTCACCCCACATCCACCTGGGGAAGGGGAGGTAAATGGAAAGGGGGTAAGAGTGAATTAAGAAGGGTGCTTAGCAATTCCCATGCTTGGTCATGAAGGCCATGAAAGTTCATTTGAATGCCACAAATATCAGTTCCAGGAAGGTGGGTTTTTTTGGTTGTTTTGTTTTTTTGTTTGTTTTTTCCTTCCTGCTGTATGTAACTGTTTGTCTTGTATTCAGCCCAGTCACAGAACATTCTCACTGTCTGCTGAAGGTTAGAGTCCTGACTTTCATGCATTAAAAAAATAACTAAATAAAAGCTCAAGGGCACACACACTTGGTTTTCACAGCCTTGCTCAGTCATCTGCAGCTTGAGCAGCAAGTTATGTGTATGATTTGATCTGCTTCTTTGTGGTTCTGAGTGTTCAACACAAAAATGGGAAATGAAGGTAATTTTGAGAACAAAGCAATACCAGAATTTAAAATTAAAGTTATGTTCTGCTTTCAGATACATTCACATTGAAGACCTTTTTTCATCAAGACTTTTTTAGGATTATGCTAGTAGGGAGAGATGACAAAATGGCTATAAATCTCTGTCAGGGTATAAAGGACATCCAAATAAAAATCAAGTCCCTACAGTGAGCCCCAAATTTGAACAGCATGGCAAAAGGACATTTATTTCTAATGATGTCTGCAGATATGCCAGAGTTCAAGGCTCTGAGCTGATCAAAACCTGAGGACTCTTGTAAGCTGCACTATCATCTACACTGCCAACAATTTCATATTCAAATCATACAAACTTCTTAAATTATTTTACTACCAACTTTGAAACCTTACTGAGATAAGATGAAGGCAGCCAGAAAGAGGAATGAATGATCTGTATTGTCATTGGTTTTATTTCAGGGGTTTTCAAGTCTTCATCGAGGTATCTTTTACCACTGATTCTGGAGAGTTTGAGATCTATTGTAGTTTCAATGGTTAGAGTGCTGAATTCAGCTAGTCTGACTTAAAATGAATGGATGAAAATATTATCCATAATATTACCCACTTTTCAGGAACTGGTCAGTTTACAGCTTTGGGACTGATCAGCTATGAGGTCCTTAAGCAGGAGTTTGAAATATTGGAAACACTGAAAAGAACTTTTAAATTGGTCTTGTCTGGCTGATTTATTTGAGTGACTGAAAGCCTGTCTGTTGCTGAATTGAAATGGGAGTTTGTATAGTTGTTGGTTAGACAGTACTCCCAGCTAGATTTCAAGTGAGTTTGCTAACCCTGAGTGAATTAATGGTACTATTACTTCCCAAATAGAGAGTTAATGTTTTGTTAAGTACAGAGTGTAAAAGGGCTCTGGTACTTCAAAGTCCTTTGCCTACTGGGTAGGCAATGTAAAGGCTGCCAGTCAGACACCACTGCATTGGAAGTTTATTATTCTCTGTATTCCACAGAAGAAAATAAAACTGCACAAGGAAACACACATTAATGCATTTTGTGAGCTTAAATGTTCCATATTTTCCAACTGTCCTTATTTTTACTAACTTCACATTCTTTCTTTGTGCCATGAGAAAAGATAACAGTTTGATTTCATTATGCAGGCTCAGTCTGGATGTTTCAGATGAAGATATATATGAATGACAAGATAAACCTTTTTCTTTTGATATCTATGGGTGTGCAAGATTTCTACATTTGTAAATCAAGTTGTTTGAGTGCAACTATGTGAAAAGTGGCTTTCAACATTTATTTTCATACGTCTTCACTTTCATCTCTCATTGTCTGCATTGCTGAGCACGTGTAGGTGTGTGTAAGAAGACGATTAATTTCTTCTGTCATGTTTTACATCATGAAGAACTCCTTGACCTTGCTTGGTGGGTTGCTTCAGTGAAGTCCTACATTTCTTGTGGCTCAACTGAATTTCAAGCTGATTTGTGTAAAGCCTGACAAATGACATCTGGCTGAAGAGGGTATCCATTCCATCACACACATCCTACATCTGCATTTTTTTATGAGCAAACTACTCTCAAGTGACTGGGACAGCTGAAAACACCACACAGACACCACTAAGCAAAATAAGTCTTGCAGAGAGCAAATGATCCAGGGTCACAGAGGTCCTGAAGTTTTGTTTGCAGTGAAACTGAGCATTAACTTTATTTTCAGAAAGGGCTGGCAGGCAGAAAAGAAGTGTATACTAGTTACATGTTACTTCATTGTGTATTAAGCTGATGACCAGATAGAATTGAGTAACTTTTGTCAATAAATGAGAGAGAAACTTTTGTGCAAGGAGAGAAAATTAAGAAATTATTCAGAAATAAATACTCAGAAAACCAGCATGAGAGGTTTATAATGCTTTTAGTTCTTTACTTAATTTGTGTACAGTTTTTGAAATTATATATATTACATGAAATCTCTTTGAATAACCGCTATTTAGTCTGCCACAGAAACATGTTTTTCCACTCCCCCCCCGCACCTCTTTTCTCCTTCCATGTGTCTCATTTTTTAAACTTAATAGTGTCCTGATACCAAAGGCTGCAGGTTAAAAACCTACTTTAACAATTCCTGCATTTATTAAACATTGCCCTTTTTGTCACACACAGACCTCTCACTGACTCATACCTTCCATACTACACCTTACACCCGCATCCAAAGAAGCAACTCGTGGAAACCTTGCAGTAGAAAGCACAAAAAACTTGTACCATAGGACAAAAACAAGAATGCCATCCATTAATTTTTTAACTGGCAGAGAAAACCACAATCCTGGAGAGCCAACAATACATGAACTTCCTGACCTTTGTGCTGTGATAGTTTCTGTAATTATTGAATAGTGGGGATGGGCTGAGGGCTAAGGAGGAGAATTTGGGGGTTGGCCTTGGCAGTGAGAGAAGGCTACATATAAGGGAGCTGCAGCAGGGAATACTACAGGATATTTTCCCCAGTGTGCAGCTCAGCAAATTTGGATCCTGAAATCATGAGCCACTGCCCCTTTGCGGGGAAGAATTACCTGTGAGTCCTTCCTCTCTGTTTTGCTTTATAAATTCAATTCAAATGATAAAGTGTTAGTGCAAAATATGGAATCTCAAAGAGGAATTACTATTATTATCAACAAATAGACAGCTGTAGCTGTAGCTATCGTCTAGCTATGCTAAATGAGTAGAGATCATACAAGGACTTGTCTGAGCACTTGTTATTTGATGAACTAAATGGGATTTTACCAGCTGTTACTGTGACAAGAGGAATTTCAGTTTTTATCAAAAGCCTCCTTTACTGGTTCTGTTAACCAAAATAAAGTGCTGTTTGAATTGTAGATGCATCTGTTAGTAAAAAGGCAGGTATATTCATAATTCTTTAATTAAATAGTCTACATATTTATTTCATTTTCTTCTTAGATTTAATTTTAACAAGCTATCTTTGGAAGATGAAAATGATGACAAATCTCAAGAAGGAATAAATAAAGCCAGCAAAGGTGGGCTTATCTATGGAGAATACCTACAAGTAAGTTTAAGGATTTCATGCATGCTGTCCTGATTGCTCTTATGACTTGAGGAAGGACCTGTGATTGTCACTTCTCCCAGAAATCAGTTACTAAGAGAGATCTCTAGGTTTAACAGGCACAGGTGCTTGTTTCTATTGGGACATCAGGGTGCACTGTGGAAAGATTTCACAAACTGCAAGGAAGACGGATATTTTGGGGGATTTGGTAGGGAATTATCCATATTGGTAAGCCTAAACTGTAAAGTGGCACACCACTAAAAGCTTTCTTTGGTCTGACAATAATCACATGGCAATTTCTGCACACCAGCAGGCTCTGTGCAATTTACTTGAAAGTCTGGAATATTTGGATGGAAAAATCTATTTCAGAAATCTGGAGGGTAGGATGATGACTAGGTGGGAACATTAAAAAAACAAAAACTGCAAAAACTAGAAGTAATTAAGAAATAAGTAAAAATAAAATACCATAGGTAATAAAAGAATCCAGAAGTTATTTTGTTGTTTGCTTTTTTTTTTTTTCAGACAGCATGAACTGAAGTGAGAGGAAATATCTGTGCTTTTGAACTGATTTGTAACCATACTCTTTAGAATCTTGCAAAGTTTATTTGAAAACAGCTATGATTAGATTGTAAATTTGACTAAGAAAAAATATTTAGTAATGCCAGAACTGAAATTATTATTACTGCCTCAAATCACAGACGAGCAACAACAGACGAGCAACAACATCTTATGCTAATGTTGTTGTATGATTACTTAGAATTTTAGTATGGGAACTCTGTTTTCATGGGACATGGCAGCATAGATCTAAAATGTGGAAAACATGATAGATATTTTGTTTTCTCTATTTTAAAATAAATAAATAAATAAATATTTGAAAATACCCTTAAAATTATTTTCAAATCTTGATTATTTGAGGTACCTAAATGTTTCATTTCAGGGAAGATTATTTTTCTAATTAAGAAGTAAAAGTCATACCTGAGACAATTTAGCCAAACTTCTCACATAACCTAGTGTGAGGTCTCTATGTGTATTTTCATAAAATATTATTTTTAGAAATTAGCTGTAGGCAGTAAGACTGCCATTACTAACAGTAGAATTGAGAGCTTTACAGAACAGTTCTTATCTTTATTTTTAAGCTGAACAAAATATTGAATGCTCAAGAACTTGAGAGTGAGAAGAAAGGGAAAAAAATCCATGATGAGCATCTTTTTATTGTGACACATCAAGGTAAGTGGCGGAGTGCAGTGATGGTTGACCAACAGTTTTGCCATAAGGAATTATTTGGTGCTGACACTTTCAGTACACTATTTGTTTTCATTTTAGATACTAACACTGTCTTTTATCTGTTTTAATATTTACATATATTAATACATAAATTGTAATGCAGTAATCAGCTCTATGCTTGTGAAGCCGTAAGTATAACGTTTGGATTTGGTAAACCAAGATATGCATGGTTCTATTCTTAGAGAAATTAAGGTGGTGAAAATCTTGGTGTCATCCAAGCAACAGGCTGCCTTGCTGGTTATTGTAGGCAAATTTTGTGTGTTGCCCTGCGTCTTCTCTGAAACTTCGGTTTTAACCTTCTAGAATCCGTCTAGAAATCAGCACACCAGTTAGGCACTCCCAAATGCCCATATCTGCCTGTTTTTCAGACCCTGGCCTGATGATATTTTCTGTTATTGACAGAAAACACATAGATTGTAAGCAGGTGTGGAGTTAGATTTTACTGAAGTATCAGATCTGGATTTTCCTTTTCCTCCTTTTGTAATGAACAATCTGTAGATCAAATAACTGATGTGTACAACATATTTTTTAAAATTCTGTCAGTATTCTCAACTCTAGATTATTTTGTCTAATACTGTAGGTAAAGGACAGAATACTGTAATAGGTAATAAGTGTATGTGTCAGCATCTTGTGCACTGGCAGTGTCCATGTAGGCTATTCATTTCAAATCAACATGTAAGAATTTTTCTTTCTTGGTGATAAAAAGAACAAAGTAACCTTGAAGTTGATGCTAAGAGTGTCTTTCTTCTTGTAGCATATGAACTTTGGTTTAAGCAGATTTTGTGGGAAATGGACTCTGTGCGAGTGATCTTTCAAAATGGTCACGTAAGTTAAAAACAATTATTTTTTGGGAAAATTCAGGCCTGATTTTCTCTTGCTTCCTGTCTCTCAGGATATACTTGGGTTTACTAAAGGAACATGTGCTGTTTTTAGAAACAGCATTAAAAGACCAAATAAAACTTGGCCGAGTGGGTCTTATATCCTGATAGTACAGATTTTCGATCAACAAAATCTTATTTCCTCCTGAAGTATGCCTTTTGTGTAGGCAACCTTCTAAGGACAATTTCATTCACTGCAATGTTCTCATACTATCCTGCTAGTGCTGGGTAAGTGCAGAAACTAAAGTTGGAAATATTCTGTCACAGAAAAAACAGGTTCAGAGGCAAAACTGAAAAGCAGAAGGCTCACAGGTATTTTTATATTGAAAAGTAATTTCTGCCTTTTTTCAGTTTCTGAAGTCTACATACTGTTTCCTTCCATCTAATATCTGCTGTGAGGAGAACTCATTTTTGTGATTGTGTAATAGTAAATCCAACACAGAAGCAAGAATCTAAGGCAGTGTAACACTGTGTGAGAATTTCTGAAAATTACAAATATAAGCAACTCTTCCCATTTGTCCAAAGCTAAACACACATTATAAAAATAGGCAAGAATGGAAAACTTTCAATTGATACTACATCCACAGAAAAATCTGACTGCATGCAGTTTGAGAAATACCTTGAGTACATCACTAGCATGTGTCTAAGACGAAAATTTGAAACTAGACCAGCCTGAAAGAAGGAACCTTCTTTTCATAAGGTCCAATAAAAATGTTCTCTGTTGTCCACTATTTTCCTAATTTAATTGGCTTTTTAGTTTAATATTTTATCAAATTATAACTGACCATAATCAGTTCTTAAGAATTTTTTTTTTTTGTGAAAAATGAAGCCTTGCTTGCAATCAGAATTTAAAATGTCAATGTTAAGTACACAGCCAAGCAATTAGGGAAATTATTATCATCTGCCATTTTTGGTGATTTGATATTTCCTGGTTGCATGTCCAGATTTTAGAGAGAAGTTTAATCCCACTGAAACTGAAAGGAATTTTAACAGACAACTCTGCAGGCAAAGTGTTTAACTTAGTGAAAAAAAAAAACAACTTCTGTGTTTTCCATTTAATATTTTCTATTTCCCACCAGTTGTAGTCTTTTCTTGTCTGCTAACGCACCTTTCTCATAAACATGTTTTAGATGTGCTCTCCTGATGCAGCTGTCAGATTATTTTGCTTCTCAACTTTTGAGTAATTTCCATACCTGCCTTATGGCTTGTAGAACAGAACAAGAATAGAAATTATTCTAGAATAAATAAAACCAGAAAGTATATAATTTTCATATTCTATAGTATTAAGTTGCAATAATATTTTAATTATTGAAAATTATATATTATTTTGCTTTAGAATTTAATTTCTTTGACTGCTATTTTAGTCAAAAAACATAGAAAAGAAAAAAACCCTGTATGACATGCCTACCTGTAATGTAACATCAGTCAGAAAAAAATTGATTTCAACCTTTGAAAGTTAGGTTTCAGTTTTAAGTTAAAACCAGAGTGCTCTATTCCATATGAGATTCTGACACTATGGATTTCACATGGAACTATAATGATGCACAACAGTGAAAAGATGTGAAATAACTAGGTAGAATCTAGAGAAAACACCATTCTCGTTATGCTCTTTAATTTTTCTACAGGTAAGAGATGAGAGGAACATGCTGAAGGTTATTACTCGAATGAACAGAATTTCACTGATTCTGAAATTACTTGTGGAACAGTTCTCAGTTTTGGAAACTATGACTGCATTGGACTTCTTTGATTTCAGGTAAAGATTTATTATTCTTCCACAGCAATCCACAAGCTGGTAGTTCGCATTCTTAGAACTGATTGTGAATTTTGCAGGTGTGATGGTGTCTCTCAGTTCACCTTGGAGAGGCAAACATGACATTAAAGTGCAAGGGTCAAATTATGAAATTGACCTTGACTGTGAGTCCAGCATGTTCTGCAGAGAAGTACAAGTGAATTGTTGATGCTTTTGTGTAGGGTGCTGCTGAGTGGTTTCAGGGTCAAAAGTTAAAACAGTGGAAACAACAGAAACAGCTCATGGTTCTGCTAGCAATTTAGTTGGAACTTGGTAGTGCAGATTGAAGCCTTGTTCTATAGCAGATCATATAAGTGCTTGGGGGAGAAATGCGCTCTTTCTAGATTATCAAACAGGTATTTCAGCTGCCTTGTTTTGCATGGTTTTGCCTTGGATCTGAAGTGCTGAAGTCTTCAAGCGGCTGAAGGAAACATTGCTGTCCCTTGTCCTTTCTCCCCAGTAACTTCTGCTATTCAGCAGCAGTTCAATGTATTTCTGGGCTGTATGGTGGGTACCTCTTCTGCCTTCTGCTCAGGCTTTCTCTGGGATCCTTTGGCTTCTCACCTCTCCCATGGCATTTTTTCTCTTCCCTCACTACATCTAGGTCCTTTCACCACATTACCATGTATATCCACTGTGTAACCATATTTCATCCACTGTCTTCCTTCCCTGTATTTCTCCTGCTTGTGTCACTTGTGCGTATCTGTTAGCCTTGTGATCTCAGTGCCATCCAGCACTTCTGCACATCCCATCGAATTCTGCATTTTGGTACCCTTTCCCTTCTATCTTTTAATGTTCCCTATTAAAAAGAGCAGGAAACTAGGATTTTTCTTCATTTGTTTGAATCTAGCATTACACTACAGCAGGGGAAATCCATGGGCTAATCATCTGTTTTGATCCATACTTGCTTCAGCTTTTCAACCACATACTGTCATTTGATAAGTAAACATAACATTAAATCAATGATCTAGCTCTGTCAAATCTTGTACTCTAAATTCAAAATGCATTACAATTATCTAGCAATGTAGAATTTCAGGTTACTTTTATTAGTAATTGTTTTTCAGCATGGTCATACAATTCAACTCTTAAGATTCCCATTAATGAATCCCCCAAAAACAAAACCCATTGGAAGTTTTTTCTGAGCATTATTATACTCTATAGAACAAGGCAATATACAATATTGCACATATATATACATCTTGCATGTATAGACTATTATATTTAATAATTTATATTAATATGCTGTATATCAAGACTATTTAAAAAGCATTACTTGGCACGTTATTGCTGTGAAATTTTTTTTTGTAATAGCTTTTTGGGATGCAGCTGCTTAGTCTATTTGGAAAGGAAATGATATTCACTAACATTGCCTCCTGTACATCACATGCAAAAAAGCTGCTGGTTTAAAGCAGAAATTCACACACTTCGGTTTGCACTATCTGTGTATGCACAAACAACACAGAACTAGAAAATGAGATTATGTTGTATGTACACTGTAGTTACATTAAAATGGTTTGTTTTTTTCCTAAATGCAGTCATATAAAAAAAAGTCCTCAGCTAGCTATATATTCTCCAGATGTGAAATACTGGGATGTTTTTTGAGAAGAAAAGAAACCCACCATTGTGAAATAACATCCTGCATTTTTGTATCTTCCTTTCTTCTGTTCCTGAAGATACCACCTAAGTCCAGCCTCAGGTTTTCAGAGCCTGCAGTTTCGCTTGCTAGAGAACAAGATTGGTGTTCCCCAAAGTCTGAGAGTCCCTTATAACAGAAGGCATTACCGTGATAACTTCAAGGGACAGGATCATGAACTACTGCTTCAATCAGAGCAAGAACCAACACTACTGCAACTTGTGGAGGTAACAATGTCTGTTGGACCTTGCTTTGTTTTCCCTTATCTCCCAAGAATGTCCTTCATTAGTGTCAGCAACAAATTCTCCTATCTTTAGAGAAAAAAGGATGTTGGTAAATTCTCTGTTAATTGTGTTTTGGATACTTGACAAATCTGGCATGAAGTCATTAGTAAACCAACTGATTTTTCTCAGCATTTCCCTTTCATCTGAAAATTCTGGCTGTTTAACTGGTAAATTGTATTGTGGAAATCTGAGCTAAGAATGTAAATACACTGTTTCATTAGCATTGTTTTTCATGACTATAAGCCCTTTTGGGAGGAAAACTTTAAAAATAGACCTGTTAGTGATGGCTATTAGAGAGGTTAAAAAACTATAGATGGCTCTATGTCTTCTGAGATTTATCATTACTATAATCCTATATATATGTGGAATAAGATTTGTTTTTCTGTAGTTTGTTTTTAAGATATCCTTAGAACAAGCCAGCTTTTGTCTTCCAACACTGGCCATGCAATCTGGAACCTAAGGGGGTTGGTATGGTACCATTATGCAGGTGTAAATCATCCACATGGACATGCTGAATTTAGCAATAAGCACTTCCACTATTATTATTATTATTATTATTATTATTATTATTATTATTATTATTATTAAAGGCATGGCTGGAAAGAACTCCAGGACTTGATGCAGAAGAATTTGATTTCTGGGGACAATTTGAAGAGAATGTTTTAAAAGGCCTAGAAGAGGAATTTGCCTTGATACAGGTATATAGTATACTCTTGAACTACCTATAAGCAAAGACATCTGGCAAAATGCTATTCTGACATAAATTTAACTTCTAGCTTACTCAAAGTTTCTCACTCCACTTAATCTTCATCAGTCATTGTCTGCAAGAAGCAGAAAAAAAATGCAAATGCTTCAGAAAATAGGAATATTTTAAAAATTTGACATCTAAGACAATTTAAAGCATGAGATACATGCATGATTTGGATTGCAAAAGGGATGGATTAGTATCAATGGAAGGGCTGAAGTTGATTTTACTGAAACTACAACTTCACCTCTGGTTAGTACTTGCATCTACAATCTAGAATAAATACGAAGTTTGGACCCCTGAGCTGTGGATATGGAATGTCACTATTAACAGGTAGTTTCTGTTTAACAGTATATGGCAATTTGCTGCTATGTGATTATTGAATTGCACTGGCAAATAAGCACCAGAAAATCCCTGACTATTGTAAGACCTGCAGCTTTAAATAAAAATTTTTAACTTTTCCTTTTTAATGAAAAAATAAGAATTTATCAACTTCCTGAGAATATCTGTTTATGACTTTCTAACTTTTCTAAACTTTTAAATTTACGTATTTCTTGCCCACAACTCTGCAAGGCTGTTAATTTTTTGCCTTGAAAGCAAATACATCAGAATTCAAACAAATTATGATTAAAATTTTTAAGGTCTTTAGACCAAAAAATGTGAAAAATTGCCAGTTTGTTTGAATATTCATTTATCAGAGTTGTGTTGGAATCTATTTACAGTAATTTCACGACTATAAGGCGCACCCTTTTGACTAAAATTTCCCCCCGAACCCAGAAGTGCGCCTTATAGTCCAGTGCACCTTAAGGTCGTGAAATTACTGTAATTTCTTGGTAATTTTATTTTTCAAAGGACAGTGACTCATGTATCTTATTTGAAAATATAATTTTTACATCTAAGATGCAAACTTCAGAGTATTTATTTAAATAAAAGTTGCATAATGAGTCATTCAAGTGCTTAATTTTCCCTGTTGAATTCTAAAACTTTTCTTTGTTTTAAATACCAAAGGCGAAAGCAGAATCAGAAGAAAAAGATGACTTATTGTCTGAATTCCAAAAACAGAGAGACATACTACTTTCATTATTTGATGAAAAACGCCATGAACATCTGCTCAGTAAAGGTAGATTGCCATATGTTAATATGCCCTTTGTATGCTTTACATGTTACTTAAAAATGTTTGTTACAGCATTAAAGTCGCAGGAGGATGAGCAACAAACTAGGGACACTTGTATTTTGCAGGAGAGAGACGATTGTCCTACAAAGCACTGAAGGGGGCCTTGATGATCTACTTCTACAGGTAATGTAAAATGTGTCTGATGGTGACTGGCAGGAGGAGAGGTGAAGGTTAAGAACAGTAGCACAGTTTTGGTTAGGCTGGAATGGGCTTTGGGGAGCAATCTATTCCAGCCCTCCACAGGAACCCTGATCAGTTAGCTACAGCTCAAAGATCTGCAGTCCTTTTCCAAGTTCAAAAATAAAGCGGCAGATCAAGACTCACACAATAGAAGCATTTGTTAAAATATCTACTGATGTTTCAGTACCAATTCAGGAAAAGTATATTTTAAGTCACTAAGCAGTGGTGAAATTCAACTTCGAAAAATACAGCTTATGCTGAGAGGTCTCACTGTCTCTTCTCTTTCATTTTCCAAGGGAGGAGCCTCGTTTCCAGGTTCCCTTTCAGCTTCTTACCTCTCTTATGGATCTCGATGTGCTCATGACTAAATGGAGATGTAAGTTTGACTTTTTTGACTGTGACACTCCCTCTTCTAGATGCAAATAAATTGTTCTCTGAGTTACACCCAGTTTTAGAACTGAGCTTTGGAGCTCATGCTTTAGGAATGACTCTTTTTGTTTGTACTTTAGCCAACAGGAAAGAGAAAGAGCTGCTTCTATGATCATTAAATAGGTATAGCTACCACTTCTATGACCTGCTTTAAGTGTATTGTCTTCTTTAAGGGACAGGTATCTATTTTTCAGTGTATCCCACAAAAAGTCATGACTTGTCTTTATATGCAAACATTCCTTATGCCTCCTTCCCTATCTAGACATACATAAGTGAATGTATAATTCTGTGTTAACAGAGTGTAGTAATATGTAATAATTAGTGCGCTTATTCTGAATGAACAATAATTTTATATTAATTGACTGAAGAATGACAGAATTAACTCCTGCACTGCTAAAGACCTAATAGTTCTGCATCCCCGTAAAGATCTCTGAATGACCTTTAATAGGTGTGATGCTAGTTTTATCTAAATACTGAACATGTGCCATTTTCTCCTGTTGTATCATTTAGATAACCATGTCTGTTTGGTGCACAGAATGATTGGCAGCAAGGCTGGCACTGGAGGCTCATCAGGCTACCACTACTTGCGCTCAACAGTGAGGTAGAAATAACCTGTTTCCCCTGTTACCTAAATTACATAAATATTCTAATGCTGGGAAACGTATTTCAGATGGCTCACTGGAGGCCAAAGGGCTGCTGATGCTCTTCTGGGACTCTAGCATCTCCTCCTGATTGTCATACATTTATTTATCAGTACCATATAAATTCCAAGCCTTCTAGGGCAAAAATAACTCCTTTTGCTCACTCATGCAAAGTGGCATTTATAATTCTCATTATAAAGTACAGGCATTACAGTGATAACAACAGAATTAACCCTGCATTGTTCAGTTTGTGTGCCAGCTAGCCCAAGCTAATGAGATGACACAGGCTGGAAGTGAGCCCCAGTTTTTTTAGTCCCTAGCATGACCTCTAATTGCACAACCTCCTTAAAAGAGGATCCTTGAGTTTAGTCTCAAAAAATCGTGAACCACCATGTAGTGCTGTGAGCAGCTACTATCACAACCAGTAGAACAGAGGGTAGAGTAGAAAGCAGATGGTTAGACTGATGTTGAGGACTGAATGTCCACTGTCGTTTTCAGAAAGCTCTCCCACTCCTCCTTAATGTCAGGTTAACATTACTGTTCCTAGATAAATTCTGCTAGAGATCACACCCTATGGACTCAGCATTTTCAGAAGAAAGATGTTACTATAGATCCCTACTAAGCCTAATCTGTTATGCCCCAGTAAATTAGGACTGGATTCTAGCTCTGCAATATTCAGGAGGGTTAGTGCAAGGAATCTTATTATTTGCATGAAAATGAATGATTACTGAGGATTTATAAATTACAGTCTTCTATGCTGACGAAATTATTGTTCCAATTGTCTTTTTCAGTGACAGATACAAGGTGTTTGTGGATTTGTTCAATCTTTCAACATTTCTAGTGCCAAGACACTGGGTACCAAAGATGAACCCAAGCATTCATAAATTCCTCTACACAGCAGAATACTGTGACAGCTCCTACTTCAGCAGTGATGACTCTGACTAGCCTGCCTTTCTAGGCTGGAACCTTCTGACTTTCACCTTGAGTGGTACCCCTAAGCCATTCCCACAAAGTTTGTGGGTGTGTAAATATGTATTTATGTATGACAGCTTTGTGAATAGTACAATTGGCTCATGAAAGAAATTAATTGCTTGTAGAAAAAAATAAATCTGTATTGAGTTAGCCTATGTTAAGAGTAAAATTATATGCCACTTCAACCCAGTGACCAATTTAACTCTTAGATGGCTTCTTAAAGCCTACACCTAAAGAAAGGGAGAAAATTACATGCTGTTGTTATGACCATGACTTATTTGTACATATTTTTGTATTTGCTGGTTTGCCTAATGGCTGTGACTAATTTATGTCTAGTTGAGGACATAATCAGTTTCATCATCTTCAGAAGAGTATTCATTTCTGAACTCTAGTGTAATTTAAAAAGGAATTTTGGGTTAAAAGTTTCAAAACCCAGATTCAAAAAAGTAAGTCTTGAATCTATAGAAACTAAACCATCCTGAACTTATAATACATCAAGAACCATGTTGCTATCTCTTTACATGTGAATGTAAATCCCTTACGTAGAAATACTGTTAAAAATAGCAAATAGAAGTACTTTGAATTTCAAATAAAGCAGTATTAAAGCTCATCTTTTGTTAAGTCTTCTTCTAAAGAAAACTATAAAATTCAAACAAGAGTATGGCAGGCATTTAAAGTGATTTTTATTCAAACTGGTATACAATAAAAAGGCAACTTTGGCTATCGAATATTGATAAAGTAGTGTCATCTTCTCATTAAATGGACTTCAGTCTTTTTAAGTGCTTCTTTTGGAAAGACACAAACACTGTAGGCTGGAGTTTCTGGTATGTTCTCTCTACCACAGCACTTCAGGTACTTACACCTGGCTGTAGCACCTCAAAACCACTGGAGGGACATCTGTGTTTCATATTGCTATGACTACATCACTCTTATTCGTGCCCATCAGGGACTTTGTTTTCCAGTTATGGAAGTGTGCTCTCTGCTGTTTGTAAGCCACTCAGAGAAGGCCAGACTACACAACACTCAGAATACAGACTTCACATTTTTTAAAATGAAGTCTTCAGCCAAGTAGATTTGGTAAGCAGCAAAACCTGAAGTAGAGAAACATCACTCTTCATATCCTTTCATTTAAAATATTTACAATTAGAAGGACTAAAACAGCAACACTTAACAATAGACAATTATAAATACTCATTGCATTTGTCATAAAAAGGTTATAAAAAACTAATCTAAAAACATGGTACAGTAATTGAGTGCAAAAATTACAGAATTGCTTCAATACTTTTCATAGCAGGCCTTTTTAAAAGATACAGGTAAAGCATTCCAGGGTGAAAAAGTCAGAGCATTTTAGAATTACAGTAATTTCACGATTATATGCCGCATGTTACAATACAGAGTGTGATAAAAGGTATCTATTCTATCACCATCTGTTGAAGGTGGGGGCAGTGATCCTTATCTCTGTGGGAGATATTCTGCTAATGCGCCATCCATTAAAACCAGGTGGGGCATTGTTCTTTATCTTTTCACAATTCATCCTTCCTCCAGGGAGTCATTTTCTGCTAATGGCCCATTGAGTCCCACTGTGTGACTGACAAAATTACTTCATCCCATTCGAAGTTGCTCCAGCCAGGGGGAAGAACCCAACATTTCTTACCAAGAAAAAAACAGAGGTTTTGGGACACTAAGGTAGCCCCTTTCTCCACTGGACTCCAGAGGAAAACCGGATTTCTCCACATCACCACAGGACC
>PYHW01009688.1:3941875-3955948 GCA_013186435.1 Turdus rufiventris
ATAATAATTTGGAGGGAGGGGGTTTACATTCTCCATTTCAAAGAGGAGCTCCTGCCTTTCTCAGCAGACACCTGTCCTCCAAACTAAATTCTTTGTTCATATATAAGCCGCACCCGATTATAAGCCGCACTTCAGGTTTGGACCAAAATTTTAGTCAAAATGGTGTGGCTTATAATCGTGAAATCACTGTACACATTTCATTATGAGTTCTAGTTACATTTGCCCACAGATTCAGCTCAGCAAATCTAGAACACCTTTTTATTACCAGCAAGTCCCACCTCTGAATTCAATTAATGAGGTAAATTTAACTGTCACTCTACTGGATATATTCTGCAATTGCTGACTTTCTAAACTGTTACTCATGATTCTTCTCATATTGAAATTATTTCAAATACACTCTTACACTATTGACTTTTTTATCCCAATTCCTTCTTATTTATCATCATTTCTTTCCTTTTAAATTTTTTCTATGGAGTAGTATTCAATACCTGGTTAAAACTTACATTTGAGACTTCAGTCCATCTTTGTAACTACTATTTGAACACTCTGCAGTTGAGTCTTCTTACTCCATGAGAAATTTGGAATTCAACACAAATTCCAAATAAAAGCATTTCTTAAAACTTCAGCCACCAGTTGCAGGAAATGCTTACAGCCATTTCTCATATTTGAAAATGGTGTTTTGGATTACACCTTCATATACAGTGTCTGTTCTCATGATACTTGTGGTCTTTGACCAGTTGTAGAAGCCCAGAGAAATGTCAAACAAATACTGCTGAAACTGTTTCTGCTATACCTAGAAATGATATAAAATTTGGTTTTAATAATACTGAAGTGGAGACTTCCCAGAATTCATATTAATATAATGCCCTCTCCTTTCCACACCATGACAGTAGGAATCCAGGGAATCATCTGCAACCTTTTTATTTCTTCCTTGCCTGGCACTGTGTACAGTTTAAACCTAATCTCTTCCCTCCTCTGCTTGTACGTTCAAAATTTTATATCCTGGTCTCAGAGCACCTCTAATTCAAAAGAAAACAACTCTGTGGAAAAAGGAGCAACTACTGTCCTTTGCTGGATTGTTCTTGTGTGGTACATTACAGAAAATGCAAAAGATCCTGCTTTTTGAAGGAACAGGTTTTGAATATAACACATCTATTCTCCCTGCCATCTAATCATTTACTTGCTCTATCACTACTTCTAAATTTCTCTACGAAAATGGTTTATACAGTAACAGTAAAAACAAAGATTCAGTAATGTGAGAAAGCTCTGATTGTATATATGGCTCTGATCTTTACTAAGTGCAGGCAAACCAAATATTGTCTATTCTTTATGTAAAAAAGACTTTAGTAATCTAACACTCTTGCAATGACTGAGAGCTACTGTGAAACACACATGGAAGGGAAAGCCAATGGGTTACTCTAACACATAAAATTACAACAGATAGACAACACTTCCAATCCAGGGGAAATAACCCACCAATTTATCTCAGCAATTTGTTATAGCCATTGAGAAACATATCCCAGTCCATGGCCTTTACCACTTACCTTTTGTCAGACTTACCACAGACATTATTGCCTATCTTAACACGAACGTAGCCATCTATTCCCCATGCTGGCCCCCAAGAGTTCTGTACAATCCAGTAAGGGATGCTACCTGGAAGAGACACTTCATGAATAAGAGGCAACATGAGACTTGAGAAGCTTTAGCCTCCTAACACTCCACAGAGTTAATTAGCATTTTAGTATCTCACAGCTTCTGATGGATTAATGATACAGGCGAGTGAAACCTGCTGTTGTTCAAATAGACAACACAGCTAATATTCTGGGGGAAGACTGGATATGGGTTCTTCTAGCATAGACACACAAAGCCATGGTCTTGACTTTACAGGGATGAAGTCCCACAGAACTGAAGAAGCAATGACAAAAAGAGTTTCTTCCGGATTATGTGAAGATGATGTGATCTTCACAGACTTCCAGAACTGATGCGACATCAAGCCCAACAGCTTCCAACAGAAAACCAAGTTCTGGATTTTAATCGCTTGTCCCACAAAAGGCAAGTTGCAAGTAAAAGAAACCTACTGTACTGAAGCTCAGCTGGTAAAAACACACCTGTTCTGTCAAAACCCGTGATAAGAACAGCATGGTTTGCTCTTCCACTGGAGCAGTGATATTGTATGATTCCACCGAGATAATCCTGCCAGCTAACAGCATCAACTGTCACTGCCAAAGGGCCCCAGCTGACAAGCATCCTCATCATTTCCTCTTCCTGACCACTGCAAAAGAAGTGAGTAAAAATATCAAGTTACTTAAATCAGCCACTAAAGTGATGAGTGATTGCAATCTACTTGTTAAGAACAATTTAAAAATCAAATAATTAAAATCTTTCCTTCAAGGTCTACATTCTAAGTATCACATAACACACATCAGTAATATGTATTTCATATACTACAACACAGTGATACTAGTACAGGATACACAAACTATGGAACAGGTGTACATCCAAGCAGATAATACTGCTAAAAATCAGCAGGTTTCTTGGTCAAGCCAGTGGGCAATGGAGAGCACTACATACTTTTTGTACATCAATCTTATCAATTACAACCAGTCATGGGCTGGAGAGAACATGGGTAGGTATGTAAAAGCATAAATACTGAAGTAATTTAATGCTTCCTAATTTTTCATTAAATTCCAGTTATAGTAATTTCACGACTGTAAGGTGCACCGGATTATAAGGCGCACTTCCGGGTGCCGGAAAAGTTCCAAACTTTTTCAATATATAACGCGCACCGGATTATAAGGTGCATCTTTTTTTTGCAGCAAGCATCTGTTCACAACAAAATAACCTATAAGAAACGGAATTGCGCGAGCTCCGCCGAGCCGCACGGCCCCGTCCTGGCCAAGCCACGCGGACCACCCCCGCCCCTCTGAGCTGCGTGGCCTCGCCCTGGCCAAGCCGCATAGCACTCCCCTGGCCCCACCAAACTGTGTGGCTCCACTCTGGCCCCCACCAGCCCCACCGAGTTGTGTGGCCCCCTCCCCAGCCCTGCTGAGCCGCGTGGCCCTACCCCGGCTGAACCGCGCGGCCCTGCCCCAACCCCGCCAAGCCGCGCAGCCCTGCCCACACCCTGGCCCAGCCGTGCGGCTCCACCCCTAGCCCCTCCAGCCCCACCGAGCCATGAGGCCCTGACCCCAATCTGGCCAAGCCACGCAGCCCCGCGTGGCTCAGCTTGCAGCTCCCACTTTCGGGTTGGCAAATTTCTGAACATTGTCCATATATAAGGCGCACTGGATTATAAGGTGCAGTCCCGGGTTTGGACCAAAATTTTAGGCTTTAAGGTGCGCCTTATAGTCGTGAAATTACTGTATATTGGTAGGACTTACTGTTTCTGACAAAAGTAATGTAATGTTCATATATTAAAAACTGTACAGTATTTTCATGATTACAAGCTGCACTGATTATAAGCTGCATCTCCGGGTGTCGGCAACATTTTGTTCTTTGTCCATACATAAGCCGCACCTGATTATAAGCCGCTCTGTCGTTTGCAGCGAGGACCCGCTTGCAACAAAGCTGTCAAGTAGTAACAGAATCACGGGATGGTGGGGTTCACTGGCTCAGCTTGGGGCCGTGCAGGCTTGGCCCGCTTGGGGCTGCTGACGGGGCCAGTTGGCGCAGCTCGGTGCTGCCACTCGGTGGGGCCAGTCGGGGCCGGCCGCCGCTGCCACTGGGCTGGCTTGCCCTGGCCTGGCGCTGCCCCGCAGTGGCAGGTGGGGATGGAGCCTGCCGGCACCTGCGGTAGTGGCAGCAGGCAGGGATGGAGCCCGCTGGC
Organism: Turdus rufiventris; assembly: GCA_013186435.1. Taxonomy (NCBI): domain Eukaryota; kingdom Metazoa; phylum Chordata; class Aves; order Passeriformes; family Turdidae; genus Turdus; species Turdus rufiventris. Next base: position 3,945,702 of record PYHW01009688.1, read on the forward strand.
ACCCGCGGCGGTGGCGGCAGGTGGGGATGGAGCCTGCTGGCATCCATGGCGGCGGTGGCAGGAGGGGAAGGAGCCCCCCTTGTTCCCGCGGTGGCAGGCGGGGACAGAGCCTGCGGCGGTGGTGGCCAGGAGAGGGAGCTCCCTGCCTCCCCCGTGGGCCATGGGGCTGGCAGGAGGGAATCCCTGTCTCCCTCCTGAGCCATGGGGATGGCAGCACAGAGTCCCCCGCCTCTCCCCCGGGCTGTGCTGTCTGAAGGAGGGAGCCCCCCACCTCCCCCCCGCGCTGCCGACACGGAGCCCGCCTCCACTTGCCACGCAAGAGAGTAGCCAATTTGTAACAATCGCGCAATCCCAGGTTTTACTGACAGGTGCTTGGCTCGGCACCCTGGTGGGCACCTCCAGGGTTGGAAATTTCAGAAAAATTTTCACATATTAGCTGCTCCTGCATGTAAGCCGCATTTCCGGGATGGGAGTAAAATTTTAGTCAAAATGGTGCGTCTTATAGTCGTGAGATTACTGTAATTGACTCTACGTTACAGTTTCTAGACAATTTAAAAAACCTAATTTCAAGACACAAGCTTTCTCATTTGAACAGGCTTGATGATGGCAGTGTTGAGTGGATTAATTGTGGCAGGCCTTAATTCTCAAAGATGTTATACATTAATCCTTCTCCAGCACATAGCTACAGAACTGATGCAATCAACCTCACAACCTTTGCCTGGTCAATGCACTGCTCACTCCACCTTACTCCATGAATGCTGAACACAAAAGGAAAATACAGCAAAAGAAAAATATTAATCATAGCTACCTGAAGTCATATGCAGCAAATCCTGTTATTGAAACTCCAAAATAAGAGCGCTCAAAATAATGGCACAGTCCTGTCTGAGCTTTAAAAGTGTATTCTGAATCTCTCACGAGTTTTACTTTTGTCTGCAAGAAGGTAATTGAATAAGAATTTAATGCATTTGACTTTACTACTATGCAGCTCAAAATGTATAATGACCATAGAACCCACTCAAAATTCAGCGTGCGCTGGACAAGACTAGAAGTAAGAATGTCACATTGTGAAATAAATATCTACTATCTCTAGTTTCCTTGTCCACTGAGCTTCAGAAGGGATTCAGAAAGCTTTAAAAAAGAAACTACAGTAATTTCACGACTATAAGGCGCACCCTTTTGACTAAAATTTTCCCTCGAACCCGGAAGTGCACCTTATAGTCCGGTGCGCCTTATCTGAGGGACAAAGTGGCAAAAGTTACCAACCCAGAAGTGCGAGCCGCGAGGGGAAGTGGCCCCGCAGCAGGGCTGGGCTGCGAGGGGGAGTGGCCCCGCAGGGCTGTGCCGGGCTGTGAGGAGGGAGTGGCCCCGCGGGGCTGTGCCTCACTGTGAGGAGGGAGTGGCCCCGCAGCAATGTCGGGATGTGAGGGGAGAGGGGCTCCACAGGGTGGGCCTGCCAGCATTGGGGCGTCCCCCACGCAGGGGGTGGGGGGGGAAGGCTGCTGTAATCGGGGCGGCCGCCGCGTGGAGGGGGGGAGAGCCACTGCAATCGGGGCAGTGGCGTCATGGGGCGAACGTGCCGGCATCGGGTCACTCGAAGTGCCAGGGGACTCCTGGATCGCACCGGCAGCGCGCGGTTCCTGGTGCACCAGGGGGTACACGTGACTCCCGGAGCGCCAGGGAACTCCCGGAGCAGCGGGGCCCTGTGGACGCTGCATGGAGCGGCAGCGGCCGTGCCCCAGTCCCCGTGATGACCCACGGAGTGGCGGCGGCCATGCCCCGGCCCCGCGGACACCGCATGGAGCTGCGGAGGCCATGCCCTGGTACCGGGGACACCGCACGGAGCGGCGGCGGCCATGCCCTGGCCCCGCGGACACCGCATGGAGCAGCAGCGGCCATGCCCCGGCCCCGCGGACGCCGCATGGAGCAGCAGCGGCCATGCCCCGGCCCCGTGGACGCCACATGGAGCGGTGGAGGCCATGCCCCAGCCCCGGGGACGCCCCACGGAGTGGCGGCAGACATGCACAGGCTGGCCTAGGGGCCAATGGCTGCTGGGTTGAGGCGGGGCTTTGGCCAGCAACCGCGCAGGGGAGCTGGGGGCGGAGCCTTGCTGCAAAAGAAGGTGCGCCCTATAGTCCGGTGCGCCTTATCTGATCTACAATTTTGTGAATTTTGCTGACTCCTGGGGGGTGCGCCTTATAGTCCGGTGCGCCATATGGTCGTGAAATTACTGTAAATTTAAAATACATCTCTGGTTTAAACTATGCTCATAAACAATCCTGTCATTTTCAAGACACAGATATTAATTTACCTCATCCATGAACTATTCATCCTCTTCAAATTACTTCCACACACAAAATCATAGTTAACTTGGGACAGTTCAAGAATCACAAGTATCCCAAAAAGTTATATAAAATACTGTAAAGTCCAATTCTGTTCTTAGCACGTAATTCTCATGTTAGTACATGATGTATGCATCAGCCTTTCATACTTCTCATGTATTCTGCAGCACAGTATGCGTATGACAGTGACTTCTTCAGCTTAATTCATTTGCGGTTCCTCTGCTGCCAAATAAGAGCGAATTTTGCTTCAGAGGAATGAAGGTGAGTATCCTCTGTTGTTCTTGATATTCAAACGTAAGTTACCTAGACTGTTATTAGCTTGGGTATATTACTCTTCAGGGGTAGAATTACACTTTCTTAAATTCTGGGGTTTTTTTATTTAATTCAAAAAAACTACAGAATTCTTTTTATATTTTTGTAATTCAATCTGAGAGAATACCTTTTATTTCAAAGATACTAAAATATTTTTGTTTACCTATGTTATTAACACACATTTTGAATTTTTAACGAAATGAAATGTGTTAGCAACAACTGAAGTAGAAACTTTGAATGCATTTTCATATTTTGGGCTGCAAAGATAAGCACAGTTCATTTTATTCTGAGGTTTCCCACACACACTTGTACATAATTTTACAGTGTATGCAACAGAAACTACTGAAATTTGAGAAGACAAAATGTCAAGATCCTGCCTTTTCCCCAGATTCTGTTACTTTAAATCCACAAAATGCCATATGCATAGGTGGCTCTGTCTACACTGGTACTGGTATTCAGGAACATCATTTTCAGCCCCTGTGGACTGTTAAGTTCACAAGAGCATGTATGGACCATAAAGTTCAAAGCAAATTTCAATCCTGCTTGAACTAATTCTCTCTTGGATCCAAACTAAATAAATAAGCATACATACATACACACAAACACATATGTGTATGCATATATGCACACACACACGTTTAAAAATAACACCCTATACATCTCACCTTCCTCATCAGTTTTTTCCAATAAATAAGAATGCTAATAGAGAAGATGATGAAGTCTTTTGGGACTTTTATAGTATTTCAAACCTGGTTCAGCCAGCTCAAAGCGCTAACAGTGGATCCCCCGTTGCAGCCGTAGTTATTGTATGAGCAGTCAAGAACTTGCTGCACACTGAGCTTTTCCAGGGTGTTTCTTTTAATTGCATAGGCAGACTCTATGCCACCTACAACGCTGAAAGCCCAGCAGCCTCCACACTGATAGAGAGAAAAGGAAAATGGCAAAGAAAGGAAAGTTAGCTTTGTTTTTGAAGCCTGATATGAAAAAAGAGGCAGAAGAGTCTTCCAGTGCTCTTAATTTAATACATCAACCTTGAACTCTGTTTTTAATGCAATAATAAAGAAATGTAATCATCCTTTTACAATGCTGAACTGTTTTTCCCCTCTATATTGCTCTCTGAATGCTAGAAATGCATTTTGGGTGTCTTATTTTAAGGACTCCTTCCTGATGAATTTTTGTTCTTGTTCTTCTTGGCTGAAGATGCTTTTTACTGTGATGTATCTATTTTCCAAAACAGAAAAAGCAGCCTCAGGATGAAATTAGTTTTTTACCACATTAGAAAGTTTTTCTAGAATTCTGTAGAAACAGATGACAGTTTAAGAAATAGTAAAGGGAAATTAAACACAATAGAAAAAATCTTAGACAACAACAATCTATAGTGCAATTCTAGGCTCCTTAAACTCTGACATTTAAAATAAGCAGCAGAATTTATTCCTCACAAATTCCTATGTGAAGCATGAAAAGGAGACACTGGGAATGAACAGCTTGTTTCTTACGAGTGACCATAACCACTTTGGGATAAACTGTAATTGTGTGGGGTCTGGTTGCTTTCCTATCATGAATGCATCCCCTGAGTAATTCACTGGTAAAGATGTGGGTGTTGACCAGCCAAGGGGATTCATTCATGGGAGAAAGACAACAGGAAAGAATCTACACTTCTCCAGTTGGGATGAGATCAAGTACTGAACTTACCTCAGGTTCTTCAGAAAATTACAAAATGCACATGGTGCAAAATACTTGGAGATTCAGTTAACTAGATCAAAAAATGTATTACAGTTTCCAAATGCACAATTACACCTCATTCTTTTAAGTATAACACAGTTTTGCATAAAATACTACATGACTTTGTGTATGTTCAACTGGCAGCCCTTGTGCCAGTGCCCCAAAGGAGCCTTCAGGCAGAGCTGGTCCCTGCAAAACCTTCCCTGTGTTCTGCAGCCAACCTTCTGGGAACCAGGAATGGAAAACACCAGGACTTACTGTCTGCTGATTTCTCACTTCTGCAATGACTTCCTTGTCCCTCCAGTCAAACTTCTTTGGCAGAGGCTTCTCCTTCCCCTTTAGCACTTTTATGTATCTGGGAAGTTTGTGAGGTATGCTTCTCAAGTAAATAGCTAAACACAGAACACAAAACATCTATAGCTCTAGGAACAAAAACCAATCCCACTAAAAACTACTTTACTAGAACTCAGAGGTAACTTCGATCTACAGTTACAACCATGAGATTGTATCTCATTCTAAAATCCATAGAAAATTCATATATTTAAAAATAATCATTATGCTCCAGAATGAATGTAAGTATTTCTACAGTTTCAAAAATAACAGAAATACTCTAAGTAGGGCATGTGGGTAGGAAGTGTGAAGATTTTCTGAAGCTGAACAATAAACATAAATACTCCATAAAACAAATTTGACTTGAAAATTTCCAAAACATTTTATTTACTTAAAAAATAATTTGTTTCAGCCATGTGCAAGGGGAAAATAAGAAGAGAATAAAGATTCTGACACATCTGCAAGTTGCTGGGTTTTCACTAATATATGTTGTTTAATTATTTAAAATTAAAAAAAGATGTTAAATCCTCTGATGAATAGAATATGTAACAACAGACATGAACAGCAAGAAGGCAAGGTATCAGAAAAATTTTCTAGGAAGAAACAATTAAATGTCATTGCTTGAGAAAGCTCCAGCTGTCATTAACGCAGCCATGGATCTCCAAGCATTGTTTGGACTGTAGTCAATTTTGTGCTGCAGTAGGGAATATGAAGATATATACGGGACAACCTTGTGTACCTTCCTTTTTCAAAAAGAAAGAACCTTCCTTTCTTCTGTTGCAAATGAAGAAAGCTTTAAAGGGCAGTGAGAAGAAAGAAGGAAATGCAGAACTGCCTGAATACTAAAACATATTCTGGCTGTGGGCAATTCAATCTTTCAAGACTATAGAACATGAAGAGGATTGCTGTATCCTCCAGAAGTACTTACAGTTACCAGCCACTGTAAATTAGCTTACTACCAGCATGGGAAGAATCTGTAAATGTGAAAGACACAAGGTTCTGGGAAAGAATAAAAAAACCAAAAAATAGGAAAGACATTAGAAGAAACCAGAAAATGTACCTTTGAACTCTTCAGGAAACAGGTGAGAAAACTGATTTATTCCATAGACAGCAGTCATATTATCTTTTGATAATGAATTCAATAATCTAATTCTTTTAGCACTTTCCTGAAGGAATAAAAAAATAATTGTGGACATTATTAAGTTTGCAGCAGGGACAAAACCACAGGAGCAGAAAAAGATAAGGTTAGCAACAGTAAACATGAAATTAGGTAACAAGAGCTGTTCATCTCAAATTTGTCCTGCATTCCTAGCAACAGGAAAGCCATTACACTAATTTCAACTCCAACAGATACCAAAAAAAGCATGTGTTAAATGCAAAAAATTTACTTGAAACAGATAAAATAGGCACGCTGAGAACAAGTTGTGTCAAACTCATCTGATGTCCTTCTTTGACAGTACAACAAACCTTGTGGTTGAGAGATATGCGAAAACGTCTTCAGATAGGAGTGAACCCCATCACTTCATGTCTTTATGAATCGAAAGAACAGTGTAATGACCTAGAGGCCTCCCCGCCCCCTCCCGGCGGCCCGATGTGGCAGTGACCCGCGGGGCTGCCCCGCGCCGGGCCCAGAGAAGCGGCACCGGGCGGGCCCGTCGGGAGGAGCCCTCCTGCCCGCGCCTCCCGGCCTCCATCGCCCAGAGGATGGCCACTTACCCGCTGGGCCACCTACCAGCAGAGCTGCTGCTTCCTCTTGCTCCCGGCCGCCGCCGCCCTCCTCCCGCAGCCGGGTGTCTGCAGGCGCCGGAAGGGCGCCACTGCCCAGCCACAGCATGCAGAGGAGCAGCGCCAGCACCGCCATCGGCCACCGTGTGATGGCGGAGCGGGCCCTGGCAGGCACCCCCACCCGCGGGGCTGAGGTCCGTCGGTATTGAGCGGGTAAGGGGCTGAACCCTCCTTCCTTCCCCGCCCGTGGCCGGAGGTTGCGCTCACAGCCGCTTCCCGCGGGGCCGGCGCCCGGCGGGGCGGGACATCAAGGAGCGGCCGCCTGGCGCCGCTGCTCCCGCTCCACCGCGCGGGGCTGGGAGAGCTCCTGCCGCTCCTTCTCCTGGGGGCTGTATGGTGATGTCGCTGAGTCCGATCTGTGTTTGAGAGTGCTCACCGGTGCATGGACAAAGCCGTGTTTCCAGGGGTGTTTTTCCATATGGAAAAACAGGCGCGCAGGGCTGCAGAGGAGGGGAGAAGGGATGCTGATCGTTCCGGCATCTGCCAGGTTATAAATTCGTGCAAGCCCTTCTCCGAGGGGATGTTGGTACCTGAAAGCTGGGCTGCCAGTAGGAGAGGGAGGCAGCAGGAATGCAGGTTACAAGCTTTAGCAAGGGAAGGCACGGGTGGGGAGAGCAGAGCTGCCCGGTGCTGTACAGACGGTGTCCCTCTGCCTATGCATCCCAGTGAGAGTTTGTGCTGAAATAACGCACGGAGAGAAACCATGACTTTCCTCAGAAACTGGTCATGCTGGTACTTGAGTGAGCAGCTCAGTGTTCCGCGCTTAAAAGGTCCATTAGGCCGCTAGGAGTTAACAGAGCCCTCTGATAATTTCTATCACCAGGCATTTTTAGGCAATGCCTGTAAATAGGATATTTGTATGTTTTAAACCTGCTGTCTCTCTGCTGCTTTCCCCCCACGCACCTTCTTATTAATACAGGTACAGGCACAGGTGGTCTGTGCTGTGGTGCTGGTAGCACTGTGCTTGGGAAACAAACCTGGGGGGATCATGATCCAGTTTTGCCTCTGCCCTCCTCCATTGGAATGGCTGTCGGGGAATTGGCTGAACTGCCACAGGTTTTGCTGTAGGGGAGGCTATTTATGGCTTATAGCCAGTGTGTGGAAGTGCTTGTTAGCAGGGTGGATTTTATTGGTTATTCTGATATGGTTTATCACTGTAAACTAATGATTGACGTTGGAGATGTTATTACAATTTATTGCAAACTCATATTGACAGATTGAGGTCTGGGATCAGCATAGGGACTGAATAGGATGACATAAGAACTGAAACCTTTTTAAGGATAGTTTGAACCTCAGCAGCCAAACTCTGAGGCAAATTCAATCAAATTGTGACTGAGCACTGAGGCCCTCATGAGAAGTGCAGGGTGCAGTGGCTGGCAGGAGTGTCAAGGGGGCAGCCCCGGCCCCCCGCTGTCGCCGGGGAGCGGCCCCGGCCCGGGTCCCCTGCCAGCACCGGGGAGCGGCCCCGGCCTGGCTCCCCTGCCGGTGGCAGCCCCGGCCCCCCTCCCCCGTGGCCACCAGGGGTGGCCCCGGCTCCACTCGGGGCGGGGCAGACTCTGCTCAGCTCGGGGCTGCTGCGGGCTCGCACTTCTGGGTTGCAGATTTGTGAACCTCATCGATATATTGGCCGCTCTGGATTATAAAATGCACTTCCGGATTGGGACCAAAATTTTCATCAAAAGGGTGCAGCTTATAGTCGTGAAATTACTGTAATCTTGATTGGTGAAGCCGTTTTGCTTTGTACATAGACTTTAAGGGTTACTTTTCCCGTGAAACACATGAGGGCAGCAAAGGACTTTGAAATGTAGTTGCAAACCATGCAGCTTTCATTTTTATTTTAATTAAATTACCACGAAACACACAAGCAAAAAAAAATCCCTTCCTATTTTGGCAAAATAGATGTATCTCAGATTGATTGGCATTAAAAATTCTGCATAGTATAGGAAGAGGAAAAGGTTTGTTTCCCCTGCATTTGCCCTCTGTGTACTACATAGATGTTTCAATTTGTCTTGTTCAGGAGGAAAGATTGTAAGAGAAGTGAGTGTCTCCTCTGGTGACTGGCTCAGGGGGAAGAAAGTGTAACAAACAGCCAAAGGTAGGCAACTGACAGCCAAAGTGTTTCAGAAGATTTTATTTTTCCACTGAACTACCTACCATACCATAAAGACATTTTTGTTCCTGTGCTCAGATGAACAAAATCCCTCGAAGTACACAGAGAGCTCAGTCTACAGGCATGCAGTCCCTGCTCTGCTTTGAATTACTCCAGTGTAAATTTAGCCATGCTTCATTAAGATAAAAGAAAATGCACTTGTAAAATATTATCAGAATAAGGTCTATAAAAAGAATAGGGTATAGAGGTGCTTTGGTCAGTAAATTGTTTCAGATTTTTTGTTTGGTTGAGTTTTTTTAAAGGCTTTATTGATACAATTCTTATTGGTTCATTGACACAGGTAAGTCATATATTAGTTACACTAGTCATCAGAGGCAGATGATGAAAATATTTTAGTGGTTCCCACCCCCCCCCGCCAGAAACTCTGATTTAGAATTTTAAAATTGTAAATAATTTTTAAAGTTATATTTTAATGAAACTTTACATATCTCTATCCCATTCTGGCTATTCATTAGAAGTATTTGATAAAATGAAACAATGCATACTAAGGGAAGAAGCAATGATTAATATATATTTAGGAACCTCTAAACTCATTGTGAGATGTTTTCTTTAAATGAGGATATTCCTTTTTTAAGAGAATTTGCTTCCCATCAGCTGCAAAACAGCCATTTCTAAAATTTCTCATGACACAGCAGTGTTATTAGTGGGTGGGTTTTTGTAGTATTGCAGGTTCAAATTGCAAGATCATGTTAATATTTACTATTCAGTTTTTTTTATTTTTCCCCTCCAGTGATTTTTGTATTAACTGTTTGAAATAGTTAATTAAATCTAGTTGGACAACCTAGCTTCAGTGCCCCCTGGCCTGTGTGTTTATAATTAGCATAGCAAAGAGGGCAAAATAAAAGAAATTACTTCTGAGTTGGAGACAGGTGTGCCAAGGATGGATGTTGCTGCTCCTAAGGGCATTAATGAAATGTATTAATGGACGTTCAGGTAGGAGTCGTGCCTTTATGGCACTTTGGGAGGTATTTACTTAGCTGCAGTTTGGACTCCTGCTTTAGGCATGTAAGATATATAACAAATAGAAAATAAATCAATTTGTGTTGTGTGATCTTCAGCCTCAGAGAGAAATTGTCTAAATCCAGCAGATGGAGCTAAGTGCCCTTTCTTAAAAAGGTTTGTGAGGCAAAATTTTGTCCAAGGATTTGCTTATTTTAAGATCTTGCAGAGGTGTTGTTTGCTGATACAGTTGCACCAGTAGCATTTATTGAATGTAAGCAAAGCAAGTGAGAATTGCAATCTTTGGATGAAATGTGTTCCTGTGAAGGTACAGTAATTTCACGACTATAAGGCGCACCCTTTTGACTAAAATTTTTCCCCAAACCCGGAAGTGCGTCTTATAGTCCGGTGCACCTTATATGAAGTACAAAGTTGCAACATTTGCCACCCCGGAAGTGCGAGCCGTGAGCCATGGGGGGGGCTGGCAGTGCCGTGGCAGTGGGTGGAGATGGGCCCAGGGGGCCGCGGCACCGCCCCTGTCAGGTCCGGGAGGGCCAATGGCTGCCGAGTGGAGGTGGGGCCAGGTACCCGCGGCACCGCCCCGTCAGGTCCGGGAGGGCCAATGGCTGCCGAGTGGAGGCGGGGCCGGG
>PYHW01009688.1:3956387-3985815 GCA_013186435.1 Turdus rufiventris
GTGGAGGCGGGGCCGGGTGCCCGTGGCACACCCCCTTCGGGTCTGGGCGGGCCCGGGAGCCCATGGCTGCTGGGTGGAGGCAGGCCTGGGGGCCCGCAGCACCCCCACCTCCCGGGTCCATGCGGGCTCGGGGGCCCGCGGCACCCCCTCCTCCCGGGTCCCTGCGGGCCCGGGGGCCCGCGGCACCCCCTCCTCCCGGGTCCATGCAGGCCCGGGGATCCATGACTGCCGGATGTAGGCAGGCCCGGGGACCTGCAGCACCGCTCCTCCCTGGTCTGGGCAGGCCTGGGCACCCGCGGCACCCCCCTCTCCCGGATCCGTGCGGGCTCGGGGGCCCGCGGCACCCCCCTCTCCCGGGTCCATGCGGGCTCGGGGGCCCATGGCTGCCGGGTGGAGGGAGGCCCGGGGGCTCACGGCGCCACCCCTGTCGGGTCCTGGCGGGCCCGGGGATCCATGACTGCCGGATATAGGCAGGCCCGGGGACCTGCAGCACCGCTCCTCCCGGGTCTGGGCAGGCCTGGGCACCCGCGGCACCCCCCTCTCCCGGATCCGTGCGGGCTCGGGGGCCTGCGGCACCCCCCTCTCCCGGGTCCATGCGGGCTCGGGGGCCCGTGGCTGCCGGGTGGAGGGAGGCCCGGGGGTTCGCGGCGCCACCCCTGTCGGGTCCTGGCGGGCCCGGGGGCCAATGGCTGCCGGGTGGGGGTGGGGCCAGCAACCTCGGAGGAGGAGCTGGGGGCAGAGCCTCGCTGCAAAAAAAAAAAGTGCGCCCTATAGATGGGTGCGCCTTATCTGATCTACAATGTTGCGAGTTTTGCTGAGTCCCGGCAGGTGCGCCTTATAGTCAGGTGCGCCTTATGGTCATGAAATTACTGTAAATGAGTGCTGTTGATATAGCCAATGTTCAGAAGTTGTCTTTTCTGAGCCCCAAGGTAGACTTTTTAAAATTTGTGAGAAGCAAAGAAATTTACACATGGGAACACTTGGAATTGCAGGAATAACCAAACTGTGCCAGTAGATTGTGACAAACATCTGTATTGACCATGAAGTCTCTCCTGGTAGAATGATGTTCCCTTGCAAATAATGAAATACCTGTAGGATCTGCTTCTCAAACCTGACTTGTCTACCTCAGCTGAATATCCTAAACACCAGTAAGTCTCTAGGTCCTTTAAAAAGCTTTTTCTTCAATCTTGTCAGTAAGGGATGAATTATGAATGAAGAAGGCTGGCAGTGAAGCTAATAATTCAAAATCAAACAATAAAAATGCAGAAAGGAGCTACACCTCTAAGTGAGAATGAAGTAAGAAGTCTTGTTCAGTTTTAGGCATCTGAGAATTGGCTTCTCTCTGGGAAATCTAATTTGCTGATACTCCGATTTTCTGTCTTCATCGCCAGTCCCACTTGCCAGTGTCTACAAATTCACATTAAATATTCTCAGCTGAGAAAATTTCTCATATCCAGGTCATTCAAGTCTTATTTTCTTATTGGCTTTTAGCTTGTTTGTTTTGGTCTTTTTAATATTTCATTATCTCCAGAAAGTGGGTTAAGTAGTCAGCTTTTCAGGAAGAATTTCAGGCAATATTTGGTGTAGCTTGGCTTAAGGGCACAAGTATTGATAAGAATTTTTTCACTCTAATTGTTCTGATCTCTTCCGTCAAACTGTTTGACCATGGGATGTGGACAAAGGGCTTATATGTAGAAGTAATGCTGTTTTACAGAGTCCACTTTGCAGATTTTGTAAATGCTCTGGTTAATTTGTTTGTATATCCTTCATTAATTCATCATTCATACTTTCTTGGTAGAGGAATCCAGCAAGAGATTAAGAGGGCCTTCAAAATTCACCTGAAAGGAGAAACAAAATAAAAGAAAAAAGCACCATTTAGGAATCAAGGTATTTCTATCCTACATAGATTTTTGTGCCCTTTTTTGGAGGATCTGCTCGCTGACTTTCTCCATGGGTGATTATAATTCAAAACAGCTGTTGATTCATCCCAACCTTATATTCTTTCTGTTTCATTATTCTTTCTATTTCATATGCAATGCCTTCCTATTTTGTTTTACTGTGGAACTTAAAAGAATGGATTTTACAGTCACATTGATGTGAATTAGTTGTGACTTACTGTTATGATTATAATACTATTGAAGTCATACTTTGTCCCTGTAGTGCTTTTTATCCCTAGAACTCCAGTGCTCTTTGTGGGAAGGTCAGCAATGTAAAACCAATGTCAAATTTATGCGTCGGGCATGAGGTCTGTGTCCGTGACTAACCTGTGCATAGAAATATAGGGTCTGTTTTACATCAGTGGTTGAGTTTTTATTGTATAAAGTTTTGCTGGAAGGTTAACTTGTTTTGTTGCTTTAGATTTTTGACTAAAAGGCTTTCATGCAAGAGGAGTGACAGTCCTATCTTCCCTGCTGCTGCTTATGTGAAATGCATCTCCCAATTGCCACTGTTTCCGTACATGCTGCTAAAGAGGATACATTTTTCTGAAATCTTGCAGCTCTGACACGCTAGGAGGGTATTAAGCCCCAGCTGCCTGTTGAAAATGGGAGGATTAGTATGCAGGAAAATAGGTTTAGAGAAAGAGGTATAGGATTATGCCCTTGTTTACCTCTTTGTTGCCATAGGAAGCACAAAACGTGCCATGGCTGTCATCTTCAGTCTGCATCTATGGCCGGTATAAGAGTGCCATGTTGTTTTAATCACAGAATGGATCAGATTGGAAAGTGCCACTGGCAGTCATCTAGTCCAACCCCACTGCTCAAGCAGAGTCCCCTAGACGATGTTTACTGAAGATTGTGTCCAGATGATTTTGAATATCTCCATGGAAGGAGACTCCATGACCTCTCCAGGCAGTCTCTGCCAGTGCCTAGTCACCTGCACAGTAGTTTTTCCTCATGTTTAAGTGGGGCTTCCTGTGCATCAGTTTCTGCCCACTACCTCTTGTCCTATTGCTTGGCACCACTGAAACGAGCCTGGCTCTGTTCTTCTATCACCCTCCCTTCAGATACTGACAGACATTGAGGAGGCCCTTGTCAGTTGTTTCTTGTCAAGGCTGAACAGGCCCAGCTCCCTCAGCCTTTTCTCATAAGAAGGGTGATCCAGACCCTCACCATTTTCATAGCCCTCCACTGAACCAGCTCCAGGTGCTCTATGTCTCTCTTGTCCTGAGGAGCCCAGAACTGGACACAACACTCCAGATGTGACCTCACCAGGGCAGAGCAGAGGAGCAGGATCAACTCCCTCATCTTGTTGGAATGCTCTTCCTAATACCATCAACCTTTTTGGCCACAAGGACCCTACTGGCTCATGGGCAGCTTGTTATCCACCAGGATCCCCCGGTCCTTCTCTGCTGAGTTGAGTTCCAGCAGGCCCAACCTGTCCAGGAGCGTGGGGTTATTCCACCCCAAATGCAGGGCCATACATTTGCCTTTGTTAAATTTTGGATAGTTAGTCTTGTTCAGTTGCAAAAACTGAATCTTCTTTGTAGAAAGAAAAGAGGTGCAGTAGGGGTGTGTCATATATACTTACACTAATAAAAGTTTGAAGACAAAGAGAAGGCAAAAAATGCTTTTCTTATGTAGAAAGGAAGAATGCTTCAGAATTCATAAAGGTGTCCTTTCACTTGGCTTAATGTCATCTTATAAATTGGAATTTGAACGTATTTTGAAGTTAGGGGAGCATAGGATAATTCATTATGCATATATAAAGCAACAGTCAAGAAAATTTTGGGCTTGTAGTTGTTTATACTTCATGCGAATTTTGGACTTAAATTGTTATTTTGACATAATTTAAAGTGTTAACCTTTCACATGTGCTGATACTTTTTTATGACTGTAAACAAAAGTTTAGTTTCACTATTCTGTGGTTCTAGTGGTAGGTTTAGATGGTGTAAACCAGAAGGAGCTTTCTCTGTGTGTAATTATAGTGATATGAAATTAATGTTACAGTGGGCACAATTGAGCCTTGTATATTTATCTTAGTTGCAGACTTTGAATTTGTGTCTGCAGCTTGTCAGGGGAAAGGGAGAAATCCTTTTGCAGCTTCTAAATTTTCTTCTTACAAACAACTACAGTTGGCCTCCTGTGTAAGAACATACATGGCAGTGCACTTAGAGTTTCCCAGATGATTAAATTACATTGTTTTGAAAAGATTAGATGATGTCAGGAACTGTTGAACAAAAAAAAAAAAAAAAAAAAAAAGAAAAGGTTTCATTAATTGCTCAAATTTTTATTCTGTTTGGGTTGATTTAAACATAATGACAGCATACATCATCCTTTCTCTTGTTCAAAACTACAATGTAATATTGGCTTTTGCATTTATGATTTAGCTTTTGCATGCTGGCATTGACCATAAATATTTGGATATAGTTCAATGTATAATTCTATTTAGCTGACCATTAGTATAACGTAATCTATTATTTTATGTACCATATAGTTTATAGAAGTAGTGGTGTGATGAATGTATTATATCATAGGCCTTAGCAAAAGCATGAAATGTTTTAAATGCTTCTATGTGACTGAAAGAATGGTAGGAAACAATTCTGTTGATTCCCACATCTGCTGACTGACCTCTCCAAGAGATAACAGTGACAAAAGCAGAGCACCTGAGAAGAATCGTAGAATAATTTGTTAACCCCTTATTGGAGAACGTGGAACAACAGGATGGAGACACAAAAAGAAATAAATCATGTCTCACATATCTCACAGGATGTTGTGCAGAAAAGTTTGAGTGTAAAGAAAACAAACCGAACAGTTCCTGAAACATCAAAAACTCACAAGACTGTCTGAATAATTTATGAAGCACATGAATATGTATGTACCTCAATAATGTGACAGTATGAAGATCACACTGTCTGACTTTACCTGCATGCTTTTTTGGCCAAAAGCCAAGGGCACCCCAGCAATGGTTAATTTTTTTTACATCCCTTAAGAAACTTAAAAAAAAAAAATCCAAATTGTGAATCTCATTTTTCACCCTCTGTTAGCAAAAGTTAATTATGGTTTTAAAAGGCTAGTGCCCGGCTTTGTGTCTTAAGGTCTGTCTTGTTTTGCTTCATGAGGATACTGAGCTGTTCTTCTAGTTTTCCCAGGAAATAGAAATTGTATATGTCATATAAGGCAGATTTTTAATTATGGGGTTAGTTCCGTACCCCACAGCTTCTCATGTATCTGAGCACAAACGATAACTGGAGAGCCAGTTTCTTTTGAAAATCTGATCGTGGCACGTGTTACATGTTACCTTGTAAAAAGAAAAACTTTCTTTTATCTCAGCTTTTCCTTGAAATATTGAGAGCTCATTCAAGTTGAAGCCCTTCATACCAGATATCATTCGAAAATTTCTTTCACAAGGACACAAGAAATATATTTCTGCTTTTATAAAAGCTCTTGACATTATCATTTTTCTCATAGATTTTTTTAGATGCATTTTATTAACCAGGCTAGCCATGTACAGAGCATCTACAGTGTGTTTGTTGTGATAGATCACTATCCAAAGCTATGGATACATAACATGGTAAAATTTGAGGGAAAGTACAGTAATTTCATGAATACAAGCCTCACAGAGTATGAGCCGGTGCGTCGACAACGGCAATGTCTTTGTCAGTAAAAAAGCCGCACCCGAATATTAGCCATACTTTCGTTCATAGCGAGAATCTGTGTGCAACTTTCACAAATTTGCCCATTAGTAACAGGATCGCAGCATAGCGGGGTTTACTGGCTCGGGGCGGGGCCAGGCAGGCTCGGCCCGCTCATGGTTGCCGACAGGGCCGGGTGGCCCAGCTCGGCACCATGGCTTGGCGGGGCCACTCGGGGCTGGCCAGGTGGTGCTGTTGCTGCCGCTGCCAGGCTTGCTCACCACACCCCCTCCCCCACCGTCTGCACTGTCACCGCCGCGTTTGCTTGCCCTGGCCAGCACTGCTGGCCCCGGTTCTGCTGGGCTCCCCTGTGCTGCTAGCCCCGGTTCTGTTGGGCTTCCCCATGCTGCTGGGCAGCCCCGCCCACCGGGCTTCCCGCTTCTGCCATGCTCCCCTGTGCAGCCGGGCTCCCCCGCACTGGTAGCCCTGGTTCTGCTGGACTCCTCCACGCTGCTGGCCCGGGCTCTGCCACCCCCCTGCCCCACGCTGCTGGCCCGGGCTCTGCCGCCCGCCCCCCGCGCCACTGGCCCCGCCTCTGCCAGGCTTTCCCACCTCTGCCGGGGCTGGCCAGGCTCCAACTTGGCTTGGGGCTGCCACAGGCTCTCACTTCCGTGTTGGCAGCTTTTAGAATATTGTTAATATATTAGTCGCCCCGGAGTACTAGCCATACTTCCAGGTTTCCACCAAAATTTTGGTGAAAATGGTGCGGCTTATATTAGTGAAATTACTGCAATACATATCTAATATTACATGAAAAGGATTTAATATCTAATTTAACATCTACATTTAAATTTCCCTTGAAATTAACAACATTGCAGTTATATTTTTGAACAACGGTCTTCAAATAGATTGAGGTAATTGTTGAGGGAACATTTTAGCTGAAGAATTAAATGTGTATATAGGTGTTCATGTTAAAACTGTATGAAAGCTTTTTAGACTTTGAGCCTGTTAACCCCACTGACATGTCTGTGTTGAGTTGCCAGCAGCATGTTACCGGATTTTAATACTGATAGTAAACATAGTGCCAAACTATGGATTTTTTTTTTGTCTTTGTGTGATCATTTCTGGAGAATGTAGACATAATATTCATGACCAGATGTGGATGTGTGGCTGAGATTGGTACCTGCTCTGGCTTCTCTAAGAAAAGCAATTATCTCTGCTGGTGGTTCAGGGTGTGTTGCCACTTGCTCTGAGTAGAACACTGCTCTTTATTGACAGATTACCATGTATATTTCTATGCAGTCAACTTTTTTTTCCTTTTTTTTTTTTTTTTTTGGTGAGACTGAGATGGTTATCCTTCTTTTGAAATTCACATAATTTCTCTTTGGGATGGTTATAGAAGTTGTAGTAATCTCTGCCTGGCTACCTAGGGTCAACACCAGAGATGTTGCTTCTTTTGGTTGACCATGAATATACAATAAGGTTAATCTTTTCTCTGCTCAAAATGTTTTTTTCTCATTAAGTTAGTCATGCTTAAGTATTTTGAAAAGGCTGAGAACTTAGTGAAATTAAATAATATATAATTTGAGCTGAGAAGAACTGCAGATGTTTGGACTATGTTTTTAAACCAATGTACTTCATTTCAAGGTTAAGAAGAGAGGATATTTTTAGTTAACACCACCATTCATTTCCAGCCAAAATGAACGCAAAGAGAGTATGAAGACCTACAAAATTAGATTTCACATTTGTAGACTGCAGAAGGAAATGAGCACTAATTAGGAGATTTTTATTATATATCTTTGTGGTGCAGTTTTGGGAAGAATATGCATTACCTGAGACATCATCTATTTAAAGGACAGGCTAGCTGGCCCTGACAGTTAAATAACTGAGATGTTATATGCTTTAACAATTTATTGTAATTCAGAGCCAAGGAAATGTATGCAATTAAAATTAACACTAAATGCTATGGCAAGAGGTGCTTACATAAGCCCAGCTTCCAGAGGTTTCAGGAACTCATTTTGCCCAGCAGGCCTGCTATATTAGTCTGTCCTTGCTAATTACATGGGCAGGCTGCCTTAAACAGTGCTGAGTTTGAATTGCCACAGGACTTTTTCTTTATAAATGGTGTATTTCTTTGGAGCCTGCAACCACCCTGCACTTGCTGCACCCTGTGAACTCATCTTTGCCATGCAGTAGGCAGCCTATGAGGCAGAGATAATGCACTTACCAGGGAAGCAAGTACTGGGAGTGCACTTTTCCTTAAGATTGGTCCTACAGGTGTGGGAGATCCTTTGTTTTTAATATGAATAGACTTTGGTTAATTTTACTCCTTTGTTCGAACTTTATTAAAGGTAATTTAATATTTCTCATTCTTCTGTTCTGTTGAGTGCGATCTGCATAGTCGAAGGTATCATCTGGGTCATGCAGGAGATGGGGAACAGCACAGGTGGCTAGCTGGGCAGGGAGCCAGTATAGGAAAGCACCATCAGGCAAATGGCCAGAGTCATGATTTCCAGGTAGGCCTGAACTGGCTGTATTTTCAGTGCATTTCAGGAAAGGAAGTAAGCCCACTAGTGTGGGGTGACTTTACTCTTTTAAAGGATTAAAAAAATACATTATTGTTGGAGTCAAACATATTGGAGAGAAAGCAACTTCTGCCTTCACAGTGAGCATATGTCCCCTTCAAGATTCCCAGTTATATCCTGCAGCAGCCAGGGCTGGCTGCAAGCTTGACAGCCACCCATGTCCCTGGTGAGCAGCTAATGCAGCCATACCATTCTCAAGAGATATCAGGTGACATGCAAACAAGATATTCATTGTTTTGTTTGGATGTTGGGACAAATGTCTGGTACTTTCTCATTTTCCTTTTGATAAGGACGATAATGTTAAGGCTTGAAATAACATCCCATTTGAAAGCCGAGTATGCCATGCACTGTCTTTTCCTTGTTGATTAGAAGAATATCCCATCAGACTTTATTGTTTTGATCACACCTTTATTCTAATCCTCTTGGAAAGTGAAGATTGTTTTCCAATCTCTTGTAAATCAAAATAAGAAAGAAGACAAAGACCAGCAGCTGCTCTGTCTGTTATAAATCCAAGCTTAGTTCACTCCTAAAGTGTAGATATAATGCCTAACTAGAATTGCAAGAGGTGCTGCACCATGAAAACTTGACAGGTCATTGGTAAGTTGCACACCCCTTTGGCATGCCTGGTTAGCCTTCCTTATATTCATTGAAAAGCTCTCAAGTGGATTTTAGTTTCTGACTGCTTTTTTTCTGAATTTATCCTGCAGTTATTGAGTTACCACCTCTAGGGACTAGGAAGAGAGTGTTATAACACGATAAAAATTGAAATAATTTTCTCCACGGCTTGCCAAGTGAAATATCCCTACAAATGCACTTGGTTCATGAAAATATCAAACTCCAGATTGTTGAAGTAGTGTTTTCAGTAATTGTAGAGAAGATAAACTGTTTTGAATACAAGTTTAGCTCTTATATACTGATTAGTCATCAGTGATGACTCCAATTTTGACTTCACAACTTAGTTCTTGCTCACTTTCCTTTGATTTTTGTAACTCCGAAGACAGAAAATGTCAGGGCAGCAGCTGTGTCACTAACCAAAATGCAGCACTAAATTGGGCACTGAGTAAGTTTTACTGAGCAGTCTTATGTTCTGTGAGGAGGAAAAAAAATCTTGAAAATAAGTGGTCCCACTGCTTTGGGAAAGAATAATTGAAAAGGATGATTAATTTATGAATTCTTTTCACTTTCATTTAAAATAAATTACTCTGGAGGCAAGTAAGAATTTCTTCCCATGTAATAAGTTAAATTGATGAATTGAGATGGTCTAGAAATGGCTTAGATTTATTTTGGGCAAGTACAGTCTATCAAATTAAAAAATATTAATACATTTTGTTACAGTTTTTCAATAAACAAAGACATCTCACTGGTACTGATAATATAAATGATTTATATTCACCTCAGTCTTTGAGGTCTTCGTCCAAGACTTAAGTTCAACTTTTACCTAATATTATTTCAGGAAGACAATCAATTAATGTATGTGAGTCAATGACTTATGGACAAAAAACATTCATTTGTGGAATAGTTTTAACCTGAATAAAAGATATTTAAATAACTACATATAGTATTTCAGTTACCACTTTTGAAAATACTGTAAGCACTTTTCTGCATTGCAGGTACAGTAATTTCACGACTATAATGTGCACCGGATTATAAGGCACACTTTTTTTTTGCAGTGAGGATCCGTGCCGCGGGCAACAAAGTAACAAATTAGTAATGGAATCACGCAATCGTGGGGTTTACTGGCTCGGCTCAGGGCTGGGCAGGCTCGGCCCCGCTCAGGGCTGCCACCGGTGCCGGGCACCTCTGCCATGCGGTGGTGCCGGCAGCCAGTGCCATCCTGCAGTGCCAGGAGCCTGTTCCGCTCCGCAGTGCCAAGAGCCCGTGCCGCTCGGCGGTGCTGTAAGCCCAAGATGCACCCCGATGCCATAAGCCCGAGCCGCGCCGTGATGCCAGCAACCCGTGCTGCCCTGGTGCTCTGAGCTGCGCTGTGATGCTGGCAGCCCGAGCCACGCTGAGATGCCATCAGCCCAAGCCATGCCATGATGTCGTAAGCCCGAGTTGCACCATGATGCTGTCAGCCCATACCACCCTGGCACTCCGAGCTGCACTGCGATGCTATCAGCCCGAGCTGCACCACAATGCCATTGGCGTGAGCCGTACTGCGATGCCGTCAGCCCAAGACACACCATGATGCCCTCAGCCCAAGCCGCACTGCGATGCTGTAAGCCCGAGCCGCGCCGCGATGCCAGCAGCCCTTGCCACCCCAGCACTCCGGCAACCCTGTGCCACGGCACCCCTGGCGCCGCGTGAGCCCTGTGCCAAAGGAGCCATGGCTACCCCGAGCCAACCCGGAAGTGGGAGCCGCAGCCACCCTAAGCCGAGGCAGCCCCGGCGCTGCGGGAGCCCCATGCCCGGGGTTCCCACGGCACCGGGGCTGCTGCGGCACGGGGCTCCTGCAGCGCTGGGGCTGCCACGGCTTGGGGCGGCCATGGCTCCCACTTCTGGGTTGGCAAATTTCTGAACTTTGTCCATATATAAGGTGCACGAGATTATAAGGCGCATTTCCGGGTTTGGTCCAAAATTTTAGTCAAAAGGGTGCGCCTTATAGTGGTGAAATTACTGTACTTAGCAATAGTCATTAGTTTAAAGCCCAAGTTTCCTTGTGTTAAAGAGCTGTTGTTTTTTGGTTTTATTTTTTCAATTTGTCCTTTAGTGATGTAAAGCCTGTGGAAAACCTCTTATCACCAGTTTCTAGTCCTAAGGCCTCTTGCATCTTTTCTAAACACAACATCCAACTAGTGGTTTATTGGAGTTAGTTTACTATAATTAACTATAAACCCAGAAGGATCAAAAGTAGAGTTCTACAAAATGACTTGAACAGTATATTTCATCAACTCTCAGCTAATTCTCATTAACCTGTAGCTAAAGAAAAACTGAGGTGCCCCAGCTAATAACACAGCATTTGGGGTGTTGTGGAGACATTCAGGTGTATCCCTGTTGTGAGCAAGGAGAGAAGTCTTCCAGGAAAGCCAGACACAGAGGAGAGGGCATGGTGGAGATGCTGCCATTCCTCCTTCAGCCTGATCCATGCCTAGCTTATACTGGCTTCATGGTATTCCATTCCCAATCTAAAATGTAAACTAATTACAGAGAAATTTATTATTATTATGGCAATAATAATGTAGTAATAGAAGAAATGTATATATGTATGTAATTAACAGGGTGCAGTCTTAAAAAAATATAATTTTAAAATTATAGAATACACACCTACTTTATATACATAACTATATTATCAAAAATTATAAGCTTGAATTACAGGAAGATTGAGGTGCATATTATCTATAAAAAAAGCATTTGAGAGGTGACATGCAGGAGTTGAAATGTTTTTAAACAGTATTTTTGCAATTTTTTCACAATTATTTGTAAAATAAATTATTTTAATTAAATATTATTCAGAGTGTACTTCAACAGATGGCAGATTTCTTTCCCAAGAGATTATTAGTGATGTGGTAAAACCCTACATTTTCCAGGTTGCATTTACCAAGACAGGGAGGGTCATACTCAATCTTTACTGAATATCCATTATTTTAATAGCAGAAGAACTACTTGATGTAAAAGTATTTACAAGAGTGCATGGCTTTTTGCTGCTTCATATTTTTATCTGTCAATCCCTGTCAGTGTGTGGGAAAAAGAATGAATGCTTAAAAGTATCTCAGTGCAGCTTAGGTGACCAATATACTAAATGTGAGCACATTCTTAAAAAATCTGTAGCTGGAATATAGAATTACAATAAAGTTCACCAAAATTAATGGGCACGGAATTGATTAGAACTTCTAAAATCTGGTTGTCTGGAAATTATCTCTGTATTTCACAGTAAGAGTGCTTGTTCAAGAGGGCTTTTTTTTACAGAAGACTAAGTCAGGCACAAAATGCATCATTAAAAGATATTGAATAAACTGTACCACAGTGACATGTATCTGCCCTTAGTGTTTCAGGGGTTAATTTAAACCTCAATCTTGTACCATATTACCATTTAAAACTTTTTCTGGTCTGTTATATGCTTTGCTCAGGCAGTTGCAGGTATGAAAATGGTGTTCTGTTGTTCTACTGTATGTAGGATAAAGGTGTTTGTTGAAATAGATCTCTGTGCAACTGCTGTGACAGAGAATCAATTGCACTCAAACATAACATGATATCAGGGAATAGTGATATTATATATAGTATCTAAATCTTATTTTCCACTACTTTTCTTCAATCATAATCTGCTGCACCGAATGCAGCCATTTAAAGGAAAATGTAGCCATTTCACAGTGTAGCTGTGAAAACCTCAATAAAAAGGTTTTGTTATTCTTGTGCTGTTACGTGCTAGCTTTCCTGAAAACACAGCTGCCTAACTGGAAAGTCAAAGCAGTCAGGGCTTCTGTGTCTTATTTTTAGTCTAAACCATGCCTCTTTCAGTTTATAGCCATTCTCCCTTGTCCTGCTATCTGTACATATCATTGTAAAAAGTCTCTCTCCAGCTTTCTTGTAGGGTCCTTTTACATACTGGAAATGCCTTTGTTTTAAAAGCTTTGTTTGGTCAATCAGAAAAAACAAAAAGCAACAAAAAATCCTGAAATACACTAACCCCCCCAAGTTTTGTTTTTTATTTTATTCTGATCCTGTGCAGTTGTCTTTTCTCCCCTCAATATTTCAAAAGTTCACTTTATCCAGTTTCTGTGATCAGCAAGTGAGCTTTGTGATAGAGTTTCTTCTATTGTGTCATGCTTCATATCTCAACCTCAGATTTTACTAAAATTGACTTGTTCTTTTCAATCCTATTATACCTATTTCTAGGTATATATTCTATTTCTATACCTATTTCAATCTATATTATATTATTATCAAGAAGAAAAATCTTGAGAGTAGCAACTCAGATTTTCATCTACTGTTTTCTCCCTGTGAAATAGGTTTAGATTTCAAAGAGAGTGCTGCACCTACAAAGATGTACAGACTAAGAATTTCCAGAAGGTACCATTTCCAGTTGCTCTTCCTTGTGCAGGTAAGCACAAAGATTCATCCAGCTTTGTGGCTTCTTAATATGCCCTGTCCCAAGAACTATCAACTGTGACTTCTGCTTTTTATTCCTTGGGTCCCCTGATGATGAACAGAATTCTGTGTGGGTTAGGTCTCCTGGCTCCACAGACCGTAGCATTACATTTCACTTGCTGCTCTGTTATCCCTTTCTGTATTCCTCTGTTTCACTCAGTCTTGTTCTAATGAGGGTGTGAATAGGGTTCTGAGTCTATACCTGCCTCCATAAGGGCAAAAGTCTCAGGCTGGCAGTACTGCAGTGTCTGAAAAAAAAATTTAAAAAATTTAAAAAAAAAGATGTTTTACATTTTATCTTTACAGTGCCACTGTTCTTAAAATGGATTCCTTTTATCAAGTTAACATCATAATGATGAGTGCCTTAACCAGTGCCATAGCCTCATTAACTTTTCTTGCTGTTGGTATGGAAATATATTTGCATTGTTCTGAAATAGATAAGCAAGTTAGAAAAACCATGGATGTTATTAGTATTTTACTTCTTTGAAATCTGTAGAATCCTGTTAGCTCAAGCAGATACTGAAATAAGAACAGTTGACATGAGGTAAGTGTTACATAATTTATAAAATAGTGTGTCTAATCATGGAAGTTATAGGTGAGGAAATGACTTGAAGCTGTGAAAGGGTAAGTTTAGATTGGCTATTAGGAAAAAGTTCTTCACTGAGAGAGTGGTCATACACTAGAACAAGATCTTCCAGGTAGTGATCACGGCCCCAAGTCTGTTGGTGTTAAAGAAGTGTTGTTTTTAGATATAAGGTTTAACTTCTAGGATATCCTGTGTAGATTCAGAAGTTAGACTTGATGATCCTTGTGGGTCCCTTCCAACTCAGGATATTCTATAATTCTACTTTGCGCACTGTTGAATTTCCTTCTGGATCTCTAGTCTTCTTGAATCCTTCTATATTATCACAAGTCTGTAATACATTTCAAAGTCTTCAATTCAGGGGTTTTCTGCCATCCTGTTTGTGACTCTGTGACATAGTTAATGCACAACTTTTATTAACTCATACACTTGTATATAAGATGGCAAGAAAGTGAGTAATATTTTTTTTCCTTTTTAAATGCATTAGTAGAAGAGAAGGTAAGAAGTAGGAGTTAGCACCATGTGACCATTCTGCTATCTTTTGATAGCTGATGTGTCCATACTTAATTGTCACAATTATTCCTCAGTGCTGCCTTAGGATTTTACTAAGTCTTAATGGAAGCTCAACTGTGCTCTCAAAAAGTTGTGTTTTAGCAATAAAAATCAGTTTCAGGTGTATTGGCTGCAATGAATAGCGATCAACATCTTGGCAATATCTCCATGGGATGTTTGACAGGTTTCACTCTTTGCTAAAAATGGGAAACATATCTTGCTAAAATGGTAGCATTTTTACTCCCACTGTTTTACTGCTGTATAGGAACACAGGCTATAAAGGAGTAAAGAATTAGGCATTCAGTTTTGATACTGGGCTGGTAAGATCATTCTGCTCCTGGTAAACTACACCAGAAAATTACAATATCAAATGCTTTGCAGCTTACATTTATTTTTCCAAAGCAAAATTTTCAGTTTATGATGTTATATATCATTCTATCTTCTGCTTACAGATACATTGATCTTTATATTGAGGTAAACAGTGGGAAGAAAATGAGACTGAGTTTTGGTGTCTGCTCATAATGAAGTAGTACTTCCAACCCTCTCCTTCACAGGATTAATTACATAGTTTAGTGGTCAGATACCCAATGGCATGGCAGAGATTGTTTTTCTGGGCCAAATTAAAACTGAGAAATACTAATTTCTATATATCACATATCAAAGGACCAAGACAATGAAGAGGAAGTAAATGATAGTATGTTCACAAACAAAAGTCCCAAATGCTTATTTTGTGGCTGTAAAGTGATGTTATGAAGACACTCAGATTGGTGTAACCTTACAGCATTTGAGAGATGACTCATAGAAGCCTTTTCCTAGCTCCATATCAATGTGAACAGAGTCCAGGAATTATGAGGTGATGCACAGTAACTTTGTTTTCTGCCAGCACTGTCTTGGCCTTGGTTGAACATCCAAATTCTTTCTTGGCTAATGACAAGGTTTGGTTTGCCTTTTGTACTAACATGTTATGCTAGAGTAGAGCAATAAACAGAGCTTGCCTGGTTTGCTGTGAAAAGTTATAATAGTGTGAAGTTCTCAAGTATGAGATACTGAAGCCCAGATGCTCTTAAAAACATAGGCAATGAAGATGAGTTTACTATCTACAGGAATCAAGTTACAACAGACTAGTCTGGAGACTTGGAACTGCAGAAAATAAGTTAGGTGTCCATGTAGACAAGCTGAACATGTGGCAGTGATGTATCCTCTCAATAAAGAAGGCCAACTGCATACTAGACTAAAAGGAAGGGCATGGAGAGCAGGTGGAGGGAAGTGATTATTTCCCTCTGGTGCTTGTGAGACTACATCCAAAATGCTGTGTTCAACTCTGGGCTCCCCAGTACAAAAAATACATAGAAATACTGGAGCGAGTCCAGAGAAAGGCCACTGGGATGCTAGAACAAATTATATTCAAGGAGAGGCTGAGAGAGGTTTGTTTAACCTGAAGAAGGAAAGATGCTGTTGCTGTCCTAAAGTTGAAGTCAAACTCTTCTGGTAGGTTCACAATGACAGGAAACATCAGAGAGAAGTTGCAATGAGGTAAATCCAATTAAATAGCAGAAAAACTGTTTTACATTGAGGATGGTCAGATGTTAAATCTGAGAGTGATTGTGTAATCTCCACCTTCAAAGATATTCAGAACTTGTGCAGAGATGCTGAGCTTGGCAAATTTGATCTCAGGAGAGCTTTTCAATCTGTATTATTCTGATTCTTATTTTGTAGTCTGACAGAAATGGTAGAATTTTTTACTCATAGACACTATTCAACAAGAGGTTTGCCTTGAGGGCATATTTCAAAGCAACCTGAGGTACTGCTTGTGGAAGTTCATTCCTGTCTTAGTTGAATGTAGTCGTTATTTACCAGAGTGCACTAGAGTGAAAAAGTGTTCAGTCACTGTTGTTTGAGCCAACAGCTCTGTTTCTCTCCAGATAGTTAAGAGAGAGAAAATGGCTTTCAAACAATGGATATATTTGAAAGGTCTATAGTATATCTCAGTGTATGCCTTCCAACTCCTTCAGCTTTCACCAGAAACTAAATGGATTCACTTGCCCTTGTGTTGAAGTTGACATTTTATGCTAGAGTATGACAGAGCGATTGGACTTTATTGCTATGTTTTGTCCTAAAATTTATGACAGTCTCTTCCCTAAACAAGATGTTTTATTTGTTAGTGTTTTGTTTGTTTTTTTCTTTTGGGGGTGGGGTGGGGGGGGGGTTAGGTAATAAGGTATTAAGTGCACTTGAAAAAATTGTAGAGTTATTTAACCCTTTTTTCATTATGTGGACTAAAATATGGGGTTTGAATTGGAATATGTGGGTTATTTGTCCTTTTCAGACTGGCAAGGACAAAAGAAAATTAGATGCTGAGAGGTGCATAATACACATAGGCTGATAGTGAAAACTGACACTATGCTTGAGCACGTCTGAAGCTTCTCCTCCTGATTGCTGTTACTTCTCAAAGGAAAGGAAAGCTTTTGTGCTGGTGCCACTTTTGGTGAAGAACCCAGTCTCAATGAGAAATACCCAGTTCCTATCTTTAAGGTAACCAATTTCTTACATACAAAGTCAATGTGATACTTTTTAATGCTCATCTGAATAATAATCCGTGTAATTTTAACAATAACAGGATTATTTAAATTGTTGTTTAAAGCTATAGACATTAAATCATCTGAATTGTTTATTTTTTACACCAGTAAAAATCAGGGCATGGCTTTTTTTACCTAGTTATTTGCTTACATAATTTTCTGAGGAGAGGCAAAGGTAGTGGTTTTTATGATGGAGATGAGAGTCATATCCACATCATTTGTACATGGGATACATGTACATCCAATAAAGATGAGGAAAACTACATGTGAAAAGGGGCAAAATTAATTAACTTACCTTAGCAAAATAATTGAACCTGTGTTAGTGAAGAGGTTATCACTGTATGATCTGATGTAATGAACAATTTGTCTTGTAATCAAGATTATACTTTATTCTGTTTGTCCTTGTTAGTTTTGACAGAAAAAAAAGAACGTAATTTTGATTCAAGGGGAACTTTTCAATTTGAGCTCTTTGGAGAGCTTTAGAGTTGTTATTTATGAAGTGTGTGTTGTTCTAGTGGCTCCACCCTCCTGTTCTATTTGTTTGTTTCCTTGCATGGTTTCACTAAGAGCCTGTTTTTTACTTGGGTGCTGCCTCTGTGCCAAATCATGTGTCTGTGTAGCTAAGAGATAACCCATGCTTTAACAAGGGATGGTAAAATAATTGTTTATATATATCTTACCTTTATTTTAGTATTTTCTACAATACTTGTCAAACAAATGTAGGAAGCTTTAGATCACAGCTTCACATTCTTAGGCTGAGTTTTGTAGCTCTTCATTTATCTACATTAATGTTTTTCTCGGTTGTTTGTTAATAATTCCATTAAATTCTAAAGGTTTCGTAATGCATAAAGGACTCTACACCTCAGAGGTATCCATACTATCTGTACTAGGTAATTTTCATCAGCTATCTTAATCAGTTACTGGGCATGATGACTTCACAGTGTTGCCCTTAAGCAGCTGAGAGTAGGCGTTATCAATGTTTCATGGTTTTTAGAGATATTTATCTGGTTTTTGCAGGTTCTAAATTGTATCGTCATCCATGCCCTTTAAACTGAAATGAGTATGTTAGATTAAAAGGAAATGTCACAATCTGTCTTCTTTATTCCAAATTCCCAAATGTGAGAAGAAACACAGGGAATGTAATAGTTTTAGGAAAACATTTATTAATCAATTGTTTCTTTTTTTCTTTTAAACCTCCATCTGTTATTTTGAAAAATTCTATGCAAATCAATGTAATATTAGATATAATCATGAATGAAATTACCTGAAGTTAATTCAGAATGTGAAATGTATGTTTATGAAATACACTAATTAAACATTGACAACTAATATTGATTTTGATGTAAAAAGTGAAAAACAGCAAGGCTGAAAGTGGTCTAAGTTCCTTAATGGTGGCACAGTCTCAGAGTTCTTTGAGTGCACCCGGGAATAATGGATTGACTAGCCAGCAGCTAAGCACCCAACCAGCAGCTCACCCCACAGTGGGACAGGGGAGAGAATGAGAAGAGCAAAGGCTGGCAGCCCCTGGGCTGAGAAGATGCAGCAATGATGCTGCATGTGCAAGCAGAAGAGTAAATCAGAAATATATTCTCTATTTGCTGTTGGCAGGCCAATGCCCATCCAATTCCTGAAAAGCAAGGCCTCAGCATGTATAATGGTTGGTTGGGAAAATGAAAACCATAAGTCCAATATATACCATGATGTGGGCTATTCCAGCCACACCCAGTACACCAGGGAAGGCAGCATTTATTCAGAGGAATAGTTTGCTTTCTGTCTCCCTGCAATAAAGTTATTTTTAAGAAAAAATAGCAAGGTATATAGCTTGTAAATATTATCTGCCTAAAACTGTGCTTCTTTTTTGCTCAAGATATGTTAGACTAAAAGAAGAGAACTGTACAAACTTATATGTATTTATTAAAAAATAATAAATTGATGGATTGTTTTGAGCTCTGAGACTATGCCACCATTAAGGAACTTAGACCATTTTCAGCCGTGCTGTTCTTCACTTTTAAATCAAATTTTAATCAAAATCAATATTAGTTGTCAATGTTTCGTTAGTGTATTTTATCAACATACATGTCACATTCTGAATTGCCTTCAGGTAATTTCATTAGTGATTATATCTAATATTACATTGATTTGTACATAATTTCTCAACATAACAGATGGAGGTTAAAAAGAAAAAAAGAAACAATTAATTAATAAATGTTTTCCTAAAACTAATCCACTAAGGAATTTCTGGCTTTCTGTTAGCACTAGCAGCAAAGGAGGAGAAAGGAGAATGCTGTGCTTCTTTGCATAAAATTTGTTTTTATTTGAACATACACATAGTAGAATGAATTTATCTTGGTTTGTAGGAGCAGGAAAGTTCAAGGATGTATATAGCTATGACTTAGAGCGCTTTCTGAGCTAACTGCACTTAAGTTCTGGCAGGAGGTTGTCATACATGACTTTTGTTGATGCACAGTCACTTCTCTTGCTTGTGGATATTTCATTCTCTCAGAAATGAGGATAAGTCAGATGTTTTCAGAAAGACCTGTGAAAAAAGCTGTCACCTTGGTGATGTAAAGGCCATAATGCTGAGAATAGACTCTTAGACTGTTCTTAGTCCCTCTCAGTTCCCACAGACACGTTTTCCCATATCACTAAACTATTGTGTGGTTTCAACAGCGAGTTTTGCCTGATTTTGTAGAGTCAGGTATAGAAATCAAGTAGAGGCTGCATCTGGTGCAATATTGTTGTCTTCAGTATTAATTTCTCTCCTGGTTTCTCTTATTTGCTGAATTTATCTCTCCTGAAGTTTTCTGTCTCTGTGAAAAGGATGTAATTTAAAACAATCCTGCCTCTATCCAGACTGTTGCATACAAACCAACTTACAAGAAATCGAAAACACCTAAAATGTCTTATTGTGCTAGTAACAGTCTTATTGGGTTCCAACAAAATTAGTGCAGTGTTTGTCCAACATCAGTGTGCTAACTTTGTAATAGCAGCACAATTAATTCCCTGAGATGATGATGAAAACTAATACTAAAGCTATGCAAATTGTGGAACATTAAAGGACACGTTTCAGGTGGCCATGCATAACTGAGCCTTTGTTATTTGGGCAAGGAGTTGATTTACATACATACTTGAATATAGTTTGCACCTTTTTTGATCACTAACTAATCAGTGCATACAGATGGCATTCAGATTTCTGATCTGAATACACAAATAGTACCTTGTGAATTCAATCAAGGACTGTGAAACTGCAGCTGGGGAACTTTACTCAGTTGGAGTGAAAAGTTATTAATGTATCTCCTATGATTATGAAAGGGGAGGAAACAGGGTTTTTTTTCATTAGCACTTTGAAAGGACTTGCTGATTTATTCATATATGGAAGATAGTTGAGAAACTAAAAATCAACTGTGGACTGACTCCAACTCTGATTCCCAATTTTTATTTTTAAACTTTATCTTCAAGAGTGCTATAAGTCTTATCACTTACTGAGAAGCAAGTGAATGGAATGAGGACTTTGAGTACTTTCAGAGTACTTTCAAAGATTTCCCATTTCCGTCTTTCACCTTCCTTGGGGAAAGGAAGGATTCTGTGGATGCTATGTGAAGGTGCCCACATGGGCTTGCATATTCCAGAGATCACTGAGATTATAACACTGTAATTGATTCTTGCATCTGAATTGCTGTAAGTTTTGTTAGCAGTTAAAGAGTCTGTATGGATGAAGATCTGAAGATTCTACTTGCTGCTTTCCTGTCTTTCTCCTGATTTTTAATTGTGTTAATAGTTGCACTGGTAAATTGCAACTCTAAGATGTTCCTACCCACAGCAAAGGAGCTGGTATTAGATGGTCTTTAAAGTCCTTCCAACTTAAGATACTTTGTGATCTATTAGAATATCAAGCAACCTTTACATGATCGGAAAATGTCTATATTCTCTTGTAAAACATTGTATTTTTGTTTTGTATTTCAACAGCTTTACTTATCAGTTATGCAAGTAGCATTTTTTTTAGAAGTTGGTAAATGGTGAGCTTGAATATACTGTGACTTATAGAGCTATTTTTTTTTCCAATCTTCTTGTTCAGTGGTCCATAACCATTTCAGTCTTGGAAGTTATTTTTGTCCGTGAATGTTGTCAGCTATAAAACTCAAGCTATTGACCTATCAGCAGACTTCTCCCTGAAAACAATTAAACTTCAGAACCCTGTTCTTTTAAGGGACTTGACTTCTAACTGGCTTGACCTTCGATTGACTCCCCAGCTTGCTTTGGACTGAACTGAAATTTCCATGATGGAAACATCATTAAGAATGCAATTTCCTTTCCCTCTGAAATATTAGCTACATTGGCAAAAACCTTTGTACAAGCATTTTCATATGTGCAAAAAGCTGCTATTCGAGGGACAACTCTGGTGTTGCTTCTTGCAATAGGGTGTTCATTAGATATGATGCTGTGAAAAAATAATATGGTCTCTGCATTAAGTGAATCTACTGGTCTTTTATGACTAGAAAGGTTTTTATCCAGTGTTGTAATCCTGGCCAGCATTTTAATACTTGTGTATTTTACTGAAAGATGCAATTGATGCACAAGCTGTATTTTTGTTATCTTTTATGTTGCAAACCAAGCTGTTGATGATTTTTAACTGGAACTATTGTGTAGCTGTTTCATTACTAGTTTACTCAGCTGCAGCTTACACGATTTTTATTGTAAAAATTATAAGATAAATGAGTTTTATGTTTTGTTATTTAATTTATGTTCCTATTAAATGGAGTAATCAAGTAGACTAAGGCAGCTTAAAATAATGAGATTTTCTTTTATCAGAGTAGACATTTGTTTTAAATTAATCATTATTCTTGTAGTTAAAGCACTGATTAAGAATGTTCTCTGATTTGCATTCTTTTGTCCGAATTTGATTTAGGACAGAGGCTATTATAAAAGAAGATGATAAACCTATTTATTATAAAAATAATATCTCTGGTATCTTGTATATCCTTTGCTATATATCGTTTGTGCTCTGTTTAACTTATTGGACCTAACCTTTCAAGCTCTGAGATAAACTGATTTAATATTTTCCTTTTCAATAACTCAAGAACTATGGGACTAGTTAAATTAATTTGAAATACTCACTCTGCATCTTCAGAGGTGTCTGTGAGTGCTCAGACCTCTGACTTCTGGGGCTCTACACAGCCTAGGGAAGGGCAGACACACTCTGCAGTGCCTGGGTAAGGCACTGAATGTGCTCACAGCTGTGCCCTTTGGGCTGGATTTTGGGTGGGAGGATGCAGCTGCTGCATGCAAACTTGCTGCTGCCTGACAGCACAGCCAGCAGTGCAAGAACCTCCTTTTCCACAGCTGAGGAGCAGAAGGCTTGACGTTCAGAAGTGTGAAACTTAAAAGCTGTGGAATCTGTAAGCTGTAAAAAGTGAAATATAGAAATAGTTATAGAAAATTGTTAGATTCTATTTTTAAAAAGACTCAGCATGATTTTTTATGCTTTGCTGTTTTAAATCCTTTTTGTCATTCAAGTTTAAGCATGTAGGGAGTTATTAAAGAAGTGCAGCAAAACAAGCATGATGTGAGTGTCCTGTAATGGGCTGTGACTGGTCACTGTTTCTACTCTGTCCACCTTTCATCTTTCTTTAATTGTGGGTAGAGTACTGTTTGCATTTTCAAGATCAAGGCTTCTGTTTCTATGCAAAAGTGTATGACTTTCCATGTTTGTCCTTTTTATTTCTTACTTTTTTGCTTACATTGTATTTTGCTCTTTGCTTGAAGAAAATACAAAGTGTATTAATACTCAATTCTCTTAATTCACAGGACAGGAACCTACCAGAAGTTTGCAATTTATCTCCCTTCCCCTTTCTCCACTTGCACAGATACATTTCAGAACTGAAGCTTATGCTTTCTTAAGTTTTAGAAAAAATTGACTTCTCCTACCCAAATTTAAAGACTAAATAGAAAAAATGGTTCCTTTATGAAATCTTACAAAGATGCTGCAGGGAAACTATGAAGATATTCATGTGACTGTAAACATAACTAATTCCTCCATTGCTGACCAGCCCACAAGTAAGAAATGTTTATTTTATCTCTCAAGCTGTTATCAACTTAAAAGGAAAAAAAAATCTTTGTGATTGTATTTCAGATGCTAATTGTATTTCAGGAGCACATCTCTTAAACAGAATTTTTGAGTAAGTGTCCTAAGAGCAACATTTTGATTTGAACATTTAAATGTAAACTAGGAGTTAATACATGTAAATTATGAAGTTTTTTTTGTTATTACTCTCTTCCTTCTGTAACTTTTTGAAACTTTGCATTAAGGTCAGGTTACAAAAGGGCTGTACATAGCCAGTCATAGGCTCCCGGAATTCAGTGTTTACAGCCAAGTTACTAACATCACTTTGTGAAAGATTCTGATAAAAAGAATGTACCACGCTAATGCTCCAGACCAAAGAAGGACATGGAAGTGATGTTTATTTGAAAGATGAAACATCTCCTTTGTGCAAAGCTGTGAACAGCAGTGCATTACAAATCAAGAACTTGCAGGTGGTGGTGCTCCACCTTCTCTCCTTCATGAACACAGAGACCACTTAACAATGAGTTTAGAGCTGTAGGTTGGGTTTTCTTTCTTTGGGTATGCCTGGCACAGGTCTCAATTGTCTCTTTTGTTAAGTTGCATTGATAGGTCTTTCACAGACACAAACTCCATAGGTCTGTTTTAATTCTGCAGGTGTGTGCTAGTGTCTGGGTTTAAAAGACAGGTGTCTGATAAGGAAGGCAGGACCCTCTCTTGAAATGGAAAACGTAAACCCCCTTCCTTCATATTATCAAAATTTTTTAATTAAGGGGCTCTCAAGCAAAAATACGGGAATAGGAATAACAGTTCTTTACTAGGAAAATTAAGATAAAAATGCAGTAATACTAAAAAAAGCAAAACACTGAGAGACGCAGAATGCAACCTGACACCCCTTCAGTCAGGGTGTTGGTAGCAGTCTGATTCAATAGTGGCTGCAGTTGTCCTGGAGTGACAGATGTGGTTCTGTTGAAGCAATGATCCTGGAGAAGGATGCTATTTTCCTCTGAAGGTCCAGTGGTGGTGTATATGGGCCTGGTCTTCCTCTGGTATCCAGTGGGAAAAGGCTGCTCTCATGTTCCAAATATCAGATTTTTATCTAGGTAGGAAAGGCTTGGCTCCTCCCCCTGGGTGGAGTCTCACAATGGGATGATGTAATTTGATCAGTTATGCTGTGGGACTCAATGGTGCATTAACAGAAGATACCTGAGGAAGGATGGGTTGTGGAAAAGATAAAGATCACTGCCCCATCTGGTTTCAACAGATGGTGAGAGAATACATACTTCTGGTTACATCCTGCATTGCAACGCAGGACAGCTCAGCTAGGCTGTGCTTTGTTATGCACCCAAGTAATGAGATCCGAAAAGCAGAAGAAATATATTTTCGAGTCAAGTAGTCAATGTGTATTTCTAGGCTAATTTAATACTCCTTTTAAGACTATGCTATTTTGTGATAAAGGTAATACTATTGAAATTGGATGATAATTTTAATTTCATTAACTTTCAGATCTATAGGAAAACTGTAGGAGAACTAGGGCTCGCTTTCCTTAGGGATGCCTTTCCTAGGGATTCTTCCCTCATGGTAGCTGTGTCTGGGCTCCTTGTTTGAAGCCATACACTGAACTAGGACATTTGTGTACCTTGGCTGTAGCTGAGGTTTTGACTTGTGTACAGACTGCTGTTTATGATTTGACTTGGTTGTTAAGTAATGTTTTTTTCTAATTGTTGTGTTATCCTGCTTTTGCTGGCTCTCCCAGGGTAACAGTCAAAGCTTAGAACTGAATACCTTTTGTTTGGTCAATGAGATTTTTTTTAACTCTTCTCTCTTAGTTTCATGTCAGGTAATGATTGTTGCTGGTGCTTGAGCATCTTGTGTGGAAAGGCTTGATCTGGCATCATTAATTGGAGATAGAAGCCTTGTGATTTATCTGTGAATCTAAGAACACCCTGGGAAATGCAAAAGTGAAAAGGAATAGGTTGGTCATTCTCTGCATGTGATTGCAGAGGGCTGCCATAGGATGTGTGATGATTAGCTATGTCAAGGCACACAGTGGCAATTCCTCAGAATTCATACTTGTGGCAATGAGCTGTTTATCCACTGCTTATGTGACAGCTACTGCCCTCATGGCACAGTGTTTGCTCTCCAGCCAGAAACTTGTCCTATTAACTTAGACTGCAGTTTTCAGCCTGCTCATCTTCAAAGATGGCAATAAATTTTCATGATGGAGTGCAGATATTGTGTTCCAGAGACCCAACTTCCACCTAATCTCTCCCTAGCCTTAAACCACTTAAACTTGTCTTACTCTGACTCAGAGCTTCATGCCAATGCAACATGCAATCTTGAGAAATGATTGGTTGGTTTTTGGTGTGCTGAAACAATTTATCTGCTTTAAAAGGAAAAAAATAAAAGAAAATGAAATAAAAGGACAAACCACAAATGGTATGCACCATTTTTAAATTGCAGGAAAAATGGTTAATAATATGAGGATTGTACTTTTTGATATGTACTACTTTTCTGTGGTCTTTTCTATACACTCACTGGGAATTATTTCTG
This sequence comes from Turdus rufiventris, assembly GCA_013186435.1. Classification (NCBI taxonomy): domain Eukaryota; kingdom Metazoa; phylum Chordata; class Aves; order Passeriformes; family Turdidae; genus Turdus; species Turdus rufiventris. Next base: position 3,981,951 of record PYHW01009688.1, read on the forward strand.
CCTACAACTGTTTTGTAATATAGAGATAAATCTTTCTGTAACAGTATCATTCTTTATACTTTACTGTAAAATAGTTATGAGTAGTATTTTTGTATTTTCCTACCTAAGCTAGGTGTGATTATGATGCATTGTGGATTTCTTCTAAGACTGAACTTTAGCAAAATATAGTCATGTTTCAGATTTCAGGCAAAATAAAGTTGGAAGCAGTGGTGAAATCTTTTAAAATGGACATCTCAGATCTGGAAATTTGTTTGAAGGAAAAGGGAATAAAATAAGGAAAAAAGCAGGCAACTGATACTGGTAGGTGTAAACCTTCATTGAGAAGGGAGAAAAGAAACCTGGGGCAGCACGGGTGGAGACGTTGAGATCTGAGGCTTCAGCACATTTGGTGCCACTAAGCATGACTGTCCTGTCTCAGCAGCTGTGAATAACATTCTGCTTTTCGGAGGAAGGGGTGGGGGATTGTTGGTTTAGAACTAAATTCTGGAGCAGTTCTCTGCAGAATAATACGTAAGGAAGTGATCAGTAGTGGGATGAAAGACTAGCGAGCTGGGTCATTGGTTTTTGATCCATAAAGAGAAGTTCCTAGGCCAAACATGAAGAATGTAAGATGACAAATGCCTTCCTGAGGATATAAGAACATGAAATGCCTGCAAAGCTTCTAATGTCTAGATTTTAACTGTATGGGAAAGAGAAGGTCTCCTGCAGGGCCTATGGAGATAGCATTATTCTGATGAATGAACACTGCCATGGTGGTCTCAATTGGAGTCTCAGATGCTTCTACAGTACAATAAAAAATATATTTTCTGATTGCCTGGTTATTTTTATCTAAGTACAGTAATTTCGCGATTACAAGCTGCACTGATTATAAACTGCATCTCCAGGTGTTGGCAACATTTTGTTCTTTGTCCATACATAAGCTGCACCTGATTATAAGCTGCTCTGTCATTCGCATCGAGGACACACATGCAACAAAGTTGCCAAATAGTAACAGAATCGCGGGATTGTTGGGTTTACTGGCTTGGCTCGGGCCGTGCGGGCTCGGCCCACTCGGGGCTGCCGATGGGGCCAGGTGGCCCAGCTTGGCGCTACCGCCTGGCAGGACTGCTCAGGGCCAGCCACCACTGCCTCCAGGTTGGCTTGCCCCAGCCCAGTGCCGCCCCGCAGTGGCAGGCGAGGATGGAGCCTGCTGGCACCCGCAGTGGCGGTGGCAGGCGGGGAAGGAGCCTCCCCGCTCCTGCGGTGGCAGGTGGGGAAGGAGGCCCCTGCTCCCGTGGCAGCAGGCAGCAGGCGGGGATGGAACATGCCTACTACTGCAGTGGTGGCGGCAGGCGGGGGCGGGAGCCCCCTGCCTCCCCCCGGGCTGTGGGGCCAGCAGGAGGGAGCCACCGCCTCCCCCCCAGGCCATGGGGCCAGCAGGGGGGAGCTCCCTGCCTCTGCCCCGGGCCGCAGAGCCAGCAGGAGGGAGCCCCCGCCTCCCCCCTGAGCCGCGGGAATAGCAGTACGGAGGCCCCTGTCTCTGCCCTGGGTCGCGGGGCTGGCAGGAAGGAGCCCCCACCTCCCCCCCAAGCCATGGGGGTGGCAGCACAGAGCCCCCCACCTCTCCCCCGGGCTGCGCTGCCTGAAGGAGGGAGCTCCCCCGCCTCCCCCCCTGTGCTTCTGGCACGGAACCTGCCTCCACCTGCCGCGCAACAGAGTAGCCAATTTGTAACAATCACGCAATCCCGGGTTTTACTGGCAGGTGCTCATCTCGGCACCCTGGCTGGCACTTCCAGGGTTGGAAATTTCCGAACTTTTTTTATATATTAACTGCTCCTGAGTATAAGCTGCATTTCCGGTGTGGGAGCAAAATTTTAGTCAAAATGGTGTGGCTTATAATCGTGAAATTACTGTAAATGCAAAAAATCTCCTTTAACTGGAAAAACCTCAGTAATTTATTCTAAAATATGGGAGATATTCCCATTTCTTGGGAAGTAAGATTAAAGAGAAAAAAAGATTTAACTTATGATGTCATTTTGTACCTTACTAAATTTCTTCCACTGTGTATGCTCTCCTTCTTACAATAAATTTAATAGAACAGAAATGGTTCATTATTATGCTGGGCCTTACATAGACTAATGTGACCATACTGATTACAGTAATTTCACGATTACAAGCCGCACTGACTATAAGCAGCATCTCCAGGTGTCGGCAACATTCCGTTCTTTGTTCATACACAAGCCGCACCTGATTATAAGCTGCACTGTCATTCGCATTGAGGACACACATGCAACAAAGTTGCCAAATAGTAACAGAATTGCAGGATTGTGGGGTTTACTGGCTTGGCTCGGGCCGTGCGGGCTCGGCCCGCTCGGGGCTGCCGATGGGGCCAGGTGGCCCAGCTTGGCGCTACCGCTTGGCGGGGCTGCTCGGGGCTGGCCGCTGCTGCTTCCGGGCTCGGTCGCCCCGGCCCAGCGCTGCCCTGCAGTGGCAGGCGGGGCATGGAGCCTGCCGGCACCCGCAGTGGCGGTGGCAGGCGGGAAAGAAGCCCCCCCACTCTAATGGCGGCAGGAGGGGACAGGAGCCCGCTGGCATCCACGGCGGCAGCAGCAGGAGGGGAAGGAGCCCCCCGCCTCCCCCCGAGCTGTGGGGATGGCAGCACGGAGCCCCCCACCTCTTCCCTAAGCCACGGGGATGGCAGAACGAAGCCTCGAAGCCTCTGCTTGTCCCCGGGCCGCGAGGATGGCCGCATGGAGCCCCCCGCCTCTCCCCCGGGCTGCGCTGCCTGAAGGAGGGAGTCCCCTGCCTCCCCGGCCCCACTGCGCTGCCGGCACGGAGCCCGGCTCCACCCACTGCGAAACAGAGTACCAATTTGTAACAATTGTGTAAACCCGGGGTTTACTGGCAGGTGCTCGGCTCGGCACCCTGGCTTGCACTTTCGGGGTTGGAAATGTCAGAAAATTTTCCACATATTAGATGCTCCTGAGTGTAAGCCGAATTTCCGGGGTGGGAGCAAAATTTTAGTCAAAATGGTGTGGCTTATAATTGTGAAATTACTGTATTCTAAAAATCTTCCACACGTCCTGATTTTGATTAGTATACTTGCTGGTAGATGTGATTGCAGGGAACATTTGCATTTGTTTGGAGTTTTGGGGTTCAAACATCCTAACTGCAATCTGCAAATTGGAAAAGTTTAACATATTACTTAAATGTCATGTCTGTTGTAATTACAGAGTCTCCCAAATTTACTCTGAAGTTGTGAGATTATGGGACTATTTAGTATCTCTGTGTTATCTCTGTTCCTTTAAACTCTCTTACCCAGCTGTTCATGCAGAAATGCTTGTGCCTTTCAGGGTGATTTTCTTTTCTTTTGCTTAGCTTTGCTTTGTGGAACGCAGCTCCTGGGATTTTTGGATAGTTATGAAAAGCATCTTTGTTTCAATGGTAGATTGTTGTTTTATTCTGACCTGTCTAAGGATTAGTATATTTTCATTCCTCTCCTGGTGTGCTGAGAAGAAAAAAATAGTTTTTATAGCAAAACATGCAATTAAGAGGTAAGCAATTAATTTAAAATATTTATTCCTTCAAGTGAAAAATGTTCTTAAGATATTTTGTCATTAGGATCTTTGCATAGGTCAGGACAACACAGACACCCATGAATAGTACTTGATCTAATTGTGCATTTATTCATCATGTGAACCATACAAGGCCTGCCTTTTTTTTCTGGGAAATGGGGGTTTTATCCTTAGCTCACTGTTTTCTCATTTTTAATGTTCATGCAATATTCTAATATTTAAGTACAGTAATTTCATTATTACAAGCTGCACTGATTATAAGCTGCATTTCCGGGGTGTCGGCAACGTTTAGGTCCTCATCCATATATACA
>PYHW01009688.1:4000301-4016097 GCA_013186435.1 Turdus rufiventris
CTGCTCCTCTCAGATAAAATCACTTCCGTGGGTTGTCTTTAGTACCAAACCAGCCCACTAGGTAACTACAAGTGAGACTGAAATGGGCAGATAGACTGACAAGGAGTAATTTCTGTCTGGCTGCTCTCTTTTTGTTTGCTGCATGAAAGTCTCAAAATGTCTTAGGTCCATTATGGAATGGTGTTGGAAGAGCTTACATTTTAAAAAGGCATTATGGGTCAAGAAAGACAGTTCTCTTCAACTGTCAACAGTTCTCTCTGTGAAGTGTAAATACCTTTCAAGTGTTATAAATATGGTTTGTGCTAATTAAATTGTAACTATATTAGCAATATTATTGCTTTATATCAGTAGAAAAATTGTTCTCAATTGTTACAAAGCAAAAAGGAAAAAAAAGGGACAAAGCAAGTCTCCAGATGTTCAGCAGGAATAGGGATAGTAAGAATGTAGGTCTAATAACAGCAGCTAGAAATAAAACTTTTGACCTTGAATTGCTCCAAATTGGGATGATTCCAGGCCTTGGATACTGGAATAAGACCTGATGTGGCAACATAAACTTAATAATATAACCTAAAGCTTAGTGTGCTTATGCTACCTGCAAGGTTACACAAGTGGACACTGAGGAAGACCCAGAGCCTTCATAGGAAATAAGACCCCCAAAAGGATGAGAGACCCCTAACTACTGGTGGAGCATGTGCCACACAGCATAGTGATGTAGATTTTAAGAAGGAGCTTTCCAGAAGATTCTGTATTAATATGTATTAGCAAACAATATATAAATGAAATTTTTAGCTTGATTAATTCAGTGCAGAGGGTCGGTGGGCCCCCGGTCGGTTTTGCTTATACTTTATTCAAACCAAACCTTAATTATACTAAATTACTCACTGCCAAATTTTGTATATACTCACATATATGTATCTAATATACTTTAATTTTATTCATTTTTATACAACTGCTGCTATTAAAATTAATGCTAAATTTAACATTGTTGCCAAATTTAATTTTGTTTAATTAATTAGACCAATAGAAGAATCTATTCATATCAGAGGGGTTTCGTTTTGTTTGTTTGGTTGTTTTTTTGTGTTTACAGAACCTGGTTGACTTGTAACTAAGAGCGGGTAGCTGTTCTATAAATATTTGTGTCTTAGTCATGTAATTTAGAAGAACAAGACCTGATCAGTATGAACCTGACTGCTTACTTTATCCACCTTCTACAGGGTGGATTCCACCTCTGTGTGGAGTCTGGAGCTTCTGTCAAGGTAAGATCTTTAAAATGCAAACAGTCTATTTTAGTAATGTGCGAAGAAACATCAGTTAATTTGGTTGAGGCTCTGTTTTTGTAATTATTAAGAAAGGTTTGCCTTAGTTGGGATATTGTTTTGAGGAATGTATGATTTTTTTGCAAATCTGTCTTATGTTTATTGTTTTCTGGGTTAATTAATTTTTTTTTCTTTGTTATGGGATATGTTCCTTTAACATAATTCAAGTAAATGCCTTGTGTATGGTATATAAATACAGAACTATTAAAAGCTCTATAGGTTGCTACTGCTATTTTAATCAAACTAAAATTGATAAATAAAACGGTTGATACAGAAATGTCATACTGACAATGAAATCTGTAGGAGTCTTCTGAATGTTTCTGTTGTGGGATACACTGGTTATGGTGTTATTTCAGAAAAAAGTAATTTTCTCATCAAACAGCTTTGGGTTTATGGACTTTTCCTAAAGGAAGGCTACTGTAGATATCCTGCATTCCCTATCTGAAGTATGACATTGAGCTCCTATGTCAGGTATTTTGCAAAAATAGATCTTCCATACCACTAGGCTTTATTTAAGAAAAGAGTTTAACTAATCTCTTGGAGAATCCTCCTGTGCACAATGATTTGGTAGGGAAGGAGTACAGGAAGGATGGCCAAGTTGACTTGTGATTGTTTCAGTCTGGTGGATAGTCTTGTACTTCTCATCAGGCATTTAGTGTATTATAGTGGTATATGGTTAGATGACAAAACTAAGTTTTTATAGTAGCTATCAACCTTTATTTTCTAGTAAAAACAGGAGAATTAATTTCATTAAAGAGCAGATTGTAGAATGTAAAATATAAGCAGCTTTTAAAATTTTTCGTAGTGACTCGTTAAAAATGAATGGATATGGAAAGGCAGGAGTTCAAAAATTTCACCCTTTGGCAGGCAGTCTCTTATCTAGTTTTTCTTGTTTTCCGTAGTAGATTCTAAAAAAACATGAAATGTTCTGAGTTGTGTTGTGTATCTATTGTTCCTTGTAGTATTGAAACCTGGTTTGTGTTCATACAGATAATTTATTCATATTCACCTGCCGGTCATTTTGTAAACTGTCACATGTAGTGGAAAATGCATACAAGTGATCCACTGAATATTGACTTAACAGGTTTGTGGGGTAATTCAGTTTGGAAGGGGTCTTAGGAGGTTTCTAGTCCAACCCACTGTTCAAAGCAGGGTCAGTCCTCAGGTCAGCCTGGGCTGCTCAGGCCTTGATCCAGCTGGATCTTGAACACCTCCAAGTTCGGAAACTGCACAGCCTCTTTGGGCAGTCTACTACAAGGAAAAAACATCAGGCGTGACTTACCCTTAATAAATCTGTGCTGGCTCTTCTCAGACACCAAGCTTGGCGTGTACTAAGCAGTGTGAAGGCTAAATAACTTCTCAAGTGCATAAGATGTGACAGATTTGTTAAGCCATTATCCTAGCGAGTAATTTCAGAGGAACTTTCATGTACATTGGAAACAGAAATTGAAACATTTTGATGGTCTGGTGGGTACTACTGACCTTGTACCCTTTATCTCATATTCATAGTTTCTCCAGTCTTTGCATTAATTTCTGTTTCTGCTGTATAAAGTCCTAGGCACAAGGAAAGCGGAAAAAAAATATAGATTTTTCTTTTTTTAAACTTCGGAATGTGAATACTGATTTTTTTTTTTTTTGGTAGTTAGTTCTAAAATTTCTGTCAGTCTCTTGTCATTGTGAAATGTCTCTGAGCCACTCAAAATCTTTTACTTGGTACTGCAGTAAAAATAATGGATATTTTAAGAAATTCATGGTTATGCAACTGATAAGCCTATCTAAAAGCAGGAATGCTGTTAAGCAAGAAGCAGTTGACTCTAAATGTAGCAGTACTTCAGTGAGTATCTCAGTTTAATCAACTTTCAGTAAGATTTTATTAGAGGAGATATTAGAGTTGCTTTACAGTACAAAACCTTCACTGTCCTATTTTTATGTCACTTTGCTTCCTATTACTATGACTAGACCCAAACTGCAATGGAGTGACATACTCTGTTTTCTAGTCAATTGTTAAGACCTCATGTCTCAGCTGGGACAGAAACTGCCAAGTTGAATATAGTTGTAATTTACAGCCTGACTGTCAAAGATACATGGCCCATAGGCAGATCCATTTTTTTTTATATGTGTGAGAAAAGAATTAATGAAAGTACATTTTAAAACCGATTTGGCAATGGATTCTGTTAGCTACAGACAGAAATGAGAAAGAAGGTAAAGAAATGATCTGTAGTAAATGTAGCAAATGTTGAGGTAATCTTGAATAGAGAAATTATTAAGTACAAGATCTTTAATAAGTGTATTTCCTTTCCACCTGATGTAAACATTCCATAAATGTTAAATTAATCCAAATAAAATCTAAAAAAGTGGGGCATAGAAGGTTTAAATATAGTAGGTCTATTGTAGCTACCAAATCAATTCTACATAAGCAGACTTTCCTTCAAGTGTTTCTTTTTCAGTCTAGCTGCAAATTGTATTTGTTGGATGCATTAAAGAACAGCTAACAAAAAATATGAATATTTCTAATCTAGTGTAGTACAGTAGTACCTATGATAAAAAAGTGACTCCTGGAGTCAACCTTCATTCATTAACATGGAGTTAATGAGCTAAGTTTTATTACACCAATAAAAATGCTTTCAGTTTAAGAAAGAATTTCTATTTCCTAGAAAACAGAGTATATAAACCATATGTTGTAAATGCTTAATGCGAAGTGTTTATATCTTGATTTTATATTTTTATTGAGAATGATATCTCCCATCCCATTTGGATAGAGCAGTTTGCTCATTGTGCAGTTAAATGAAATAACTGAAGAACACAGGAGTTACAGGCTGGTGGCAGTACTATTACGGTGCCTAATATATCTTACAAGACACTGAAATGCTGCCTGTGGGGGATATGCCTAAGAACACATTTTCACAACTGTAACTCCACTTTTTATGTGTCTTGCCAATTTTAACTTTAACATATTTAGTAGGTTTTTAATTTCACTAGTTCATTTCAAAAATACAATGAGTTGATCGCTAATACAGAAAAAAACCCAAAAATTACTTGTGAAACTGAATAAATTACAAAGGCAACAAGGTTTTCAGTTATCAAACTCTGGGTATGTAGTTAGAAGTTGATCACTCAATCCTCATTTTTATGAATTGTTTTTATTTGGTTCTCTGCTCAAGATTTACAGAATGAAAATGAGTGACTTATATGATGCTTTAAATAACCTTTTTTAGTGTAAAAAGAAATTGAGGTAGAAGTTGAAAAATTGAAATATTTTTTTCAGTACAAAGGAATGTATTTGAACAAGGAAAAAGATGGTTATGGTTTGCATAATCTTCTGACACATGGATGTTGCAATGCAGAATAGTGTTTGAAGTTCTTTAACTTCTTTAGGATTTTGGAGAGTTATGTCTAATGATCCATCATTAATAATAAACATTTGAGCAGCCTTAAGGGTTTATTTGAACTCATGGAGAAAAAAGGCTGTTAAAAAATAAGTTGTAAAAAGGTAATTCAAGTAATATAAAATTATTCTCAGATCCAGATAATTATTTTTTTCTGTTTTTTTAATAACAGAGTTGTGTATTACATAACTCTTTCCATTTCAAAGCTACCTGAAATGAACCAGAAAGAATAGTCCTAGCTGACTATCATCTTAGTACCTATTTCCCCCCAGCACCATGCAGTTTCTTGCCAACTTGTGGCAAAGTTCCAAGGTTACAATTATATTGTTAGAGAAATAGAAGAAAGTGTCCTGTCAGTCAGCTATTAGCAAGAGATACCAGAAATCTTAAAAAACATTACATATTTGTACACTGGATTATGGAGCAGAAATAATCTGTTGCATTGAAGACTATAAATGCATACACTGACTTTTATTCTTTCTCATGAAAGAAGCAACTATGTTCTCTTAAAATAAAATAAAATCCCCCAAATAATGCTTAAATAATGTTACTACTGGAGCTGTTTTAGGTCTATTCTTTTTGCTATGCTGCCTCTGTCTTTTCTCAAGGTACTGTTTTTCTCATTTTGAATCTTTTTTTCCAGGGAAACAGGGAGAAGGAAATTGGAAAAAATAGCAAGATTAGTCTCTGAATTGGTTTAGCCACTCTTCAGAATATTTGTTGAGATGGACCCAGAGCACCTGCTACCTTGCCAGCCATAAAATAAGCGTATTCAAGTTCTTTTATTGGTAAATGAAGAGCTAAATGGCTGTTCTGTCAGTCTAGATCTCTAATGCAGCGTCCAGGTATGCAGAGTCACTAAATCTATGAAGATAACCTTCTCCTCCTATAACAGAAACAGCTTCACAGAGCCCATAGCAAAGCTTCTTTTTCAAAGGCAGAAAACTGGCAAACTTGAGAAGAGGAAGTCATTGGAATAGGAATGAGTGTAAAAAGGAAGGCTCCTATCAAGATGAATAGATTAATTGCTCACCTTAAAAATAGATGACTTTGAAACACATGAGATGTGCTGTCTGCATACATATCTTACAATGTAGAAATTTAATCCACATAAGGTTTAAATGACCCAAATCAAAGCCCTATAGGCAAAATCAGACCCTTCTTTACTAAAAAACAAAAATAAACTCCTGTGACTAAGAACTTATAAGAAAAATTACAGAAATGTAAGCAGGCATGATTGTAATGAAAATTTTGTTCTGATTAGTTAGAAACTTCAGCTAGATCATGAATACAGGTTGTTTATTTATTTGCTTGGTTTTACTGAGGAATTAACATTATCCTAAGTTGAACCTGTCATTCATTTTGAATAATCAGGTTTTTTTAAAATACCTTTTTATACTTTCTTCATTGAGTCAGTGAGTGCTGTTCTTTTAGTGAGATTTTTTTGTTTGTTTGTTTATTTCCCTGCAACTTCGCCTTTTCATGTTATTTACTGTGAGAATGTGACCTTATTCTGGGCCATGATTCTTTTGGTATGATTTTTATCATGGAAGAAAGGACAATATGTAATAGATCACAACATGATCAAGGTTATTTTCATGAAGATTATTTGCTGTAATTTTTCAGTAGCAGGCTAGTAAAGAAATTTTATGATTGCCATTAACCCTGAGCACAGGGTTATTTTATCCTTTCTGAATTGCTGAAAGAACTTGTAATGAAAATAAAGCCTTCTGCCAGGAGAAACTAGAAATGTCTGTTCATAAAATATGTTTAAACGGCTGATAAACTCTCAGGCTAAGACAGAGTAAACATGAATGACGTGTATAGTTATCACGTTCCTATAATTTATGGAGAGGGGATTGATGGACACAGCATTTCTCATCTGTTTTTTCTATGAATTCTAAATTGGACCTTGCTGAATTCTACATAAATACCTAAAACAAAAGGCTGTGTTTTCAGGCAGGCAAGTGTAGGAGAACTATTGGTCTTATCGGATGGCCATACACTTCAAGAAATTTACCTTACAATTCCAGAATCTAGACCTGTCTGTTCAGATATACTGTAAATATTCGGGTCCACCAGAAGCAGCATTTCCTTAAGCATTTAAAGATGTCAGAAGTATTTTTAATAATTAACAGAAGGTCTGTCAGAAAAATGAGGAATGTGTACTACCTAGGCTTTTTCATGTATTGACAGCCCAGATGTTACAGGAAATGAGAGAGCTCTTACTGGCTTAATTGGTCTGCTCTGATCCATCAAAATCTCTGTAGAGGATTACGAGTCTAATAACAATTCATTTTTTGAAATCTATTTGCTTGTAAAAGGTACAAAAATGAACAAGTAGGAGGTTGCTACCTTCTGTACATATTGGGTAAAATTGCAGCTAGCAGGGCATTGCTTTCCTCATCTCATTTATCCTCTGTGCTTTTAGCCTTGATGTGCATATAATAGTAGCTTCTTTTACTTTCAGCCTGATTTGGATTCCACATTCTCTGGGAATTATTCCTGATCTGCAGAGGTGTAAGGGAAAGAAAAATAGAACTGTAAGCCTCTTCTAAAAGAATCAGGGTCTTTTGGATATATATATATCTATATATCTATATCTATATCTATATCTATATCTATATCTATATCTATCTATCTATCTATCTATATATATATATATATTTTATTGGCAGCTGATGCAGATTCATTGGAGGGTTCTTTTTCCTTCTGTGCTTAGGACATAACCAGATAAGAATGTCTAGGCATAAAAAAATATTCTGGATTAAGAACAATGCCATTACAAAGGGGAAAGTGGTTCCAAGGTTATTCCTCCCTCAGGTATGTAACTGTGAATGGACTTAGTATTTTCTTGTGGAAGAGTCTTTTATCAAAACTGAGATACCACTGCAGAGTCAAGGAAACAACAAAAAAATCCTGTGAATTCTTCCAGATTTCAGATAAGTGCCATAGGTTATAGAACCACTTTATGATGGTAAGACCATTCTCTTTCAGAAGTATCTATGACTGTATATCTTGAATTTTGTACATATTGAAAAGTGAACAACAAAATTTTGGACAAAAGTAATGGTATAAATGTTGTTTGTAGATCTTAGGCCTTACCTGTCTCACAGCCAATCTCCTTAGTGGAACCTTGACCTGGGACCAACAGGCATTTCCCAGAGGAAGGAGCTGTCGGGAAATTTTCTCTGGCAGTACTCTGTGGTAGACTTTTTCTGGCCCTATGCGTAGCTCTGGGTTCTCTTTGGCAACTTCTCTCTGCCATCCCTAACTAGATAGTCAGATAAGTCTTTACCTTGGACCAATAGCTATGACTCACAAAGAAACGTTTCAGGGGAAATACCTTTTTTCAGCCTTCTTCTTTGGCAGGCCTTTTAGCCCTATGTATATGGCAGCTCTAGGGTATGTTTTTTTGTCAACCTTAATTCTATGCTGTCATCTGAACCTTAACCCAAGACCTATAAAAAGAATTTTCTGCAGCCCACCTCTTGATTTGGCAGACCCTTTTCAGCCTAACTTGGTAGCTTTAGGTTTTCTTTGTTTACAAACTTTAAGAAACATTGCAGGTCTTAATGACAATTTATAAAAGTATGTTTGGCAACTTTTATTCTTTTAGGGAAATTTATCAGTCCTTCATTGTTATGCTGAATGTGCTGCATGCTGAATAGGCAGGCTCTTAGTGCTACTCTTCTCAAATACTTGTTCTTGCATAATTTATTTTGTACTAAAATTCATTCTGAGGGGAGATAGTTACTTTTATGCTATGGAATTAATGGAAAGATCTGTCTAAACTCCCTTTAGATGAACTTAGGTGGCATCTAAAAGTCTGTTTAAAGACTATGTAAGGAAGATTGTATTCTATCATCTAACTGCTATATTCTCTCAATCCCCTGAAGTAGATGAAATACTTAATTTTATGGATGTTGCATTCATGATTCATACAGAACCAGAGTGCATAACAAGTATGTAAACACTTCTATATTTCACTTCAAGGAAGAAGTGGTCTCTGGTGATTTGAGTGAATATCACTGTCACATTTAAGAGCAAGTCCAACTACATTTTAAACTTGGAATTTAATAACAGATGATATCTTTCACTAGAGCACCTGTCAGAAAAAGATATATTTTCTTCTCTGTGTGAGGGGGGAAAAAATCACCTTTGCTCATTAGGCACATGCAGATTGTAATTTCATATGGTATGTCTGTTTTACTGGCAGATTTTGTAATGTGGCTGGAGTGATAAAGCTCACAACATAATTAAAGTGCAAAAATTTAACAATTTAAGCAGTTTTATTGCTTAAAACGCAACCTGAAGGTGTTTCAGAAATTCATGAGGTTTTCAAGTGCTGAGGGTAAAAAAAGAAGTATGGTAAAGCTACTTCATCTTGAAATATTCAGGAGAGGTAGAATACTAACCCATATGAGGGTGACTTCATTTTGCTAGAAAACCTTTAAAACTATTTATGATCAAAGTCTAAATATTAATGAAAGTAATAGGTTAGGAGGAAAGTGTTGACAAGCAGAAATGTTACTCGCAAAATTCCACAGTTCTGGAATTAAGGGGCAGTTCCCAAAACCACTAGGAAGTCAGTATGAGGTAGGTACCTTTCAGAAATTCTGTGGTTTTTTTTTTTCTCACTCCAGGAAGTTATGGAGTGTCAGAGTTTGAGACAAATTTTAGCTGCATTCAACGTAGGATTTCACAATTGGATATTTTACGTTCTGAAATGTCAAGCACTTTTACTTATGCTCTGGTTTGTTTGGTTTTATCTTAATTAAAGCAACACCTTTTCTGATAACACCTATCAAAAATTTCATCAAAATAAAAATATTATTTCAAAAATAGGAATAATCTAATAAGATTTAAAATTTCTTGTATTTAGACTATTAAAATTAAATTCCATTTCTGATCCTTTACCTCAGCAAATAGTGAAAATCAATGTAAGTGTTTCATTCTCCTATTTTTACAAACCAATGCCAGCACTTAGATAATCTTGTTATTGTTCACCAGGTCTTCCCTTGGGTCTCTTACGTAGACTTCATTGTGGTATGTTTTAGTTGAGACATCTAAATATGAGGCAGTCAGCTAGAGTTCTGCTGGAGGAATATGAACATCTTAAGTCTATTGGAAATTATTTTTTATTTTTCAGTAAAACAAGTCCAATTTTTAAAGATAAGGAAACATTTATGTTCTAGACCCAAACAATTAGCTCTAAACAGAAAATTGCTGAGAAATCATTTGGCTAAATTCTCTCCATGCAGTTTGCAAAAGTTCATGATGGAGGCAAGTTAGAACATAATAGGGAAAAGGCATGGTGGCTTTTGTCCCCAGAAAGGGATCGAGCTGCTCAGCCGAAGTTGCTCCAGAAAACTCACTAAACCTCCTCTACCATTAGGAAGGAGGAAATCAAGGATCCATCACCTTTTCTTCTATATTCTGAGCTTACGAAGTAGCTCTTTTCCACCTTCATCCTATGCAGGGCATCGTATGTGATCTGTTAATGAGGATTATATTGTGCAAACCCAGCATGCATACTCTTTTATGTGCACTTAAAACACTATTGATCGTAGAATTTTTAAAGCAAAAGATCAGAATAATTGCATACAGCAACCCGATTTAAATGATGGCACTGCAGTTTTCTGTGAAAACTTGTTCTGCTAAAGGCTCTGCTGTTGACAAGATGATTTCATTTCTCTTTGCAAAGAGAAGTTTACAAAAGTTTGACTTAGTAGAAAACAATACTTATTCTACTTCACTAGAGGCTTAGAGAGGATTTTATTTCATTTTTCTTTTCCCAAAGTAAACACTTTCCTCAGAGTGGTGCAGTCCATTATGAAAACAGCAGCGGAAATTGAGATAGTATTTACAGCAGGACCAATAAGGAGCTTGTCTGTACTTTTTTATCCAATCATGATTTTGGATTTTGGCTAGAAGAAAATAATTTTCAACTCAAATATATGTATAGTGCCTATGCAAAGAAAGCAGTAGGCTCTAATTATCTTTTTTAAGTTCCATTAAAACATAAAAGCAAGGGTAAACAAAAATATTAGAAAGAAACTATGCTTTGCAAGGGCACAGAACTTTATCCCTACCTGCAAGAAAGGCTTAGGAAATTGAAGGAATATTTTAAAGATAAGATTTCTGCAGTCGTGTGACCTCGGCTTGCCCCCAGTTCCCCATTTTCATTTTCCTAATTTTTTTTTTTCATTTTCCTAATTTTTTTTTTTCATTTTCCTAATTTTTTTTTCTTTATGTGCATTCTAACTTCAGGACACTGACCAGGTGAAGTGTTGCACGTTCTTGGGAGGAGTTTTACTTAAAGGTTTGAAAATATTTTTATTTGTTAGCTCCCTTTTTAATACCCCTCTTAAAAAAGAGTTATTGACAATAACCTTCTCTTGATAGGAATTCACTCACAGTCTCATTTTTTCATGTCTGCTTCTCATTGTGTTGCTTACTGTTATGTTTCTGTTGTAGAAGCCTGTCATGTTCACTGTGAGTGACTAAGATATAAATGATGGAGAATGGTTTGGGGTTTTTTTTAATCTCAGTAATGTTTCCAGTAAATGAATGGACATTTATATATTATATTAAAGTAAATTTCCAGCTATTTTGTTAAAATAGATCTCCTCATTCAAGATAAACCAAGGAAAATATTTAAGTATAAATTATGTTCTCTATGTATTTAATATAGAGGGAGATTTCCCTGTTTCATTTTGTGTGGCTCATTTCGTACCCTTTGATAGTATTATTTTCTTAGCTTGTGCTCCAATGAAATAGTAGGAAATAGCTGGTATTTAGACTTGCAAGTGTATCTTCCCAGAAACCTGTTAATTGCTGAGTGATGACCCTATGTGGTGAAAGCATCTTGATTTTCCATATTTTAGCCATTTTAAATTAACTGTTTGTTTCAGAGAAGGTCATATGTGTAACATAATTGTGAATTATTAGAAATAATTAAGCATTGGTTTATGTACTGGTAAACATGATATAAGGTAAATTTGTCTTCTCAAACTGTGGTACATTTTAAAGTTTCTTTTCATTGTTTATGTAGTAATTGATTTCATATTTTTTGTTTATTTTCTCCTAGGTTGTTCCTGATGATCTAAGTTTCACGATCATTTTACACAGAATGTCCATCTTTGATGAAAACACATAATTTACTTCTAGTAATGCTTATCTTTCTAGAAAATGTAAAAGATGGATTCATATACCTGGCTAAGCCATAAAATGAGAATTTTAATTTATAATTATTTGTGCTTTGGCTAGTTCTCTCTGAAATGTTAGGAACCAGAACTTAGTCCCAGGAGACATTTGTATATTTGATCTCAAATAATTTCAAAGCAACCTTTTCTTGTAGTAAAGTTAAAGCAGGTGATTTAATGTATTATTACTGCATGCCATGGAAAGTTTAATCTTTGTCAGTATACAGTGAAATAGCATATTTTTGTAGATCAAGAGCCTCAAAAGCCCTTGGGTCTCAGCTGTGGAATGGAGTTCCCAAATGGAATTACTTCCTGACATGATACTGCCTAACTTGCTTTCAATTAAAGTCTTCTGGGAATCGAGGCGCCTACAGAAAATTTGCATCTGTTTTATCACAGTTAGATGACCTGGCACATGTTTTGTACTCGAGTCTGGTCCAGATCCTCACAAAAGGTTCCTTAAGAATTTACTGAGAGGGGCTGCATTCAATAAGCCTCTTTGATACCCACAAGCACATGCTTGAATTCCTTTAGCTCAATATTGTTACTCCATTTTGCAGAGGTATGATAGTCTGAGATCTGCTGTCTTTCAGACCGTGAGAGATTTTACCCTAGTTTTTCCATATAGGTGAATGTAGAGCTGGAGGCTTTTGCTGGTTTATTTGGAAGCCCTTGCCATTTTTTATTGAAATTGTTCCTTTATGCCATGAACAATCAAATTATTGTTGGAGCAGAAGAAAAGCAAGCAAAACTGTTTGAAGGGATTTGGAAATTCTGAAGAGGCTGGTTCTTCAACTCATACTTCAAGACAAAGTAAATTTAAAATGGACAGATATTTTATTGAAAGCACAAATCCAATCTTCAGAATAGGTGTCCTTTCAATTATTTTTTTACCATCTTCCAGCAGCTCTTCTCCTTCCCATGTTCCATCTGCACAAGGTTGAGACATACTAAGAACTAATGTTCTTCCTGCCTGCCAAAATCTCTTATGAAAATCCAGTAAACAGTTGTTATTCTAGATCAGTTATTTTCAACTTTTTCTTACTGTATGAAATTCTTTAGAAAATTCACTTTAATAATTGTATGCAGCATGAGAACTTGCTTTTCTTTACATACTATGGATTTTTTGAGAGACACTTGGGTCATACCTTGTATTACCTATAGAAAAGATATAGTACTATCTGTAGAAGTAAAGTTGTTGCATCTTCATGGTTCCCCTCTGAGAATACCAATTCCTTTTAGATAGAAAACTGAATTTAGTTTTGTTTGCTACTTCACATGATCTGGATTCAGATTAATGATCTCTAAATAAGAAACTTCATTAATTACAAGTAATTTGGCTTAAATTCCACAGGGTATTTTTTTAGCAGAGAATGTCCAGGGCTAATGATTACTTCAGAGTAAATTATTTAATGTGAGTGTGTAATGCATACACTGTAATATATTTAGTTCTTCAGATACTCTGATTGTTAGCCTGAGATACTGAATAAAAGCAGTAAGCCAATCTTTAGAATATCTTTAGTTCTTTTCATAAAGACAAGCCATCTGCAAAGTCTATATATGTACGTATATTGTGGGAGTGGGGCGTTTAGAGGTTATATCTCTAGCAGTCTGGTTCACTTAAAGTTAATTTATTTTCTTATGAAACTTGATTCTTTTTCACAGAAGTTGAAAAAAAGATTAATTTCTATGATACATCATCTCTTCAAAGTCATAACCTGTGCTGCTGATTCATGAAATGATTACCATGCCTTCAAAAGTTCAATTAGCTCAATCTGAAATAGAATTTCCAAAGGCAGTGTTGTCCTTTGAGGTAATATAAATGTCAGAAAAAATGTACTAGTTGAATAAATACCATCCACTTACATACTAAGACTGCAGATGGATTATGGCACTTAAGCAAATAGATCCATATTGCAGAAAAGGTTGCAAATATGCCTTTCAACCCTGTGAGTTCTATCCAAGAAGAATCCATATTAACAAAAAATAGACTTGCAGAGTTCTAAAGTGAGGTACTTCTCTAAGTTACATATTTCTGTGAAAATTTTTCTGCTTTGAAATAATTTCTGCACTTGAATTAATTTATTTGCTGTTGCTTTTTTTTTTGGTGTGGATGTGTACTGTCAATATTCTTCTTTCTTAAGTTTCACTAAATTTCAAATTGAAATTCATGTAAATTGAGAACACAGTATTATTTCCATTTTGAAAGAGTTTAGCTTTTTTGGTACACAGAAGCTGTGGCATCCAGTGCAGCAGCCATGGATGAGGGCTAGGTTCTTCAACTTTGCACATTCTGGATACTCCTCTGGCTTTTATTTGCAGAGGTGACAATTGCATGCTTTGTACAATCTTCCCTTCTGTTAATCTGGTAATATAAAAATGGATTTAGGAGAAAAATAGTCACTGGAAAGGGAAGTTCATAAAGTGGTTAAACCTAGCCCAAGATTACTGTGTGTTTTCTGTTAAGGGGCCAGAAGAATATCCCCCAAAAAATTATGAGCTATGGTGACAACTGTGATGAATGAGGTGTGTATGCTTGACAGGTTTATATGAAGGATTTGAATGGTCTTGCATTGTGCAGCATGCAATATGTAACAAAGCTGGCTTTAATAGTTTGTCTACTGGGCCTCAAATACTTTCAGTAAGTTGTCACGACAACAGTTTCTTTTCGGAATATTTGTTCTCTCCTCCTGTTTGTGTTGTTCAGTAGCTAATGTGGTATGTAGGGTATACAGCTTACTGTAACAGATCCAAGGCATAAAAATAGTATATGTTAAGGCTTTCACAAAAGAATATGAACAGTGAAAAACAGACAGTGGAAGTCTTAAGAAAAAAAATAAATTTAGAAGCAGTGTGGTTATTGGCACTTTGATTTTTTTTGGGATATGTGATTTGGTGACACTGGATTCTCTGAATTCAATATACCTCATAGAATATCCTAAGAGCTTCCTAGGCACACAGTCACGCGCCCTGTCCAGCTGTTGTCAACATCTTGGTGTTCTTTCTGCATCAGACTCTAACTTAAGACAATGTAAAAACATTTAAGGAGACAGTAAGTGGAAAAAAAGCAGTATGTTCGGTGTTTTTGCGATCCCCTTGTTTCAGCCGTGTTCTGCAAACCCATGTATTGTAAAAAATATGCAGAAAATAACTAACATTGTATTTTGCTTCAGCCAAATTATGATATGAAGGAGCAGGTTGGGATTCCAACTTAAAGTTATGGAGCGAGGAGGATTAATTTAGTAGGGTTGCTCCTCTTTCTAGCATTAAATAAATCAAAACAATGGCTTGGGTTCAACATTCTCATTGGCAAAAATTCCTCTGTGAGCCAAAATGGAGAACAGGACAAACTGTTCATTTTCATTTCCTGTGCAGTGGAAATGCTAGTGGTATTATAAATCAGTTTCTGAAATCTGCTAGAACTATCAGGCATAATCCAAGCACTGCAACCTATTTTGAAACATCATTCTCTAAATGGCAGATTTAAATACTGTTCACCGTAATTTTTTCAATTTCTGGTTGATGTATCTGAGATGCAGAACTGTGATAATGAGTTTTATTACACAGAATCTAGTGTAACAGCTCAAGCATTTTTTCCAGGGCATAAGGGATGGATTGATGTGAACAGCTTGCTTTTAGGTTTAGTGTTGGAAAAAAGTAATTACAGTAATTTCACGAATACAAGCCACACCATTTTGACTAAAATTTTGGTCTGAACCCAAAGTGCGGCTTATAATCAGGTGTGGCTTATATATGGACAAAGAATGAAAAGCTGCTGTTTCAGTTTGGAGGACAGGTGGGTGTCTGCTGAGAAAGGCAGGAGCTTCTCTTTGAAATGGAGAATGTAAACCCCCTCCCTCCAAATTATTATAATTTTGAAATCAAG
>PYHW01009688.1:4019124-4037199 GCA_013186435.1 Turdus rufiventris
GCCTCCCGGGGCCCGCCTCCACCCGGCTGCCACGGCACTGCTGGCCCCCCCCACGGCTCACGGCTCACACTTCCGGGGTGGCAAATGTTGCAACTTTGTACTTCATATAAGGCGCACCNGACTATAAGGCGCACTTCTGGGTTTGGGGGGAAATTTTAGTCAAAAGGGTGCGCCTTATAGTCGTGAAATTACTGTATTTCTAACTTTGCTTTGCATTTAGAAGTATACTTTTCTTCAACTAAGAAGTGTCATTTTAATTGAAGTGTGAATAAGATACTGGCCCCACAGTTATCTGTGTAAGAACAAGGAAATTGGAGAAAGCTGTCAAACTGATTGAAGTTCAAAACTGTTCTAATGAATACTTTTATCCAGAAACAACTATTTTGTTTTATAAGAACTAAGAGCTGCTTTTTTTTATGTTCACAAATTAGAAACACTTCTGCCCCTGAGACTGAGACACTTTCTTGATAGGTCAATGCTATTTAAAGATCACACAAAGAGCTATCAAAAGAAACACATGAAGAAAGGGTATACATTTGACTCTTTACTGGAGGTTACCAACAACAAATATAGTTTATGTGGAACTTGTAAGGAATGTGATTGATTTAGGAGATTGGGCATTGAAAGAAAAATAGGAATACCTGAATGTGATAACACTTTGTGTTTAATAAGCACTTTGTGTGTCACAAGCAGCATTATTTGTAATTGGAAAAGTCATATTCTGAAGCCTTTAACTTAAGGTATTTTGATGTGACTTTCAGAGAGTCAGAGCTGAAAGATATGGAAGTGATAATGTACTTCACAACAGAAGTTATTCCCAGGATTTTGGTTATGCAACCACTTAAATGGGGTTTATCGGTATTATGAAATATATAAACTGTTAGTATTATTATTAATACTATTAATACTATTATTATTAAAAGTAATATTTTCCAAAATTAGTGGTTAGTAGATTTTTTTAAAACTAAAACCAACTATTAAGAATAAAATTTTATAATTTTCCAGTTGATCACAATTTAGAAGATAGAGGTACTAGATTTTTTTTGTTTACTAAAGTTATTTTAAAATTTGTTGAAAATATTTGGGAACATATAATTGCAAAAGTAATATCATGGTGCCCTTGTTTAATGCTGTGGTAACAAAAGCTTTAACTTTTCTTTTTAAAATATTACTTACCATTTTATGTACAGTAATTTCACGACCATAATACACACCGCACTATAAGGCGCAACTCCGGGAGTTGGCAAATTTCGCAACTATGTACATTATATAAGGGGCACTGAACTATAGGGCACACTTTTTCTTTGCAGCGAAGATCCGTGCCGCATTACAACAATGTAACAAATTAGTAACGGAATCTCGCGATTGTGGAGTTTACTGGCAGGTGCTCAATTTGCAAACATTTTTACAGATTGGTGTAGCCTTTAAATGCAGCCCCAAGCGCCCTCCCCATGCATGGGCAGGCCCCAGCACTCCTGCCCGCCCCTGGTTGGCGAGGTGGGGCTCGGGGAGGCCATGGCTCGTGGCAGCCAAGGCTCATACATTGGGGTTGCTGAGGTTCAGGGTGGCTCAGGGTGGCACAGCGCTGCCCGCTCCCTCTCTCCCTGTGCGGCTCCTGCTGGCTGGGGGCTGCCCGCTCCCGCCCGCCCTCACGGCTTGGCGCTCCTGTGGCGCCACCCCCTCTCGCAGCTTGGCTCACGGCTTGCACTTTTTTTTGCAGCGAGGAGCTGTGCTGTGTGAAGCAAATTAATGAATTACTGGCAGGTGCTCAGTTTGTAAACATTTTTCACAGATTGGCGTAGCCTTTAAATGCAGCCCCAGGTGCCCTCTCCACGCCACCAGCCCAGGCACTCCCGCCCAGTGCTGACTAGTGCTCAGCTTGCGGCTCGGCCTCCATAGCGGCTGGCGGCTCCTTCCCCCCACACCCGGGCTGCAGTTGCCTGGCAGCTCCTTGTTCCCCCCTGTGCCCGGGCCGCGGCCACCACCACCTGGCAGGTCCTCATTTCCCCTGTGCTCAGGCCACGGCCGCCACTGCCCAGTGGCTCCTCATTCCCCCCGTGCCCAGTGTTGCCTGGTGGCTCCTCGTTCCCCCCACGCCCAGGCCATGGCTGCCACTGCCCAGCGGCTCCTTGTTCCCCCCCGTGCCCAGACCACGGCTGCCGCCACCTGGTGGGTCCTTGCTCCTGCCGCTGCTGCCCGGCGGCTCCTCGTTCCCCCCGCACCCGGTGCCACCCGGCGGCTTCTTCTTCCCCCCGCACTTGGGCCACTGTCGCTGCCACCCGGCAGCTCCTCGTTCCCCCGGCACTGCCCATCAGCCTCTTCTTCCCCCCCGTGCTGGAGCCGGGGCCAGCGGCACCTCCCTCGCTCCCTGTGCGGCTTCTGCCGGTCGTGGCCGCCTGCTCCCGCCCCCCCTCACAACTCGGCACTCCCACAGCACTGCCCCCCCATTGCGGCTCACACTTCCGGCTTGGCAAATTTCACAATTTTTACATTATATAAGGCACACTTCCGGGTTCGGGGGAAGATTTTAGTCAGAAGGGTGCGCCTTATAGTTGTTAAATTACTGTACTCTCAGCCATGTTCTTTCAGCTTTTAACATTTTCATTTTCATTAATTAATTTCATGAATCATTGCATACTTTTTAATTCTGCATTTTAGGATTTCAGTGTTCTTAGGTTGTATCAGTACCAGAGACATCTGTATCCTTCATTGATAAAGTAAATGTAGCAGCAGACTTAAGGGTGGATTTCTGATTAATTAATGCATTTTCTGAGATTGAGACATGTCAGACTGGATAGCTCCTATTGTCAGCTGTTTTCCTACTCTCATCAGGTTAAAATTGAGGTTTTTTGGTATCATTTGTATATAATGACTTTAGATTTGATTTTGAATTCTCTGGCATCAATAATTGTGTGAAACGGAGCATTGGATAATGCTACAATCCAATGAAGTCTGGATTAGTAAAGTATTGGAATGAAATATAGTGTATGCAGATTCTCTTTACTCTTAGCCTAGTGAAGCAGTCATGAGACAGGTGCTTCCTGTGTGTTTTATTAAACCTGTAAAGTAGGCATAACTATGCTAATGCAGCTAGTGTGTGTGCATTAGATGTTTAAAGCACTGTAGGAGAGAAGTCACTGTTAAAGGCACGATTCCTATGTTATCTCTCTTCAGTCTAGTCTGGGAAATCCCAATCTAACTGCTGGAACAACTGCAGTCTTTTGAATAATCTGAACTTTTAACTTAACATGTATGGTTTTTTTGTTTGTTTTTGTTTGTTTTGCCTTTTTTTGTTAATTTGTTTTATTCTGTTTTGGCGGGTTTTTATTTTTGGATTTTTTCATGGGGGTTCGGGTGTTCTTTTTTTTATCATGAGTATCTTGTTTTATTTCAAAAGGAAGAAGTAGCTCCGTTCTTTCAAAGATGTATATGTATATGTGTATATGTAGTATAAAGAAAAAGTGGTATACTTTAAAAGCCTTATGAAACAAGTTAGATCAGTAATCTAAAAGTGGTGTGTAAATAAACACTTACCTGTAATCTAAAAGTATAGTAAGATAAAATATACAGGTGTTAACTCACATTTCTAATTTTTAATTAAATTTTAATTTAAGATGATTCCCTTTTTCTGAAGTTCTGTCTGCACACTAGAAGTGGAGTTATGGAATTAGGAGGACTGGTCAACTACAAATTAGTGAAAGACTGATATCATCCAGTTTTGAGTGAAAGCATTAATAAAAACTTTAATATGCTCCTAGTAAGCAGGAATAGTAATATGAAATTAATTTCTTCTTAATACTGAAGTATTGTTCTTCTGTTGCAAGCAATGCTAAGGTCCTCCTTGATCCTTCTAGTTTGTCATATTACTGAGAATTACTGCCCAAAAAGATGTATTTGACCTTACCTTATGTTGGTGTAGTAGCTGCCAGCATGCCAAGGTTGCAGCAAGGATTGACAGGGCAGTAAAAAGAACTAAACTCTCTTACCACAGCAAAACACAAGACTGTAGGACAGCAAATACTACTGTAAAGAGAAACTGAGTAGAATTTCTGTTTACACATCATAGAATCTTGGATTCTATTTCAGGTTTTACCAGCTTGGGCAGAGAATGTCTCCAGCCACATTACTGGGTAACTGTACTGTAAAAGACAGTGGCTGCTGTTTTCAGGGACTTGTCTAGTATGAGCAGGAGAATAAAGCCAGTGTAATAATAAGAACTAAAGTAGTATGTAATACCACTGTAAAATACCTCCCTATTGTAGACAGCCAATTCGCCCGGAAGATCTCGAGATGTACGGGAAGATAGCACCCCACCCCCTGTCATAAGTTAAGTCACGTGGGCACACCGCAGTTATATAAGCCGGTGCCCACAAAAGAATAAACGCATTTCACCGTTCACCACATTGGTGTTGACGTGTGATCTGTCCGGTAAGTTTGTAAGTGCGCCGAGGTCTGCTTTCGAACCGGGTCGTCACTTGCCTTAGCAGGTCTAAGGCAACACCTATTCAGTGAATTGTGTGAAACTAAATCTTCTTTGGTACCTTATCCATAGACTAAAAGCACACCAGAAAAGAAACATTAATAAACCATAGCAAACATAATGAAATAAGCTTTTTTTTTTCCTTCATGAAAGCATAATTTTTTGAACTATACTATTTATATAAAGTAGAACATGTCTAGACATGGAATGAAGAGAAGTTTGCTTAGAAATATCCAAAAAGTAGGTCTGTAATCTGAGGTGTGTGAGAGCTACATCCCCATTTCAAATCAGTAGGTATCAAAAAAACCCTGAATTTCTGACGTCTAGAGAGAAATTGCTTTATAAAAATTCTGTCCATGTCTTGAATGGAAATTTTAATTAGGTTCTGGATGCCAGTCTTGTAATGTAAGATATAGTATATACAGAAGCACAGAAGCTTCTTGTACCAAAACATTTAATTGGTTTTTTTCATAATAACTGTGACCTTTTCAAATAATTTTAAAATTAGCTTCTTGGTTTCTACATTTTATGTCAGATTATATATAAAATCTGTTGATCTGCTTTGAAGTAAGTCATGCATAATTTAGTAACAAAACAAATAGACTTCATTATACTCTTTAAAATCTCAGCAGTTTTAGCTCATGTCTGATGTGCATAGGTACTGCAGTCACTAAGAGATGCCGCAGTTAGTGTTCTATATTGCATTTCACATGAATCTGTACAATTCTAAGGGAACAGTAAAATACATAGTACATGCCTATATTATTTTCCATGAAACATGTGTGTTGTAACGTGAATCTCCTGATGAATCTGGTGAACAGTTTCTCCCTTTGTAAATTAATGGGAAACAAAATAAAATCCTCCCTACAACTTTTATGATCCATATAGTGACTAAGATGTAGACTACACCTAGTTGTCGTTGCATTTCATGTAATGAAAATGCATTTCTTTTCTATCTAATTGAGAATTGGGATAGCTTTATAAGTCTATTTTGGTGTCCCTGAGGGCATTGCCAATGAAAATGTAAAATTCACATGGTTTTCATAACTCTCTCCTAAGACCATATTTTTGTCTTGGAAGTAGCACAGTGTAATATGAGATACAGCAGTTGCCAAGGTAACTGTTCTTTTCTTATTTCATAGCAACAGGTGAATGGTTGCCTGGATATCCACAGTAATTTTATGGGGCTCTAGTAATTAAAAAAGGATGTACACATTATTTTCTTTGCGTTTTTCTCACAGAAGCTTTAACGAAAAACCCAAGGTACATGATAAGCATGAAAATATTATTCAATATTAGTAAATAATTACTCTTTCTTTAGTGGTGTGTTTTTAATATGAATATTTTAATACTGTTTTAAATGCAGAATATTAGACCAAAATATTTTTTATCCTATGATAGTTCTATTCAAAAGAACTTATTTTCTGATCCTTTTTTTAAGTCTTGGTTTGCTATTTCAAAATCCTTCAGAAATTTAACTAATTAACACGGTATTTAAGGATGGCACTAATGAAACAAATTGTCAACTGCAATTTCTGGGATTTTTTATTGCACTTTCCTTCTGTGAAATCAGTAAGATGTTTGAAAATAAGACTGGTCTCTCATTCTAATTCTGCTGCAGCATTCTCCTGAATTTAAAATGAACTACAAAGCAAAGATGTGTTCGGATTTTATGGACTTTGAGAAGACATGGGAAAGTTTTCATGAAATGTGACGTAATAATTATTTTCTGTGCTGAGAACATAAGTCTTCAGTGTGTCATAATTACAGTAATTTCACGACTATAAAGCGCACCCTTTGACTAAAATTTTCTCCCGAATCCGGAAGTGTGCCTTATAGTCCGGTGTACCTTATATAATGGACAAATTTCGGAAATTTGCAAACCCAGAAGTGTGAGCTGCGAGCTGTGGGGGGAGTCAGCAGGGCCACGGCTGCTGGGTAGAGGCAGAGCGGAGAGGTGGTGGGCAAGCCCCAGCCCCCTGGAGACGGGGCGGAGCCCTGGCAGGCATACCCCGGCCCCAGAGAGGCAGGGTGGAGCGGTGGCGGGCATGCCCCAGCCCCACTGGGTACAGGCAGGCCCAGGGGCCCATGGCTGCTGGGTTGAGGCGGGGCCTCGGCCAGCAACCGCTCGGGGTGAGCTGGGGGCGGATCGTCTCTGCAAAAAAAAAGTGCGCCTTATAGTCCGGTGCACCTTATATGATCTACAAAGTTGCAAAATTTGCCGACTCACGGGGGTGTGCCTTATAGTCTGGTGCGCCTTATGGTCGTGAAATTACTGTAAGCAGAACTATTCTGTATACTGGAAATCATGACATTCTGAGAGATTTGACATAAATCTTGAGGGTTTTTAAATACCTATAGGTTTTTTCTTTATGAGCACTTGCTGTCTGAAAAGCAGAATTAGTGCTGGGAATGATTCTTTTAAAGAGGACTGTGAAACTGCATTATAGCAGAAGTTTAATCTGCTTTCTTTCAGTTGCTGAAATTAAATGGAAGGTTTGTCATTGTGTGGGATAGACAGTTCTTGGATCAGAAGTAAATTGCTTTATCTCCTTAAAAAGTGGTTGGAGAACAAGTACATTTGTTTTCGGCATCCATCTTAGCCAAGACTACCATCTGACAGGTAGACTCAATGTCATGACACCACTGTAAACGTTAATGTTTTGTTTTGATAGCCTTGTCAGACAATAGTACTTACTTAAGTAGATCAGACTCTTAGAATTAACAAAACTACTGTAATTCCCAATCTGAGGACACATTTTTACTGAGGCATGTAACTTCAAACAGTTGTGATTGTTGTTTTCTTCTCTCTTCATGTCACGTGACACTAAATTCTGTACCTCAAGTGAATGACAGCAGTGACTGAAAGCACAGGTCTAAGGTTCTGGATTGACTTGTAAATTACCTGAAGTGCAGCAGTTTGTAACAAATAAACCTCCACAAGACTTCTGGAGAAGCTTTCATTAAAATTATTTTTTAATGTTTAATTATTGAAATAAATTTTTCTCTCTTCCTATAAAGATATCCAAATTCAAGTCTGCTATTAAACAAAGGTGAACCAAAAGAATATTAATAGAGCTGCTAATAATTTCTGAATAATAGGAAGAAAGTGCCTTATTGATACATATTTATTCCCTCTGGTTCTACATATCATGTTTTTAATTTATAATGTCTTGCAATAGTGGTGGAACAGATTGGAAAATACTGTCCTTTTAAGCTGACAAACTAGTACTCCTGTTTATTTCAGTAGGGAAAAACTGACCTTTCTTCAACAATACCCTTGAAGTTTGCAGCTTCAGTACAGTTAAATATTAAAAACAAAACTAATACAGCCACACATAAAACAAACAAAAATTGATGGTACTTAGATCCTCCTAAAGTTGCTTTTCTCTGTGGTAATTATATTATTTTCTCCCAGCTTCTTCTAGAAGCTGTGCCACGCATGTATTTTCTTCAAAGTTACTATTGTTGCAGACATGAATAACCAAATCATCCATGTATTGTGTTTTCAAAATTCTTCTTAGTTTATAGAAGAAAAGGTTGGCACTTTCTGGAGTCTAGAGAATATCTTTGAAAGGATTCAGTGTTATATTTGAATGATAGAAACAGTGAATTTAATTTTTTTCTTAATTATTATGTTAAAGGTTTGGTGCTTTTTGTGTATGAAGAAGTGGCAGAGCAGATGTAATATTTACAAAAAGATTAGTAACATAGTAATATTTGAAAACATGATTATATCATGTGACATGAGTGATCTTTACAAATTGTTAGAAAATCATGTGTTCTGCAGCAAACGTCTCAGTATCTCACTTTATCTAATCTTCTTGTGTCTGATTTTTGATAACTACAAGGACAGGTGGAGGTCACTAGAGAGCAACTGCTTGAACAACTTCTTTGCAGAAGAGTAAAATTATATATGTAAAGCTTTCTTAGGCGAGTTGTTTCTTCCTTAAAATATGAGTGAAAAAGTTTTCAGGCTATGGATTGAATTTCTGTCTCTTGATCAATAGCAAATCAATATCACATCAATTAAAAATATGTCTGAACATCTTTTAAATTTTTTATAGCGTTTCTGTGCAGCTGCTTATGTACGCACTTTTTTTTTCATTATTGAAATGATACAGAAGTAATTTTACTGGCTATAATTCTTCCAAGGTAAGTTAGTTTGAACAGGGGGAAAAAACTGTGAGAAAACAAATGCTTAGACTCATGCAGTCAAGGAGCAGAAATGTATCATTTGCTCTGATTTAGCTAGAGGAACTAAAGTAGTCAACAGAAGTGAGTCCTGTGAGTGAAGAGGCCGGTTAAAATAGATTTTAGTTTGTTTTGGGTAATGAATGGCTATACTGAGGTGTTGAATTGCATGTTTAATGATGGATTGAAGCGAGCCCTGTGAACATCAGCAGTCCTAAAACCTATTTCTAGAAATAAGCTGTGTATGCTATTTACCAGGCAGTGGGAGCCCAGTGTGTGTGTTTGGGCTTCACTGCACTGTGGCAGCAAATAATGTTATGGACTGTGAGTGAATTACTGAGTCTTATAATGGAATTTGTCAATGTAACTGGTTTTGAAAATAATGGTTTTAAAGAATGTGTTTGAAATGAGTAAAGTTTTTCCTATTGCTTATGATGCACACTTAAAAACACTGATTGGGGGGGGAAAAAAGGGTTAAATCACAGTTTGCCCTTGTGTTGGTCCAAATGGCCATCACAAAACAAATGCTGGTAAAAATCCTACTTTGAGTTATTTTGACAACATAAACAGAATTTAGGGACTTAAAAACTGAATGTGTGCAAATGCTCCCCAGAATAATGTAAAACTTCATCTCCAGCTTTCAGTAGGCATTCTCAAGTTCTGTGTTGTGGCTAAATACATTCCAGGCATTTATGAGTGCAGATGGTGTTTTTAACCAGCTGTAGCACTGTGATGTAAAAGGAATTCCTTGTAACATAGAAGGGCACCTCATCAGCTGAGGGGAATGCAAGGAGAAGTGATCTGAATGAGCCCACAGAGACATCTGTTACAGTCATAAATATATATGAGTCTGTTCAGCTGTATAGAATTAAAATTATGTTTCAATAACACTTATTTTAATAAGCCATAAAAGAGATTGCATTGCAAATTATAGATGCTGACTGAATTTTAAAGTCAAACTAAGGCTTATTTTTGTGCTGCATTTTCACTTCAAGATAACATTGTGTTTCCATTTATTGCAGTTAGAAATAAAGCAATTTGGCAAAGAAAGTAACAGGCTTGCCCTTTATTTTTTGTGAAAAGTCAGAGTTTTGGCTAGAAATTATTAATAAATTTGAAATATATTTTATATATTACTCTTCACTTAAGAAAAAAAAAAAGAACCTATCTCCTCTTTATCCAAGTGTAAAGTCTCTTTAACATTCCTGTCATCTTGGAAATAACAAATATGGCTTTTTAAAATAAGCTCATTGTCTTCAATGGTTAATGTATTTAATTAACTTATAGATTAGGTCAATTGTTTTACTATACTTACAGTCTTAGAGAGCTCTTTTCAATGCTGATAAGGTCACAATGAGTTTCTATGCACTTGACAGACAAAAAAGATAATTAGTCCAACGCATATCCAAAGGATGGGATTGTTTTCTTAAGTCTTAATGGCAGAATTCCCATTCACCTAAATAGGACAAAATTTCAACCTCTTTTCATCTCTTATATTTCTTACCTGCAAAATAACTTTCTTAACATGCTTTCAAAGCTGTGCTTCTGTCAATCCCCAGTAATTTTTCTTTCTGCTTTTTGTTTTCCAGAATGATTTTGTGGTTTAACCCTGGCCAGCAACTTTAACCATACAGCCACTTCCACTTCTCCCCTCTCCCCACCACTGTCATGAGGGGAAGAGAATTGGAAGGCTAAAAGTAAGAAAACTCTGGGGTTGAGATAAAGACAGTAAAGAGCAAAAGCTGTGCACACACAGAGCATGAGGAACTTCCCATGAGCAGGCAGGTGTTCAGCGGTGTCCAGGAAAGCATGGCTCCATTGTGTGTGGTGATTACCTGGAAAAACAGGTGCCATCACTCCAAATGTCTTCATGTTCCTTCTTTCCTCAGCTTCATATGCTGACCATGATGTCAGATGATATGAGATATCCCTTTGGTAAGTTGCGGTCAGCTGTCCCAAATGTGTCACCTTATAGCTTCTTGTGTACCCACAGCCTCCTTGCTGCTGGGGTGGTGTGAGTAGTAGAAAAAACTTTGACCAAGTATAAGCACTGCTCAACAGTAAGTGGAACATGCCTGTATTGCCCACAGTGTTTTCAGTACACGTCCAAAACACAGCCCCATACTAGCTGCTGTGAGGAAAATTCATTCTATTCCAGCTAAAATCAGCATAAACGGGTAATTATGGTCTTTTCTCAAGTTGACTATTTGCGTGCCCTCTTTAGAGTGGTGACCTCAGTTTATGGTAATTTTTTTCCATTATTCTATTATAATTTTGTTCTACAGATATAGCTTACTCTGATTTCCTGTTGCAAATCCTGTTTCCATCTGATCATCTTCAAGCAACTATGTAATCCATGCCATAACCAATCTATCTCAGTACCCTAATCAACATCTATTTAAATGCAACACAGGTTTTATGTATGTCTGGACTTGTCAATTTAACTGAGATCATTTGGATTTATTGGAAAAGTTCAAATACTGTTACACTGTCAATTTAAAATACAATTCCTGAAGTAGTCTGAAGAATATGCAAATTGATATTTAGCACTTAAATTTTTTAAATAACCCATTTAACCATAAATAATGTCATTAATACTTGAAGAGCAGATTACATACACTAATTTCACGACCATAAGGCGCACCGGACTATAAGGCGCACCCCCGGGAGTCGGTAAATTTCACAATTTTGTAGAACATATAAGGCTCACCGGATTATAAGGTGCGCTTTTTTTTTGCAGTGAGGAGCCGCGTGGCGTGCAACAAAGTAACAAATTAGTAACAGAATCGTCCCATTGTGGGTTTACTGGAATGTGCTCAATTTGCAAACATTTTTCACAGATTGGCGTAGCCTTTAAATGCAGTCCCAGGCACCCTCCCCAAGCTGTGAGCCTTGGCACTCCCGCCTGCCCGCGGCACCGACTGGCAAGGCGGGGCTCAGGGTGGCTGCCGCTTGTGGTGGTCCAGGGTGGCTCGAGGCTGCCCGTGGTCTGGGTTGGCTCGGGGTGGCCACGACTCACAGCTTCTTGCATGGGGCTGACGCTGCTCTGCTTTCTCCCCGTGTGGCTCACGTGGGACCAGCTCCACCTCCTTCTCTCCCCGTGTGGCTTGTCCGGGACCGGCGCCGCCTCCCTCTCTCCCTGCGCAGCTAGCATGGGGCCGGCACCGCTCTGCTCTCTCCCTGCGTGGTTCGCATGGGGCCAGCACTGGCTCCCTCTCTCCCCGCATGGCACCTGTCAGTTGTGGCTGCCCCCTCCCACCCCCACCTCGTGGCTCAGTGCTCCCACAGCACCGCCTCCTCATTGTGGCTCACACTTCCGGGATGGCAAATGTCGCAACTTTGTACATCATATAAGGCGCACNGGACTATAAGACACACTTCCGGGTTTGGGGGAAAATTTTAGTCAAAAGGGTGCGCCTTATAGTCGTGAAATTACTGTACTTGATTAGCAACGTATTAGAATTATTTCAGAATATTTGAATAGTGATTTCAATGAAACATTTAAATGTATTAACCTTTTTACTCTCATTTAGGAAGAATACAATAATGAAAAAATTGATAGTCTGAAATTTGTTTGTGCGCACTACTCAGAGAGAAACTTGGATGATTCCTGGTCCTGAAGGACAATTTCTGTCAGGCCTTGTTATGCTTGACTTGTATCATCCTTGGGAGCTGTTCTGTCAAATTGGTGATTATTTGATATATATTTAATTTCTCTTAAGTAAATTTGTCCAAACACATGCATCATGTGCACACATGCCTGCTTGTATGCTAAGAAGATGAGCAGAATGGGACACTGGAGATGTCAATCCATGTTTTAGTAGTTGTCGCTGACTATGCTGATAGGCATCTTCAGCTTGACTGCACCTTCTACTAACATTCACTGGGTCCTGCCTCAAGGTGGAGCTGTTATATTTGCAATGGAGATGAAGACTTGAAAAGCATTTTCTTCCCCCAAATGCTGTTTCTGATTTTAATAGATGTATGAGTTATATTGGTAAAAAAGAATGGAAAAGCAATTTTTCTCCCCCTCAGCAAAAGCTGGAGTCCCCAGTGTGTCATGCAGGTAGATGGGCCTACAACACTGACTTTTATTCAATCCGACATCACCTTTTGTAGGTTCAGGAAGATGCATACCTTTCAATTACAGTAGGTATCCAGCAGGATTATGACAATGTGCACATTCCAGCTGTCAAAAGCAGTGCTGTTCTTCTTGTGGCTCTTTGTAATTGGGAATGTTTTCCCAGAAGACAGTTATGCATGTGTGTATTGTGTTCTAATTAAAACTATATGAGACAGTTATGGCAGGCTGTCAAATCAAGGGGATGCTGGATATATTTTAGTCTCCATGCTATAGTCTAAATAATCTTTTAAAGACTCTATTCCCTCAATGTGCTAAATAAATACTGAATGTTTTATACTAATAGGCCTTTGATTAATGTGTTCCACATGGTTTTATTGCTGGAATGAGACCTTCTTGTCACTAAATACACAATAGTGACATGAGGTCATCTCAGCATGAAGAAATGCATAAATCTCATAGATTAATGAAATCAGTTTATTGTGAAATTTAGTTAAACAGGAATACTCTAAAATACAGGCTGGGGGCTCCGTGCTGCCGTCCCTGTGGCTTGGGGAGAGGCAGGCGTCTTCTGTCCCCGCCTGCTGCTGCGGGAGCAAGGGGGCTCCTTCCCCTCCTACCACCGCCACCGTGGGTGCTGGCGGGCTCCGTGCCCCCCCAACCACCGCGGAGCAGCACCGGGCCGGGGCAAGTGAGCCTGGCTACGGCGGCTGCCGGCCCTGAGAGGCCCCACTGAGCGGCGGTGCCAAGCTGAACCACCTGGCCCCGTCAGCAGCACCGAACGAGCTGAGCCCTCACGGCCTGAGCCCTCATGGCCTGAGCCGAGCCAGTAAACTGCCATCCCGTGATTCTGTTACTAATTGGCAACTTTGTTGCACACGGGTCCTCGCTGCAAATGACAGAGCAGCTTATAATCAGGTGCGGCTTATGTACGAACAAAGAACGAAATGTTGCCGACACCTGGAGATGTGGCTTATAGTCAGTGAGGCTTATAATCATGAAGTTACTGTAAATCTTGGTAGCAAACTTAAGGAAAATGAGAGAAGTCCATAAATACTTAATCTAGTCATCTGTGACCTCTCAGTTTAATATTATGAATGTCTATCTCAGGTGGATTTGTGGAAGTGATGTTCATTTCCTGGCTATTTTTATTTCTTTCAGTGAGAGTATGTCTTGATTTAAAAGACAGGTATCTGCTAGGGAAGACAGGAACTTCCCTGAGACTGGAGAATGTAAACCCCCTCTCTCTGAATTATTATAATTTTGAAATTAAGGGGCTCTCAGGCAAATATATGAGGATAGGAATAACAGTTCTTTTCTAGTATGTATAACAAGACAAATGAAACAGCAACAACTATGGAATTAATAACAAACAGAAACAAGGACCCTGTGGCAGCTTTTTCAGCTGAGATGGCAAAGGAGGGAGGGGAGACTTTGCTTCACAAAGCCCTGGGGCAGTCAATCCTGGTGCCCCTGCAGGACCCTGAAGAGCACTAAGCTGGAATGGCAGGAATGAGCAAAAGATCCCGGTCTGGTGGACGAGATGTATCAGAAACTTGGCGGCAGCAGTTGGAACTGCTGGAAGTCCAGCAGGGCAGAGCGAAGTGGGGCTACAACATAGAGAAACCCAGAGTGGTGCTGAAGAAGCACAGGGGTTGGGGCAGCGGCAGTGGTGGTCCAAATGCGAGCAGGACCAGGAGAGGTGGGTTCAGGATTCCTGGGTACCCGAGCAGATGGTGATAAGTCCCTCTTTTAGTGAGGTAGGTGTTAATAAGGTCCCAGGTCAGTGGCTGCTCTCACAAGCAGAGGCTTCACCCCACATAGGAGTGTGATATATGTTGTTATAATTCTTGTTTATATATAAGAAGGTTGTATAAAATAAATAAAGTAAGAAAACTTTTCAGCCACTGCCACCTCACCTAGAGCCCTAGACAAAGGCCTTAATTAGCATATTAAGAAACCTAACTCAACCACCCTGAAACAACCAGACGGGAAAGATCATCGATGTGGAACTTGTCAAGTACCACATATCAGACAGCCGATCACCTCCACCAGTTCCCCCGCCCGGTTCCTGTAAGCAGCACTCCCAAGGAAAATAGCACTCCCAAGGAAAATTACACATCAATACAGAGCAGACACAGCCCATCGACGCTCAGGAAGGACTTTTGTCCAGGGCAGCACCAGGAAAAGGATTTAATCTAAATATGAGAATCCGCAGCAGAAACAAAGGAAACTCTCGCCTCAGGCCAGAAAGACTGTATAAAAGCTGGATTCCCCGGGATGGCAGTGTGAACACAGGGGGATCTGATGCAATAGAGGTCAGATCAGCGTTTGTGATCACTCAGCACTGATTTCCTGGGCCGGTTCTGTCCGGTTTCGTTTGTGGTTTCCCAGGACCATATTTTCCGTCTCAAAAATAAAAATTGCTGGTTTGCTATTTAATTCGGCTTGATTCAGTTATTATCTATAACAGGAAGAAGAAGCTCCGTGCTGGATTGTGGCGAATTCCTTTTCCCAAGCAACAACAGCAAGCACGCTTCCTTCCTCTGAAGCTGCAGCACGAGAGAGAGGTAGTAGCTGCCCCATGTCCTTCTTTTACCTGGGCCCAGACAACCCTTTGTTTCCTCAAGTACCCATAAGTACTAGCAGTCAGCAATTCCCAGCAACTCATGGGAAAAATTCTATAGGTAGGAGGGAACAAAAGAAAAGAAACCTGACCTTCAATAGAGTATCTTTAGTCTGGTGACTTGAAACATTGACTACATAATGCATTTCTAAAACTTTTTTCTTCAGAGTGTATGAAAGGGATTGGGCCAAGCCTGTCTCTTAATAGGTGTAACAAATGACCTGCTTTTGGTTAATTTTGTGTGAAGTTTGCTAGAAGTAAGAAGAAATTAAATTAGGCCCCGAATATCTTATGCAACCTGAATTGGGAGCAGGTCTGGGGGACTCTCTGATGGGCTGGGTACAATGTGCCCATTGGTGAGGGGTTCACGCTTTGGAGCCAGTATTGCACTTTGGAGCCAGTATTCTATACGAAGCTAAGTGGCATCTTTTTTGTTAAGACACTTGTTCACCAAAAAAATGCAGCTTCTAAATGCTGACAGTATTGGTAAAATGGGATTCAATTAGCTTTGCCTGGCACAAGAATGGAAAAAAAGAAACATTCTTGAATGGCAAAACAATTTAGTGTTCTAAAAACCAATATTTTTTATAATTTGGGCCTAGACTGGGAGCATGGACACTTGAAGATAATGCACAAATCTGAGGAAAAATTCCTTATTTATATTCAAATCTTGGTGTCAATGGATGCTATTTGCATATTAATGATGAATGGTTTTGTCTATTTTGTCCAATTACCTCCAAGTATTTTATTTTTTTACTTGTTACTTAGAACTTTTTTTGTGCTTCTAATACATGTATTGATTCATGCAGGGAGACAATTCACTTCAGGTAAGCACCCTTCATCACTGGGACAGACTGGTAAAAAACAACATCAACACTGATTCATATCTTAGTAATGTAAATGATAATTATGCTTTAATTCTAAACCTAGTTCTTCTATCAAAAATTACTGGGATGACAGTAGTTCCAGCTGGTTGAAATAAGTTTTCCCTAAATCATACTGGGCCTGAAATACGAATAAGAAGGACTGAAAATTGTGATAGTTTGAGCTTTTTTTTTTTTTTTTTAATTGTTTGTTTGGGGAGCTCTTACTGAGGAGGAGTTAAACTGTGTTTTGCCTAGTGATTTGCAGAATATTTAGGGACATTTTTAATACCCTTGATGAAAACAGATGTTGAAATTCTCTGCTAACAGGAGTCCAAGGTATTTGGCTGTGCAGTTAGTTCTCCAAATTTACTTGTGTGTTTTCTATGTGTTTTAGGTGCCCCAGGTGCAGTTTTTGAGTAATTTTGGTTCCCACCTCATATGCTATTTATAGTTCTTGGATGGTTCATGTCTGTACTGAGAAAGATAATTCCTTATAGCAATATTTAAAACTGATTGGAGGCTGTATGAAACTCAGAGCACAGTTTTGTCAGTTTATCTTAAGTTGGTGAGAATTAATTGCTTTCAGACTGAGAAGCAACCCAACACAGCCTTGGCAGTGTCAATACAGTCAGGAGTGTATTGCAGGATGATGATTATTTATTGTTGTTGTTGTAGTTGTACAATGCATGTTTGAGTGCTTCCTCTTTGTTTTGTAGGTAAGTTTCTTATTTTAAGAGCTTGAATCCACAAGAATTAAAATTAGTGTGGAATAAACCTTTTATCCCTGTCCCATCTTTCTTCTCAGTTTATTCTGAGAGCTGTACTTTCTATCTTTGTGCTTATCCTTTCAGAAGTACTGCAGATAGCATCTAAAAATCAAACTGCCAGTTTCAGACCCAGCTCTTGCTTATCTATGCTGGTTCTAGTTGGCAGCTTCAGCTCAGCTCAGCTTGGAGTGGCTGGTGTTGTCACAAGAACTTTTACTATTCTCTCAGCAGAAGTGATCAGAGAAACATAGCAGAAGGAAGATGATGAGCTGAATAAGCTTCTAAACAGCTAATAAGGCTAAGTTCACAAATCCAGAAGGACTTGAGTATCTGAAAAGCAAACTAATGCCCACATTTCCTGAGAAGGGTTTTCTGGACTGTTTGGCCATAGCAGAATAATGTAGATGTATTACTCATTTCACAAAGGTATTGAACCCCTTCTGTCAGACAAAGATATATCATCAGGAAAACATCTCTAAAATTTATGAACTGCAGACTCACTTGAATTTTTCAGCCTTTACTGGTATTTTATATATACAGATAAAATAAAGAATAGAATATTCAAAACATATCCCCATTTTCTTTAAACATTTTGGTACATTTTAGTTTATTAAAACTAAAAAGAAGTCTTGAAGAGAATACAGTAATTTCATGACTATAAGGCGCACCCTTTTGACTAAAATTTTCCCCCAAACCTGGAAGTGAGCCTTATAGTCCGGTGCGCCTTAGATGATGGACAAAGTCTGGAAAATTGTGAACCTGGAAGTGTGATCTGCAAACTGAGCCAGGGCCCACAGGAGCCACAGCCGTCTGGGGGGAGTCGGGAACCGTGGGAGCCGCGGCCGCCGGGCGGGGGAAACCGGGAACCAGTGCAGTTGCTGGCCAGGGAGAAGAGGGGGGGAAGCGGTGTGGCCGCGGGAAAGTGCCGAGAAGCGGCAAGAAAATGCCGCAGAAAAGCGGCAAAAAAACGGCAAAATGTTTGCAAATTGAGAACCTGCCAGTAATTCGCTACTTTGTTGCGTGCCGCGCGGCTCCTCACTGCAAAAAAATAGTGCGCCTTA